>JBAMIG010000008.1:22618662-22629649 GCA_037177335.1 Kiunga ballochi
TTAAATACAGAAATGTGGGAATGACTGGAATAAAAATGTACCGAAACTTCAAAACGACATGTTTGAATATCATTATTTGATATGAAAATAAAAGATTTCATCATTTAGGGAATCTCACACCTTCCTAAAGCTTTCCTGTGAATCTTTCTGCCTGTGTTTGTGTGTGTGTGTATGTGTGTGTGTGTGTGTGTGTGGGGGGGATACCCCCCATAGGACCTGTCAATGCAGATTCAGTCCAGTTCTTGTGTAATTTGCCATAAACCAGCAGTAGATGAGTTAATTAAGAGGTACATCTCTCAGATCCTGCTACAGGTCTGGATTTTTCCGTATACTGTCAGATCCAGATTTGATCCTTCTGTCCTCCACAGCTACTGGCTGCTTAGATATCCCTCTGAGAGTCAAAAAAAATTCTTTGCAACAGTAAACGATTATATTTGACTCTTTATTTGTTAAATAAATGCAGCTTAAAATAAGGAAAAATAAATGGGAATCGTCCGGAAGCCCTTTGGGTTCCTGAAATACCCCCAAAAAAGGAATTAGATCTTATTGTTGTTGACAGATCGTCAATAATATAAAGCCTACAGACATTATTTAAAATGGTTCTTTAAGGAGTGTGAAGTCAAAACACTGGTTTATCCCTTTAGCGTGGCGCCTGTGCTTGAATGATTCATAAGTCAGATAAAAGTAGAATAACAGTAAAAGAAAAGCAGGGAAGCGGGGTTGTGAACAGGCAGACGTGAAATGAGTGTAAAAGACCTTCAGAAAGCCTTTAGAGCTCTAGCTTTGGACCATTTTAATACATTACTGCAAAATATAAGCTACTGAGAGACAGATTAAGACTTTTATAGAGTACTGTTGTGTGAAATGTGATGTAAAAAGTGGATTTTACCAGGTAAAGGAGGAACAGAGAGGTAAAAGCCACAGGTAAATCAGGACGTGTCAGTCTAACACCTTCGTCTCTGAGCTTAATCATTCTGCTGAAGGTGACTGCTGCTGCCACAGTGATGAAAAGCCGAGCGGCCACAAAAAATAAGCGTGGCGCCTCTGACAAATTGTCAAGGCGGCTCCCCCTGCTGGGCTTTTACTGTGCTCGCAACAAAAGAGACCCCCGACTTTTTCCTCCTCTCTCTGCAGCCATATCTCCTGTGTCACTCTCTCGCTTTCTCTGCCTCCAATCCATCACCCTCCCCTGTGTGTGGCTCCAGCCTTTCATTCCCAGGATAGAAAAACAAAGACAAAAGGTGCATTAGAACAGGAGAACAGCGCAGGCCACCCAGGGACTCAATACAGCAGCCGAGCGGCGCAGCGAGGTGCCGAACGGACAACAGCGCCGGGCAGCTTGGGGGGTGCGAGGCACGTAATGCATGTGTGCTGAATGTGAAGGTATGTGTGTCTAAATGGCACAACATCTAGTCCACCAGGCCTCACCTGAGCCATGAGAAGCCCTCACATTAATGTGCACACAAATTCCTAATCCTAAATCACACACACACACACACACACACAAAAGAATCCCAACAGCTAAAACCCAAAACCAGTTTAATAAGGTGAAAGTTTCAGCTAAAATTATCACCTATTTAGAAGACAAACACATTAATCAATACCTGATAATTGCGTCAAACTGAGTAGTAAAAACTAGATGGCAGAGAAATAAACACAGATCTCCATAATCACAATTTCATAAATGCCTGAAACGTTTAATCTGTGCAGAATATTATTAATGTTAAATGTCATAAAAATGCGCTCACGTCCTGGATTTCTGGAAGCCACCGGGACTCGTAACTACGTGTCAACATCCGTACGAGTCCCGTTTCAGGGTTTTTTCTAAAGCAGTAATAAATAAATACATGTTTATTTCTATCTCTGTTCAGAAAATCCCATAAAAGTCACAGAAAAAACAAAACTGATAACGTATCCATACATAAAAACAGGCATTACTTTTTGTGTTGCTGTTCAATTAAATATTTTAAAATAAAGACTAGTAAAACAGACCTGGACAAAAATGATGATATCCATAAAAGAAGCTTAAAATAACTTCACCACAGGGACACGTTAAAACTCTGCTGTGTATTAATTAGTATCACACATGTCCTGCAACTAGTCATCATGGAGTCTGTTATAATTAAGTGTTCACTTTGCTGAAGATGGAACACAGAAAGCCAAGCAGAGAGTTGTCTCAGGAAATAATCAGAAACCAGCATGTTAAAGGTGAAACCTCTAAGTTTGTCTCTAAGCTGCTTCTTGTTGCTGTGGCAACTGCTGCACCTATCTAAGGGCAGCATCTCTGGATGTGCATGCTGGAGCAAAACTGACGGATTTTTCAGATGGTTGCTAAAGAGTCCAGAAGAACCTACAAATCATCGTGCATCGTTGTCATATTGCACCTTCCCTCACTGTTTGAGCCAAAGTGGACTTCATTGGAGGTCATGGAGGAAACGCCACTGAAAGATAAATGATAAAAAGCAAGGCTGGAATTTGTCACGATGCATAAATGACGAGCCACAAAGTCTTTGGGAGAATTAACAGGTGAGACAAAAGAGGAGATTTTTGGCCTGATATATCAGCTCTGCTATCAGACAAAAAAAAAGGAAGTTTAGCCAGAAAAAAACGGTCCTTATGGTGAAATATGGTCTCGCTCTGTGGCTGCTCTGTCTGTGCACATATCAGATATATAACATTAAATTAAGGCTGACATTATTTAGATCCAGGTTTGTTTTATTGTTCGATTCAAAATAATTCTACTGACAAACACGAAGCAAAGTCCCTGATTACTGATTACTCAGTTATTTATTTATTATTAATTCAGTTATTATGAAGTCATTTCTGTGACTTTTGTGGGAGATGTGCTAACAATGACAGTTTCTTTTCAGCGTTTTGGTCCAATAGAAAACCTTGATTTGCCTCCAATGTGTTTATTAACGAGAATGTTTGATGGAGAAAAGTACATTTATTACTTTTACATTAAAAAGCTTCTATAAAAGCTCCTATATGCTAAAGGCTGGTTCAACTCATTTATGGGGTCTCCCCGCAGAATTAGATATGGGGGGCACCACCTCACCATCATCATTTTATGACTTTTATTAGTGCTAGATCATCTCATTCACTATAAATGCATCACACACATTAATTTGCATCATTTCTACTCGGTTTAATCCGTGTGTGTCACTATGAACAAAGGGGTACGATGCATTTACACCCTACCCTGCTGAATAGGAGTACGTACGGTGCTCTTATGGAGGTATAACTACAGGTACCTTTAGGAGTCACTTTCATTGTGCTTTTCTTTGTCTTTCTGGACTTTAAACACATCTTCCAGAGACTCTGCTGAGTGTTGAGCACAGCTGGACTGAGCCTAATGTGGACATAACTCCTTTTCTACAACAAGAGGTTAGAATCAGCATCCAGACATGTTGGGAAGGTGGAAACCTCTAAACTGGGAACATTTCCCAGTACAAGTGTGAACTCGTGTCATTTCCACTGAGTGGTGATGAAGATGTATTTCACTGTGGGTTCCATTGGTGTTAATCACACTTGCACATGCATTGTGTCACAAACATAATAAGAACAACCAGAGTGATTGGCTGCCCTCTCCACAGTCCTACTTATATCTATAATCATATCAGAGAAAGTGAATCATGTTTAAAGCTAAACAAAATGCAGGGTGGACAGAAAAAAGCAGGTTAGGTGTTGGGGTTCAACACAGTTTGGATGATTTAATGTGTTTAAAGAATGATACGCTACAATTACAACTATAATTTCTTCCCAGTCTAAAGCGACCCTGAGTTTTCCTGACATTCAGGACTGATTGTAAAATGTTACTCCTGACATATAAAGTTATTAATAATGCTGCTTCTTCATCCTCAAATGTTTGTGTTTGTAGGACTCGTTGGGGAGGTAGTTATAAGCCACCAGGTTCTTCTCCTGAGGAACCAGTTTCCATATTCATTACCAGTGTCAGCGCTCAGGATCTAAACTCTCTGTGCATTTTAAAGATAAGGCACAGACTTGCCTTTTTAAGAAGTCTGTTGTTTAGCACAGCCAGTCTGATATATCTGCAGTATGTTGTGATCCGTCACTTTTAAAGTTACTTGTTTAATTTTACGAGTTTTTTTCCCATCATCTTGGATTTATAACCTGTTCTTGTTTGACATTATTTGTTCTTCTCTCCTTGAAATGTGTTGAAAATAACTACTGAGTTTGTGATCTAGAGTTTTGCTTGAGTCTTTCTGAGATGTGACCGCAGTTTGGTGAAGGAGACACAGACGTTTACTATTTCAGAATCATCTCAGGTGATTTTTACTCACAGAGAAAAAAGCTTGTTCAGATTGATCTTGTTACAAAAGTTGTTGCTTTAGCAAGAAGAATTGCGCCTAACAGGTACGGTACTATTTCATGCCAACCCTCTGCTGTTGCACCAACTGCCCTCCAGGATGCACACAGATGCTTAATCCACTCGTTTCCCTTTGTTTTATCATCACAAATATTTAAATTCCACAGGAGGACTATCTCCTGTCTACAATTGAACCTCTTAATTTTGTGCTTATGTTTGTCCCCCAATATATCTGCTTCCTCATACGTTTTGGTTTTCAAACCTAACTTAAAACCATTTAGCCTTTTCTAGAGACTTCTGAAAATTTTAACTCCAATTGCTTTGGAAAAATTGCAAACATGCACATCATTCACAGCAAGGTGTTTTGATAAGGTCAACTGTGTGATGTTGCTGTTATTAATAAAGTTTTTGTATCATTCATCAAAAGAATCCTTTCTTATAACAGTCTGAACTTGCTTTTATGCGGCTTCTTTTAAGCTTTACGCAGTGACTCATTTCAACTGAACCATATGTTACAGCGGTATGAGTCTTACATCTGTTCAATTTGCTTTTCAACTCTACAACTGCTACCGCTGAGGCTTCAGCGTGAGGTCTTCAGCAGCTTTAAGCAGACTCCTGCTTCTTTCATATCCCAGGTTCATTCAGCAGAACGACAGAAAGATACCTGCTGTTAGCAACGTATCCACATATGAATTGGGCTTCACACATTCTTTGCTCTGACATTTTGCAGGTCGGCTTCTTGCATTGATGTGAGGTATCATGTAATGTTGACTTGAATGTTAGAGCCGACTGCTAAAGCTGAATGCTTATGCTAAACATTAAACCTGAACGCTAAAGCCGTATGCTATAGCTGAACGCTAAAAGTGAACGCCAGAGGCGAATGCTAGAGCTAAACACTAAAGCTGAATGCTACAGCTGAATGCTAGAGTTGAATGCTAGAGCTAAACATTAAAGCTAAACGGTACAGCCGTGTGCTATAGCTAAATGCTAGAGCTGAATCCTACAGCTGAACACTTGAGCTGAATGCTAGAGCTGTATGCTATAGCTGAACACTAAAACTATACGCTAGAGTAAAATGCTAGAGCTGAATGCTAGATCTGAATGCTAGAGCTAAACACTAAAGCTAAATGCAAGAGCAGTATGCTATAGCCGAACACTAAAACTGAACGCTAAAGCCTAACGCTAGAGCCGAACGCTACAGTCGAACGCTAGAGTTGAATGCTAGAGTTGAATGCTAGAGTTGAATGCTAGAGTTGAGCGCTAGAGCTATATGCTAGAGCTTAATGCTAGAGACAATCATGTGATCAACAACATGAACAAATATCAGATGTAAACACAATACTTGATAGTTTTGGAAGAGGGCCTATCTTCACATCTGGGACTTTTCTATATGTTGCACACACCGGCAGCTTTTTTTATTGCAGTTTTTGGCAACAAACTTAAATTGTGATTTGTTGTTTCAGTTGAACAGTGTTTAGCAAATAAGCGTCAGTTCTGATATATTAAAAGTGATATATTAAAAGAATTGCAGCTTATGCAAGGTAGGCAAGTTAGCTGCGTAGCATCATATCAGGTTTTCCTTGTTTCTCTTGATTTACCACAGCGTAACAACGAGCCACTTCATAACAACGCCCTCTCAGGGCACTATGCAGAAACATTAGTTTGATCAAATTCATAATCAAAAGCCTAGATAGTCCTGTGTACTGATCCTAGTGCTTGCCATCCATCTTCTACAGCTTAGTCCCTAACAAGGTCCCCCGGGGTGCTGGAGCTAATCCCAGCTGTCAACAGGCGAGAGGCGGGTTACACCCTGGACCGGCCAGTCCATCACAGGGCCAACATATAAAGACAAACAACCATACACACACACTCCTATGGACAATTTAGAATCACCAATCACCCCAAGGTGCATGTCTTTGGACTGTGGGAGGAAGTCGGAGTACCCGGAGAGAACCCACGCTAACACGAGGAGAACCAACGCTAACACGGAGAGAACATGCAAACTCCACACAGAAAGGTTCCCAGTTGGAGCCCCGCTCACACCGAGGCTCGAACCGGTGAGGCCACAGCGCTAACCACTGTGCTTTCATTGTTTGCAGCTAGTACATACACAGACATGGAGGGATACTGACATGTACGCTTACATGCAGGGCAAGTATATCCCAGCCCTAAGGCTTTCATTTTGCTGTTTCACAGGAATACCAACTATGGATTTCATTAAAATTCTGGGAAAAGCCCTTAAAAGGCTTTGAAATGTTAATCAGAATTACCTCATGGGAGATCCTGAGACCTGCATTGGGTTACCTGGCAAGCTTTTATTTTCTATAATGTCATCAGATCTCAGCATCTAAAATGTTAGTCCTTCACAAAAATGCTCACATTACTTCAAAATACCTCAATTTGCACTTATAGATCCAACATGTTTGATTAAAAACTTTGAAAATGGAAAATAGAGACAGAGAACAGACAGAATGCTGTTGCTACATAGAGCATAATCCCTCGCTGTGTTCAGCTTTAAACCCCTGCAGCAACATTTGTTCTGCTGTTGTGGCTGTTCTCAACCCACTGCAAAGTCACCTGTGGTCTGAAACTCAGCCTGCCACAAAACCACAGAAACCAAGTTAGAAACAAGCAAAAAAAGGAAAAGAAAATGGTGCCAAAGGAGAAAAATCCATCTGATGGGAGAGTATGCAAAGAAACAGGTACAGGCGATGAAAGCAAAGGCCGGTGTGGATAGCGGCATTGAAACGACAGACAGGGTTCAGACAGAGTTCAGTCTCATTAATAAATAACTGCGGTGAGCAGCAGTTTGAATCCAACCTGTCAATAATGTTGACAAGACTCCAACTCCCACCAAGAGCATAGAAAAATGTTGAGAGAATGAAAATACAGCCCTGTCCTTGGCTTCCTGCTCTGTCAGGGCACTGTGTTCGCTGCCTTTTTTCACTCCTAGTATTAAAGCCTTGTGCCTCCCTGCTTTGATCCCACCAGTTTGCCCTTTCTGATCCGACATGCTGGGGGGTAACTGTGGAGGAGCCGAGACCGATCATCTTCTAAAGGGGGAACATTCGAAGAGTTTTAGTATGTAATGCTTCCCCTTTGAGGGAAAGTGCCGCCCACTCGTGCCCACAGGTAGAAACTGGCTGTTGTTGGGAGAGTAAAGCACACCATGGATGTTTTGAGTCATCTGCAGACCTTTGATCGTGCTGTGTTTTCTAGTCTGTGGGTAGAGTTTGTTGCCATTTTAAAATACTGCTGAACTGATGCGTTTTTCTTGATGCAATTCTCATTTTTCTTTAACTGCTTAGCTGTCTGACAGCTGGGCAGGGGTGCTGTTACACCACAGGGCAAAGTGGGCTTGAAAACAACTTTACAAGTATTTAGACACTTTATTTTTTATGTTTCTTACAGAATAAACTACTTCAATTTCAACTGTCTGAGTGCTTGTATTACTTATGATGTGGAGACGTAGATGGGTTTGATACCCTGTGGGAAACCACTTCCCTGTAATGTTGCAAAAAAAAAGCCCCCATAAGGTCATTTTACTTAAATATACTTATAGTTACGGCTCTTAGAAAGAAGGTAAATGTATATAAGACATGTGCAATCTGTATGGGTCTGGAATAACCAAACTGAGGCGGTTCATTCAGCACAACCGGTTCTGGAACCAAGACGTATTTGTCTTTCCAGCAGTTCCTTCTTGGAGATCGCAAGGCATTTCCAAGGCCAGACAGGATATATAATCCTTCCTGTGAATCCTTCCTCTGCCTCTGGGTATCATCTCTGTAGGATGTTATTCCTTCAAGTAAACAAGAAGTATTTTAATCAGATCCCTGAACTACCTCAGCTCGTCCAGAGGGATCCAGACCAGCTGTGAAATGCAGTCCCTCCAGCATGTCCTGGGTCTTCCCCAGGTTCTCCTCCCAAAGCGCAAAATCCCTTTATTTAATAGCTGAACTGCTATGAAGAGGTTCCTGGTTGGACTCTCGGCTGTGGGGGGTCGAACGGAGGCTTTTCTGTGTGGAGTTTGCTAATTCTCACTGTGTATGCATGGATTCCCTTAGGGTGCTTCCTCCCACAGTGCAAAGACACGCATTGGTCTCTATATGTTCCCTTGTGAGTGTGAATGGTAGTGTGGTTTAGTGTAAAAGTGGCTAGCTCACATTTCTTTGTCCCCTCAGACCCACAGAAACAAGTTACATCCAGAATCTTTAGATTGGAGCAGCTTCAGAAACCCTGGCATCATGTTGGGCTGCAGAAAAGCCGAGTTATCACACCTAAGGTCAAAGATGCAGGCTAAACCACAGGCGACTCTCACATCATCTCAACATCTTAACTTAGTTTAGGCTCAAATGAATGTTCTGTGCAAAGCTGAATGACATGTGGATGAGGGATGTTAGAGAAAGGATGCATCTTAAGTTGTAGGATAGACTTCAGGGAACAGACTTGAGCCCCATTGACCTAAAAATAAACTCATATCAGGGTTTAGTTTGTTTAAACTATAAGTCTGATAAATTCAATGGATACTTTTTCTATTTGAGAATATAAATTTTTTTGTCCCACAACATAATTTTAGTCCTATTTGGCACCAAAAATATATTGAGTAAGATATTCTTTAAATTTTTTTGAAAAATCTAACTTTTGAAGTTATAAGCAGAAAACAAAATAATACATGACCTCCTAACTGCAGCAGAGAACCTTTTCAGAATTTGTAAGAAAAATTGACAAACAGCTTTAAAATATACAATCAATGTGGATTCCTTTAGTCCTGTATTATAAAAGCAGCCAAACTCATTTAATGGCATCTTTAAGCCTAATGGATGCAATTCGGAACAGCAGCAAGCAGGCTGTTCCTTTTCACAGTAATCTGTTACATAAATGCCAGCTTCAGGCGACAAGTTCATTTTACGACTCATTCTCAGTGTAAATAGTCATATTACAAGTAAAGATTTCCTGTTTCTATGTTAAAAGTTCATTTTTGTTAAGAATCTGGGACGCAGTCTGATCTGGGATTGGTGCGGAGAAATCTGGGGTTCTGTGTAGTAGCATGAAAAGGTATTTTAGGTCCTATAAAGAGATCAAATGTGGTTCTTTCCCAGTAAAGGTTAACACCGCAGGAAGGCCAGAGCGCCTCAGAGCTCCTCTGGTTTCCAAGTATGAAGAATAAGAACCAGCAGCGATACGTACGAGAGCGCAGCAAAGTCCGTCATCTGGATGTTTGCCCGCCGAGCCAGAATCTCCATCAGGTGAAGGCCTTCATCTGTCTGGAGCTTACTGATGATGAAGAGGCAAGATGGTAGAGAAGAAGAAAAGAGATATAAAAAGCGAGGGAGTCGTGGGGAGAGGGTAGGAAAAATGAGAAACAAGAAAGATCTATTAATATTTTTGGATCAAATAATGACATAATTTTTATTCAGTTCTCAGCATAAATAAGTCAAACAGAGATTATTTGATCACTTTTTGGTCATTTAATAAAGAAAGTTTTGTTAAAAAGCTCAAACATCAAAAGGTTGACATCTATCAAACGACAGCTAAGCGCTAACTAAGCTAACTCTGATCTGACGGAAGCTAACCGGCTAACAGAGGTAAGAGGGCTGAAGCTAAGGCATACGGTTAGCCGGATAAGAACAGCGTTCGAGGCTACACGCTTCCCTTCTGCCGCAGATATTGGAAACCTGTCAATCAAAAGGACACACACCTAAATATGGCAAATTTTAAGTTCAAATAATATCTAAACAGATGAGGTATAGAAAAATCCACCCCCTCAATCATCATGAAGGTAAAATCAGCCTATTTTGTACCAGGCTGTTTATTTCTGCTGTCTAACATGGTAGTCTAGGGGGATCTGTTTTGGAGCCTCTGGTGGATGAGGAGTGAACTGCAGATTTTATTTTGCACTTCCACATTAGGCTACTTCACTTTATCCAAATGGAGGTTGCTGCTTGAACCGCAGTGCAGAATCTGACTTTAAATGGCAAACACCCACAAAGACCAATCTGAGGCTTTCAAGGTCACATGGATCCCACTGACAGCAGTTAGAGAGAAAATGCTGACAAATAAAACAAAACTATTCCACAAAGCTTCCACGTGGGGTCAGAAAAGTGCAAGGCAGCAGGGTTGAGAACAAGGTGGGGTGACCAGGTGAAAACTGAGGAGGGGAAAATGGTTAAAAGCTTGTTAACAACATGCTGCTTTGCTTCAGTCTCAGCAACAGGGTCACATCCTAAACACAACTAAAACACGTTTAACTGAGTCAGTTTGCAGGTTCATGAGGAAAACCAAACCTGCACCTGAAGAAGAACAAAACACACTGTACAAAAAGGATCAAACCAAAGTGTAATAATCTGACAAACCAGGAACACATTCAGCTATTTTCATTCCATCTACAGTTTATAACCATTTATGAACAGATTAAGTTAAAACAGCTGTATCTGGCAGCACATTGTTTATTTTCACAGGGTAATAAAGAGCTAGTTGTGTTAAATTTTCATTTTTAAAGCAGATATATGATGCTTTGAAATCTTTTTTACATGTAAATCAAAAAATAATTGTGTGTATAACGTAGAAGCTCAATGCTTTTGTCTGAATTCCTGCTTATTCTCGCTCCACACACACCTTATAACCCTGTTCTGAGGTGTGTATTCTCGCTCCACACAC
>JBAMIG010000008.1:22682675-22694360 GCA_037177335.1 Kiunga ballochi
ACACACACACCTACTGTTCTATTATCACACACACACACACCTACTGTTCTATTATCACACACACACACACACACACATATATATATAAATATTAGTATCTCGCCTGTGGAATAGTCTCAATATGTTTGAAAATCTGGATATATTGCTCATATTTGCCCAGCATTGCTGATAACTTACCTGTATACTTTTGATTCCCGCCCTGCAGTAGTACTTTCTAATGTCCACATCGATTTCTGTGTTCCCGACAAAACTAAAGAAGAAAACAAAAACCAGTGAGCAGGAGGAGTGAAATGAGCAGATAAACAACCAAATAAAAACACATTTAGGGGATAAATAGGTTTATAAAATGAGATCAAGTGAATAATTATCAGAACATGTGAGTGAAGTTTATAATGTTATGCTAAAGAGCTTCATGTGGATAAAAAGCAGCATGAAAAGCTAAAACAGGCTCAGACCCAAAGGGCTGCACCTTTCCACAGGTAATAAAAGGACTTTTAGCAGAGGTTCTTATCAATGGATGGCTTCAAACTTCCAATCATCCGACACACACAAGCTTCTGAGTGTGAGGAAGTCCATGTGACATGAGTCAGAGAGACATGGGAACGGACCGGACCGGCTCCTGGATCCTGCAGAGGAATGTGGCGAGTGTGTACCTGATCTGCAGGTCCATGATAACCTGCCTCTTGTCCACATTTTCCGTGTAAACCTTCACACCGTTGATTCTTGGTGGCTGCAGAAACACGAGCAAACCCTTTCAGAACGAGCTCATCTTTTCATCAACGTGACTTTCCTCGTGCAACTTGATCACCTTGTCGCCCAGGTCGACTTTGGTGAAGCAGAAGGTGCCGAGATGAGCGTTGGCCTGCTTCACCTCCGGCTCGACGCTCTCTCTGAGCAGCTTGTCGGCAAACTGGCAGATGAACGGCCACATCTGCTTCATCGTCTGAGAGGGAAAGGAATGCGTTACATTGCACCCGGATCCTGAAACTTAAATTTGCTGATGTGCAGCTGTAGCTGCAGGGGAAGCTTTTTGTGCTGCAGGTCTGGTGAAAACATGGAATATAATCACTTCATGTGAAGCTTTTTTAGTCTAATGCATTAACTTGGTTCATTTAACCTGCAGACAAACAACCAGAAGGAAAAGTCTCCATTCCTGAAGGATCTAAGGCCATCAGAAGTCCTCCTGACTGGATTACAGAAACAGAGCTCCTCATCCTCTCAGGTAGATGAAGGTGGGAAGTTCCTTACTGTGATCCTACACTCAATATAATGAGCAAACTTTACGGGCACAGGTCATACATTTCATTTTAAACTGGAACACTGAGTCTAAAATGAACCTCCTCCAGGGAGCAGATGCACTCGTTCTCATTGCTTCTCATCGCTACACCTCCATCTTTCTCTTTGCAGAGTAGAATCAGTAGCTGAGAGTCTCTCAGAGTTGCAGATCCACATCCTATTCAGAGACGCTACCTTTCCTTCTGCCAGCCAACAGGCTACGGGCGATGATGCTGGGAGGTGGAAGAGTGTGTGCAAGCAGCAGTGATGGAGTGTGTGTGTGTGTGTACCTTATTAAGCCACTCTACTCTCTCCACATCTGGATAATGGACCTGGAATGAAAGAAAAGGTTGGTGTCAGAATAAAAGCTCGTTTTTGTGCAGACTTTGCAGCACCTGAATGCTGTATGACACGCAGCATGTTTAACCTTTACATCATTAACAGTGATGATAGCAAACCGTCGCTTTCTTCTTCAGCCGGGAAGATGCTCATTTTCTATGGAATCAGATTGGTTTCAAAAAGTCCAATCAAAACTTTTAAAGACTCAAGCGAAATAAATGATCTCAAAATAAAAAAATATCAATCATAAAACTATTAATTAAGCTTTTGTTTAGTTATTTTTAGTAGTTTTGTTTGCAGTTTCCTCGTCCTCTCTCTCTCTCTCTCTCTCTCTCTCTCTCTCTCTTGGTTGCGGTTCACAGTTTTTGGTTTTGATTCTTTTTTTTCATCATTTTATTTAGTCATTTTCATATAAAGACAATAGAACAAACAATAAACAGTGGCTCAAACACAATTACATTTTGCAGCCAGTTTTCAAACAAGTAAAGGTAACATCTCAGAGAAGAAGAGACATAACTGACAATCACAGAGGCATAAGTTAAGGTAAGATCAATCAGTTTTGCCCTCCTGCAGGTGAGCAAGAAATGGATTCCAAGCATTTATGAAAATATTCACAGAGGAAGTCTGTAGAGATCTCCATCTTTCCATTTGTATTGATGACATCATATCTGTGACCCACATCTGAAAGGAGGGTGCAGTAGAAGACTTCCCTTCCTTTAAGATCAGTCTTTTGGCAGAACCAGAAAGCATGAGACAATGTACCAATTGATGTTTTGCATCTGTCACAGAATGGTAAAATAGAGGGGTAGATTTTATGTAATCTTGCTTTGGAATAATGTAAACGATGGACAACCTTATATTGTATGAGCTGATGCCTACTGCTGGCAGAGCAAGAGTGAATTTTAGACAAGCAATCATTCCACGTAGATTCAGGTAATTCTACACCCAACTCATCTTCCCAGGTTTGTCTAATTTTCTCAGTACATGCTGTAACACAGTCCTCCAACAGATGCACGAGTTTAGAAATGAGATGCCAGGAGTCAGGAGGGCTTCTTAGAACCGTGTAAAGTTCTGCTGGGAGACATTCAAAATGTCTTATTTTTTATTTAATGTAATTCCTAACTTTTGCTTTTGATTCTTGATTGTTTGGTTTCAATTCTGACACAAACCTTTAAGGGGCAGGGCTCTTTCAGGGATGCATTCTGATTGGCTGGTGAGTTTTTGAATGACAGCTGTAGCCAGGAAGATTGCAGCTTCATTAATGTTGAAATTCTTTACTTCAAATTAAAACTTTGAGAATAAATTCAACTGTATTTAAATGATATTTTGTCCTGATACTAACTCACATTACAGGCCGGTGCAACAAAAACATAAAGGAGGGGGAAAAAAACACTTTGTGCATTTAATTATTCATCAAACTGCCGTCCTGTGATTAAAGCCTAATGACTACAGATCAATACACACTACTTTGTTCCATTAAAAGGGTTAACTGGAGGGGAACAGGAACTGTGAGGTAGTCCACTAAATAGTTCCCATTGCAGAGTAAGTTTCTTGTTGTGAAATTTTGTTCTCCTTCTGCATCAGGATAACTTCTGGTCATAAATGATTCTCTGTCTCGCTTTAATTCCACCATTAAGCCAGAGATGTGCTCAGAGCATGCAGACTACCTGAAAGGACCGACGTCTGTGCAGGTGTGTGCAGGTGTGTGCAGCATCACAGCTGTGGAGCAGAACTAACAAACACTGCTGGCCAAAAGGTTCATAAACATGATCCCATCTAAACGTCGTCTCTATGGCGCTTCCTCATCTCAGTGATTTGCATTTATGTAGATTCAACCAGAGAAACATCGAAGTCCTTCAGATGGAAAAGTAAAAACAATAACAAGGTGTTACATCACAATGACTCCATGTTACATTTAATATATATACGAGTTCCTCTGACAGCAAAACGTCCCAACACTGAGGCTTTTATTTAAAACGTTTAAGTTTTATTTATCTATAAACATGTATTAGGAGCACTTCATGACAGCAAGGCATTAAGTCACCTTTTAAAGAAAATGGAGCATTTTACACAACATGTTACATGATTTAGTTTATAATGAGTCTTTAAATGAAATTAAAATATTAAAGATATTTAAAAGTCCAATTTATGAGCAAAACGTTGTGCTTTCATTGAATTATGATGGTTTATACTTTATATTTAAATAATTTTCCTTAAATACTATTAAAACACAATCATATGACATCCATTTATCCTGCATTAGTCTTTATTATTTTGCCTAAATAACTATAAAATTAGTAACGAAACATCAAAATGATGCACCTAAAGTGACTGATTTACTAACCAGTCCAGCAGGAATCTGGCCTGACCAGCACGACCAGTACAAACACAGAAAAATATTAAGGAATGAGTGGTAATTTTCCCATTTTTAAGTCATAATAGTAAAACTTCAATAGTTTATGTTGGTTTAGCTAGCACCCTGTAGTAACAGGTTGCTGCCACAAGGTGGCGGAAGTTTGTTTCCTACAAAGTTGTATGTTATGAAAAAACAACAATAACAAAAGAAGATACTGTTGCTGCGCTCTGGTGGATAGAGTGTTTCCGTTGCAAGACAACAAATATAAGAAACCTGTGGAGACGACAACCACCGAATGGTTCTGTTAAAACCCACGATGAGGTCCGGAGCACCTTCTGCCACGTAACGCCCATCTACCACGATGCTCCTTCATTTCAGAGCAGAGCAGCAGACTTTTACTAGTTTAGCTGGAAAACCAGGCAAATGCATGAAGTGCTGTCATCAAGACAACCTAACGGTAATTTACACAACAGTCTGGATACGATCAGAGCTCAAAGGACGAAGCTGAGAAAACTAAAGAGGAAGACAGGCCTGCATAGTCCTAACCTGATTTTAGGTGTTTACTAACCAGACTTAAAGAAAATTCAGCACAAATATAAATAAATATGTGACAAAAGAAAGGAAATGGGTTCATTTTCTCAACAAAATGGACATAAAATGATGCTGCATTCTCCAAAGGACGGAAAGATCAAGGTCTAACATCCATCTTTGAATCACTGACCTCGCCAGAAAGTCGACTCTTCACCTTTCCAAAGCAACAACGTCCTCTTTACATACAACTTACAACACAAAAGGTTGAGAATGCAGCGCTTCATGAACAGCTGATAACCCTCCCAGTACCTGCTCCACTAACATCACTTTTACACGGAGTAAATCCAAAGACTGCAAATTACATCCAAAATAAAACGATATGATGCATCAACAGTTTCATGTTTGGGTTTTATGTTGAGTGAAAGAGTGGCCATGAAGAAAACAACCTCGGGTGAGAAGCAACAGAATAAATACCATTAGTATCATCAGTGTGAACACTTCTGCACAAGCACAATGCCAAGGAGGAAAGACATCAGCAATGCTTTTAATGAAGCAGTCACTGGCCATCAACGGGGCCGTGGTTCATCGTTTTACATAAAATATGTGAAAACATTCAAGAAAACTTTCCCAGAAGTAGAAAGTTAAGCGGGTTAACTGATCATGAAGGGCTCAGAGAATAAAAAGAAAATACAAAAACTACATCTGAGACGCTGCAGGTTAAAAGTTAAAGTAAGAAAAAGACTTTTAGTATGGCTTGTTTAAAAAAAAGCAACAAATGTGGAAATATTTGGTCACCACGTGAAACCCAAACCCAGCATAAAGCACGGTGGTGGAAGCATCATGATCCGGGCTTGTATTGGGATGCCTTGTGTGAACCAAAGCTCAGCTGTGGGGAGATATCAGAGAAACAAATGATGATGATGATGATGATGAAAATCCCTTCAGTGACAGCACCACTGCTTCCAGTTCTTTCACATCGTTTCTTTATTTGTTCACTGATCACATGTTATCTTATTGTGTTCACCTGAACACCTTTTATTACTTTAGATTTTCACTGTCTACCTGCTCCAAATCACTTTTAACCCATCATTGATTCATGTTGCTTTGCCACACGGGTCACAGAAAGAGACTGTAACCTCATTGGCTAGCACAGGGGGCTTTGGACGTCCCCTTCAAATGCAAACGTTCACTCCCAAAGACATGGACAGACGTCCTTTGAGGTTTCTTTGTTTGAAAAGTTGATGCACCTGATGTGTACCTGCTGCATTGTGAGCGTGTTCACAGTCCACACCCAGACAAATTATCTCTAAACATGCTCCAAAACACTGGCGGTATGAGTCTCTGCTGGAAAAATGGCTGGCGGCCAATGAGTTAAAGCAAGGTAAATCATTAAGTCTACGTATGCAGCTTTGTTTAAACAGTGCATTTATATTATGCAACAGAACAGTTAAAGAGACTCAAACTTTCACACTACATTCCTCCATTCTGGTACTGTCTGTACAGTAAACCACATCCCTGCAAGCTTATGGATGCCGTGCACAAACAAGCCTCCCTGGATATGGTTTCATCTGCCTGCAGTAACACACCCACACCAGCACAGACCTGCCCACTTTCTGTCTCTGAGACACATCACCTGGACAAAAAAAGGATAAACCAGAGAGAAGACATTGATTTGCAGGCGCTGAGTCACTGAAGGAGTATTTTGAGAATGTCTGAAGGACCTATCAGTGATGGGTAGAAAGTCTGAGCATCGTTGCAGCATTAGAGGGCGAGACTCGTACTCCAACTACACAACAGCTGTTTGGAAAGCTCAACCCTTCAGCACAGACACACCCCAACACAAAGCATGTGTATGAACCAGAGAGAGACGCTGAAAAAACGTATTTATGTAAAGAAGTCGTTTGTCCTTCGTTTGCTGATATTTCATCAGTTTTATATGAGACAGAAAAAAAACTTTGCCCTCCATGGAAAACAGAACGAGCTCATTTCAATTCCCTTCAAACTGTAGAAGAAAGACGCAGAAACAGGAAACCTCCATGCAGGAAGGCTGCTCCATGCTGACGTCTATATTTAGCCTGAGGGGGAAATAAACGGGCTGAAAGGATGGGGCTGGACAGGCTGCGTTCAGGAGAGCGTAAACCACACCCTCACACTGGATCCTTTCTAAAAGACGGCTCATCTGAAGCCGGGTTTTCCTCTTTTTTCATGAAGACACGTCAAAGAAACCAAACCAAACTCTGCAGGCAAAGAAACTGATGATGTAACAAAACTTATTTCAAACCAGGTAAAGGATCCGCAGAGGCAGGAAAACAGGTAACTCAATCACTTAAATAACATAGCCGAGATAAGACCAAGTGACAGATTATTCAGGAGGCAATGAAGAGAATGTCACCCTGGATAACCTGCAAGAGTCAAACTAGAGGAGGATAATCACAAATAAGGAGCAAGCGCATAGCATTCATCACACCACAATATGAGATCCTCAAATAATAATAATAATGTAATAAGAACTTTTATTTATATACGTTTTCAATCCTGTGTGCAGGAAAGGATTTGCATGACAGCAAATATTACATTTGTTCTTTATGTTCTTTTGCAAACATCATTTCCACAACACAAAACTACACAAACGAAAGAGGGATGTATTCTGTGCCCATCTTTCCACCTCCATCTGATTGGATGGTGACTAAAGTACCTGTCCAATCATTGCTGATGCGTCCATGCACATGATCCAACTAGACCAGATCCTTTTTGCAGTCAGAACTGAGATCATTTGCAAACGTTCATTTAAAGCAGCAAAATCTTTATGACTTCATAAAGCAGTTACACTAAATAAAACTAAATATTCATCTACAGGCGCTTTCTGACAGAGAAGTTCTAAGAACGCAGTTCTATGAGCTGTTATCTAAGAACCGCCTTCCTCAGGAGAAGCGGTTCTATTTGCATTCACACGAGTCAGACACCCCGATCGGACCAATCTGCAACAGTGACGGGTCCTCTGGTACCCCTCAGAACAAAAATAAGGACAGAAGAAAACCCCGTGAAGGATTGAAGCTACTGTTTTATTTATCTGCATGATGAGATTATTAATCATGGATGATCACAGCAAGCAGTGCGTCATGGAGGCTGGAAGAGCTCAGAGAGCCAGGAGGAACAGAACCAGCAGCAGATGATGCTACTTTGTTTCCTGGAGGACAAACACAGCGCAGCATCCACTGTTTCCATGTTTTATGTGTAAACATATCAGAGGTTATAGTGCTAAAGTGTGACACCAACATCAGATGAGTTCCTATGGTACCCGGAGCAACACGGCTTAATATGTGCCAAAATGCCCTCCAACACCGTCCTGCTGGTGTGTGTATAATAAAAACACTAAATGGTGTTAAAGAAACAAAGCAAATACTTTTTTTTTAGTTGAAACCCTCTAAAAAGCCACACAGATTTTTATTTCAATGAGCTCACTTCTTTTTTTTTCCATCAGTCACTCTGAAACCAAATAAATGAAGCTCTGTAAATAGATAGGTTTAATTACACCGCCTCCTGACATCTGAAGAATCCACCCATCTATTTTCTAAAGCAGGATTATGGGGAGTGCTGGAGCCTATCCCAGCAATGAGGAGGCGAGAGGCTGGGTACACTGGTCAGGTCACCAGTCTCCTGCAGGGCCAGAGACACAAACAGCTTCCTGTACAAGTTGTCTCGCTCATGCAAGACAAGCAAAGAATCCACACGAACTGGAGCCTTTTCAGAGAAGACAGGAAATAAAGTGTCTCATCCACAACTCCATCAGCACACAAGCAAGGACAATGTCAGAGTTATTCACTCACTAACTCCTTTTTTAAGTCTTATAATGTGAATAAAAATCTCTACTTGCTTCGCTACTTGTGGACACTTTGTCACAGACATATGTGTCGTTGTTTTCTCTGTAAACACAATAAAATTCTCAGAGCAGTGGGAGTACTTTCTGTAAAATGGAAATGGAAACCATCCTGCTCATTTCCCAGACAGGATTTTTAAGCTTCTTAGGCTCCAGAAATAAAAGGGCCAAGAAAATCAGCCTGTAACTCACTAAACCCTGTGTTCTGGATCTGCTACGAGCTTTTAAAAGGACAAAGCTTTCCTTAAAAGACAAGAGGTGTGTGCAGAAATCCAAATAAATAAAGCTAAAGGCTTTCAGATAAACGTCGGTGTGAGCGAGCAGAAGCAAATTAAAAACAGTCAGCAGCCTCTCTGTTCCTCCATATTGTTCCAATCCCTGCTGCCGAGACGAGCACCGCCCTCCGGCACTTCAAAAGACACTAAATCCCCACCCAGGCCGAGTCATACCAGTCCACACAGATGAAGAGTGGGAGGAAGGCGAGGAGGAGGGAAGCAGTTATGCAGCAGCTGTTGCCGTTTCCCATGAGTCTTGAATGTGGGAAAGAGTTTTCCAGAAACGAGCAAATTCTCCGACATGAACTGAAATCATCTCTGCAGACATGAAAAGACCAAACCTACCAGATGCTCCTCTGTCTGAGGTGCATTGATCCATCGGTAGCTTGTGTTTACATGTGTGAGTGACGGGAATGAAGGAGCAACATGACGCTTTCAGAGTCTCTGTAACGTGGGTTGAGGTGTCACTGATTACTTCCTGAGACTGAAGAACCAAATCTGAGAGGAGGACAGCATCAGGACGGACCTGCAACAAGACGCTGATGTGTCCTCTTCTCTGTCCCCACAATCACAGGGAGGTGGACCCCAGTAGTCAGGATATTTGGTGGAAGTTAGACACGTCTAACAAGCAAAGAAACTGAAAGTTAATCCAGAGTTTTGGTGTTAACGATGAAGATGAAGCCACATTAGTGCCGATACCCATGATTGAATTCTCTGAACACACTGTGGTACTGAGAAACCACGCTTCACAGCTGCTTTTTTTTCCCCTTCCAACATGGTCATGTGACAACTCCGAGGCTCCAGATAACATGCCAGCAACTGGATATCAAAACACTGGCTGCTTGGAACTGCACTGTGGCCGATTCAGAGAAAGCTGAATGAGCCAAGTAAAGGGGAGAAAGTGATAAAGCCATGACACGAGGCATGGATCAATATAGGACTGACATTCACTTCCTTGAGATCGCTCAGAGAAGAGACAGGATGAAGGATTGCTGCTGGATTAGCATTTGTTACCAAGCGCCAAAGTAAAAAAATGTTAAAAGGGCTGAAATTCACTGCTGTTAACCTCACATTGATGCATATTTATCTGCAAGCACTGTAAGGCAGCAAGCACCCACTTGAAATATAGTACCACAGTAAAAACACGGTAAAACACGCATATTACCACAGTAAAACATGGTAAAATACGAATACCACAGTAAAACATGGTAAAACATGGCAAAAGACAGTAAAACATGGCAAAAGACAGTAAAACATGGCAAAAGACAGTAAAACATGGTAAAACACGATAAAATATGGTAAAACACGGTGAAACACGGTAAAAGACAGTAAAATACGGTAAAACACGCATAATACCACAGAAAGCACATGTCTCAATCAGCGCACTAACACTACTTTGCACACTATGTTTAAATGTGTTTACATTGACATCTACGCACTACATTCCAGTGCATTACAGTATTGAGACACAGCAACAGCCTTTGGGTCCGTCTTCTTCTGTGGTGTTCTGCAGACCCAGCACAAAGTGGCATTGTGCAGGGGGACCCCTCCCACATCAGAGGATCGTGAGTAAAGTACTGCCGGGTCAGTAGAGTAAAGATTAGTAGTCTTTAATGGAAGAGCGGCTCTAGCGAGTCCTTGTTGCGCTGGTGGATACGCATGAAGCTGCCTTCATCCCACATCACATGCATTTGATTAATCCTCCATGCTGCTGCCTTTCCTTTTGTTTTGTTGTCTCCTATGACGTCACAGTAATGTGAAACAAAATTTAAAAAAACTACCTCCTAAAAGTTCTGACTAACATATAACTCATCTTTATGATGATATAAATAATGAGAATACTTTACATTATTTGCATGAATGCCAGTTCACACGATTCACAGTAGCTGTAAAATGTTTTAACCTTTCACACTGTTAAAAATCAGCAACACCAGGATGCACCAACATTTTCCATCCAGTCTACTGGTGATGTAAAACCACATCCCAGTAACTAGTGAAAACCACAGATACTAGTTGTTCCCCACATGGAGCTCCACAGCCTGCGTAACTTTACCCATCTGACCCCATTCCTTCACACCAGCAACACATTTCACACCTCTGACTCTAACTTTGCTCAAACAGCCAGGAATCATGCAAGATAACTGCTGTACATAGTTATATGAGATCATATTTGATGCGGTTTCTATATAAAATGCTGCTTCCACTTCTGACTGGATTATGCTCATTTCCCTTTTTCTTAAAACCCCATTGGGGGAAAAAACATCGCTCATTTGAGCATTTCAACTCTGTTTATCAAGCACATTCAGATTTTCCTACACGAATCAAAGGATTACAGGGTAATCAAGCAATCAGAGACAGACCCGCTGAGCTTAAGGAGTGCGGGAAAACCCGGCTGAGCTGATGGGATGCAGCCGATTTAAAAAGAACTCATGGTCCAGACAGCGATGCTGCTTAAGGTCAAAGATTGCAGCTGTTTAAATGAGACACATTCAGAGACATTCAAGAGAATTTGCCTGTGAAAAACCAAACCGAGTGGAGCAGTGCGAGTTCATGCTGAAAGATCAAAGCTTGCCATCACCTGAGCCAGCTACAAGCCGCTGATTGTCTGCCTGTCAAACCGCATTCTGGGCATAATTTTCCCCTATGTGAGCTTTTCACCAACATCAATATTACAGGAGAGGCTTTATGTTTATTCACTTGTAGCATAAAACAAATATTTATTTTTACTGGAAACACAAAATGTCCTGGTGTTTCCATTAGTTTTGTTTTTAACATGCAAATACATTAAATGTAAAAAAAAAAAAAAAAAGTCACATTCAAGGATGGAAAAAGCAACAACTTGTAACTTAAAAGCAGATATATGATGCTTTTAAATCCTTTTAACATGTAAATCATGAATGTATTGCTTTGGTCTGAATTCCTGCTTATTCTCGCTCCACACACACCTTATAACAATGTTCTGAGGTGCGTATTCTCGCTCCACACACACCTTATAACCCTGTTCTGAGGTGTGTATTCTCGCTCCACACACA
>JBAMIG010000008.1:22706732-22721169 GCA_037177335.1 Kiunga ballochi
CAGATGCCCGAGCCACCTCATCTGGCTCCTCTCCATGTGGAGGAGCAGCGGCTCTACTCTGAGTCCCTCCCGGATGGACCTAAATGAAGTAATGTTAAAGTAGCGCTAGCGGCTCATTTCCACATGTGAGCACTGTGTTCCTGCTGCACCATGGTTTCATTCCAACCTGTGCGCTAAATGCAGGTGCTGTTTGATAGCTGCACCGAAATCCGTTTCAAGCACTGTGTGGTTCTTTCCAGACATCTTACCAGCTGTGTAACTCTGCATCTCTGTGCTCGCCGCCTCCTTGCTGCTGCAGCTAACCTTGTAAAAGGATTTATGTTGTATAAAATCTTCTTTACTTCCATAATCCAGCAACATGAGACTGAAAGGAGCCAGAAAACTGATGGGAAACAATCCCGAAATTTAGCAAATAACTTAATTTTACTCAAAACAAAGTCAAATAAAGGCTAACGTTCATTTTTAATGTTCCACAAAGGTCCCATGTTGTGTTCAGGCAACACTCGCACACACCCTGTGTTCCTTTTATAATACTTTCACATTTAAAATGATTGACTCATGAACTTGAAAATTCAAGCCTTATCTGAGAAAATGAAGGTAATATTCCCTCATAGTTACAGCATAACGCTGCAGACATTGTGTCCCGACTATGTTATGTGTTGCTGCAGTTTTTCTGCAGAGGCTGCAGCAGAAACTGAGCGGTGAGTTTCTGCTGTTCTGTCCCATAATGGTGACTTTGGACTAAATCCAGTGAGTAGCTGGAGACCCTGCAGCAGATGGTAAACGCGGGGTAAAGTCAGGCTTTAGTTCCCAGACAGAGGTCAACGGTCATGCCTCTGGGCTCCTATTTATTTATATCTCATAGATCTGGGGCAGATGTAGTCCCCATCCCACTCTTTCCTTCCTTTGGGCTGCTACCATCCTGGCAGTGTGTCTTATGAGCAAGGCATTGAACCCTGAACGCGGTAGGTTAGAATGGCTCAGCAGTAAAAATCCAAAGCTTTTACAGACAGCTGGGTTTTTCTTTTTGAGACGAGTTTCTGGAAGTTTGACCAGGCGAACCGTCTGTAAATGTTCAGAGCTTCCACCTGCACTTTGATTACCTGGAAACCACATTTTTCCCCATCAGAGTGATCCAACACGCTGCGTTAGAGCTAAAAGGCTTCGCTCCCCTCAAAGAACCGGGCCTTTTCATATCTGCCTGTTTGCTGGTATCTGTTCAACACTTCACACAGTTCAATAAGACTCTTTATAAGAGGATTTACTTAAACAGTCACATGATCATTACTTTCCTCGTCTCACTGTTTTAATTGTTTTAAAGTACTTCATGTTTAGACAGCAGTGTTCTCCTCATAGGGATCCTCCACACTGGGGGGTTTTGCCTTCTCGACTTAGGCTTGGTGCTGCTGGGTCTGGGTAGCGTGGGGTCTGATGCCACAGCCTTGCAGCTGTAGTGTGGACCCCGGCATTCCTTAACCTAGGTGCTGGGTTGTTCCTGCGGTGGCGGCCTCTATGGATGTTGGGGGCACTGGCTCCTGGTGTGGATGGATCTTGCTTACATCATTGGTGGCGAGTCAGATGTTTTTACCTACTTAGTTTTTCATTTTAAGTCTACAAAGTTTTATTTAAACCTCTTAAGACAGACCTGTCGCCGCCGACAGGATGTGACAATGCGCATTTCATAACCGTAATGTCTGGACCATTTAGCATGTTTAGCGGTTCAAAAACCCCCAGAAAGCGGAAAGATAGACTGCTTCACCTCACAGCAGTCATTACGGTAGAATGCAAGACCCCCGCACTATGACCGTCCAATCACAGGCAAGATTTCGGAGCGTCATCACACGCTTGTAACACATTTGTAGCGGACCGCCAGTACCGTAATTCCTGGAGTATTTTGCGCAAATGAAAAATTTGGTCGCGGTCATAAGAGGGTTAAGAGACGGAGACAGTTGGGGGTGGGGTGTGTGGTGGGATGGGCGTGGGTTGGCCCGTGTTTGTGTCTATCTGCATGACAGTAAATGCTATTAGGGGGTAGGAATTAATCGTCCTGTTACCTGTTTGCGTCTTATTTTTATTTATTTTATAATGTAAAGCAATTTGTGTTGCATAAGGCATGAAAAGGGCTTTATAAATAAAGTTAGATTTGATTAAAATGAGATCAAAAGATCTTTTGGTCCGTTCAGTCCGAGGTGTCTGACCGCTCTGATGCAGATCAATAAACTCTTCTTAATGCTCAGAAAGCTCACAGACTGCTGCTGCTTGGACATCTATCAGATTGTTTTCATCCTGGTCTTCCAGACCTGGTGTCCTGCAGGTTTTAGAAGTTTCCCTGCTTCCTAAACTTTTATTTTTATTACACAGGAAACACTGAAAATGACACGCCTGTCTTGTTAGTGTGTTTTCTGACAGACTAACAAAGAAAGTGAGGAACGTCTGTCCCTTTAAGTTGACCTGCTCTGTGATAAAGCACATCGCCATTCAGCAGGAAATCTCCAAAAGCTGTTTGTAGTTTCAGTCCGTCTGGTGGAGCATTTAGCTTGAAAGGCTTGAAAATGACCCGTTTGGACCCGCCTGGTCAACCATAGCACCTAATTTCCTCTCTAGCTGTGTTCACTCCTAGCTGTGACACAGGTGCTGAAGCCTCGGACTTGAAAGAAGAGATGAAAGGAGAGCGAGATGGATGAGAAGGAGTGTTGGCACATGCCGCTAAAGTAGCATCTGCCATGGACACATTTGCTCCAGTGTGTGACGGAAGCACAAGTCGCGTCTTTGTTCATCCATAAGATACGTTCCCATCCACTTCTAAATGCAAACAAATGGCTGCTGCAGCGCACAGATTTATTCCAGTGTCCGCTTTGTTGAGCTTTCCCATGAGTTAAACCATCACCGCCACAGTCAAAGCTCTGGTTTGTCTGGTGGACAGCATGACCGAGTTAAAACTTCATCAGTTAGAGGTTAGAGGCTACATGTGCAAAGCAGAACCGTCCCAGTAATGAGCAACCTAAAAGGTTCGGCGTAGCATTAATCTGTCCCGATGGCAGAACATTTGTTGTCTTTGTTCTTCTTCTATGGATGCAGCTGCACCTGGCTCCCAACACCTTTACCAGGTTATATTTCAATGCATTGTGTTGTGAAAGCAGGTAAATAAATTAGCTTGTGACTGTTTTTAATCTCCTACAAAGCAGGTTTGCTGTCTGCAGAGGCGTTCTGCTCAGTGGCCAATATACCTGGATAGGAGTTAGCGGGGTGGGGGTGGGGGGCAGGTAATCACTGGTTACCAGGATCATTTACTTTATTTAGTCTGTGTGTAAAATATGGGCATATATGAATGTTTTAAACCTTTGTTGTTGGCCACATATTTACATTTACACTGTTATTTTAATTAACTCAGAATATTTATGGAAAATATCTGAAAATGCACATTTCAGTCAGCTGTGTGAGCTGGAAATAAAAATATTCATGGTTTAATTAATTGTAAAAAAGCTTTTTAGGCTTCCAAAGCGATCAATCAAAGAAGAAGCCCATAAGAGGATGCATTAGCTGCTCACCTGGCCGCCATGTCAGCATCTGGCTTTGCCAGACTTTTGGATTAAATGAATAAATCTCAACATAAATGTATCAGGAGGCAAATTTCAACAACATAACATGTTTCTGCAGCAACTGAAAGTTTTTATCATAAAGTATCTGCCTGGAAAATGTCTCTTCTATGCATGCAGACACAATGACAGGAATTTCTCTGCAATTTATTCGTCTGTTGCTTTGTTCAGCTCTTTGTTTGCTGTTTGGAGATGAGCACGTTCCTTTGAACCCAGCTCTTTCTGGATTAAAAACCAAACTGAGTTTAATATCTATCTATTCTTATTTCCCATCGCAGGTCTATCAGGAGTTTATCACTTCCTGTCTTCAGCTTCACCGTCTCTCACTTTTAGCTCATCCATACATTACATAACTGCAGGAGGCTGATGTGCAGAGACAGTGTTAAATTAAGTCATTTAAAATAAAAATACAAACATGTCAATTTTTCCCTGTGTTGGATTCAGCTTCCATTATTTAAAGAAATGATGTTTAATGGGCAAAATGGGGTTAAAAGTGGATGGTAGCAATGGATAAAGTGGACTATTAAGCTGAAAATATGCTTTTTTTTTTTTTAGCAAAGTGCAGCGATTTTACATCTAAATCTGATGTTAATCCTGCTGAGAGACTCAACAACGCAGGTTGTCTCCAGCAGCACCAGTAAACTCAGAATCTTCCACTGAGACCCAACTTTAGCAACTTTAGGTGTGTTGAAGCAGGGAAACATCTAAAACTTGCAGGACATCTCTGCTCAAAGATCAACGTGAATTCCTGGTGCTGCGACTCCTACCTGTGTTTCAGTGGGACAGCTGTTTGTAAATGCACCCCCACCCCCCCCACCTCACCCCCACCAGCACAAAGTGTAGCCTTACAGACACTACATGTGTTATTACACACTGTCCCGTGTTAAAATGAACATTTTCCAGTATAAATCTGATCTGAATCCCATCTTATTTGACATTAAACGCTCTTATGGTTTAATACCAGTGAGGTGTGACATATCAGGGCAGACTGGTTTCCACTAGAGAGAGTTTATAAAATACTGCTAGCATATCATTCTGATGATCCCTTTTCTTTTGGCAGCTTTCAGCTATAAACTGCTCTTTTATTACATCCACCTCAGGTGGACGCCCGACACCCAACCTGTAACTTCCTGCTGGAGGTGGAGAAAGACCAGGCGGAGTGTATGAAGAAGCTGAGGGAGGAGATGGCTGCAGGCCAGCATAAAGGTTAGCATCTCACAGACATCACTACGACCACAGCAACCTGTTAAACCCTGTAGAGCTGAAAGTGCAAACAGTTTTTAGCCTCCTGTATTTATTATGGACTCTGTCATGTTAATCCCACTCTCCATACTGGCATGAGTAGCGTTGGCTCATGCTCCACTGTGAACAGCAGCAGATGGCTTTCAACGTGGAGGAAATCAACAGTAAACATTAAAACATAATTAGCACTCACACGTTTCTGTGTGATGAGAATATGATGACGAGCTGCACACGGGGGAGTCGGCTTGCAAGCTGAAACCGTATCCTCCATGCATGTGCATCATCTTACCTTTATATGTCCCATCTCTGCTTTCATTAATAAAGGATTTACCCATCATTTAAAATATGAAGACAAACCCGTCTGTTTAAAGGAGCAGGTCCTGAACTCCCTGTTTCCTTCCAAGAGCCATGAAACCAATTTATCCTGCTGTTTGCAGCGGATCAGGAGCTTTTCAGCTGTTTTTCCTCCTATAGAGGTGAAAAATGACGGACTCATTTCTGTACCATTGAATCTTCATCCAAAATGAAGCTGGAAACACGAGTCGTCTCAGGTCATTTCACAGATAACTGAACCAAACTAAAGAGATCACATGGTTTTGGTTATTTTTTCCTTTTTTCTAACTTATTTAGATAAAAAAAACTAATGGCACCTAACAAACCTAGTTGCCATAGAAACCATGTGCAACTTGTGCAGACCTGAATGCACAGTGAGATTTCTGTACAAGGAAAAAAAAATGGAGACATTTCAGCTAACGGGACATCTGGATTTCACATGCATGGGAGGAATATTTGCTCCCAGTTTGTGCAGGAAGCTTTTAATGCTGTTAAGGTGTGCTGGCTGATTCATATTTCTCACAAGTGCAAAGAAACGAGCATATTGACATAATATCTTACTAATACGCAGCATATTCATCTCATGGCAAAAGCAATTACAGCATGTTGTACATGATTAACTATTTCTGAACAATTATTCTGTGAAGTTTTATATATTTCTGATCCACATATAAATAACCATTAACATGAGATTATGAGGCATCTTGATTTACTCTAAGCATGTGGATGCTCTATATCAATGCCTTTTTATAACAATATAATAATCTTGAACAAACTTTTCTGTCATGTAAATGAGCTGATTGTTCCTTAGCTGCCACATTTAGATAAATCTAACCGTCTCCTTTGTTTATATGAGTAATGCATACTAATTACAACACTGCAAATCTGCTGATGCGTTTCTTGGAATATCCACACAAACTGGAAACTTAATATGTTGTAATGTATAATTAATATAATGTAGCTGGGATAAACAGCTTTATGCTGCATTGTTCATGTGAAAGCTGCACATCAGGAGCGCTGTATTACATTAGGCAGCATCTCAAACAGCTGGTTTGGCAAGACTCTGAGAATCTGCAGGATCTCAGCACATCTACAGCGCTGTTCTGGGACAGTAGCTCGTTTTTCCTGTCGGGCCACAGGAAGTACAGATGCTGCTGTTTGGAGACAGAAACAGGAATCCTTGTACATTCTCACCTGATCCTGTGAATCTCTTTTATAGGACCAAGTTAGTGGCATTGAGACATTTGCCTATAAGTGACTAAACAAAGGACAATAACACGTGTCTGTTCTGTTTCCTGCTGCAGATAGGAAGGGGGACTAGTGTGAGGTCAAAGTACTGATCCGAAGCAAAAATCCACTGTGATCAGAAACTAATGGGAATGAAGAGAGGGCCAGTTTGGAGAAAAGCAGAAAGGAGAGCAAAAAACCGCAATGGCACATTTAACTGTGTGCTAGAAAGCTACTCAGACAGCTAGCTACACATGAGGACAAGCAGAAAGCATGCAAAGGGAAGCCGGTGGCTTTTCTCTAATGACCTGTTCCACAAAGTTTGATCTGAACAGGTTTAACAACTGGTTTCAGTCATCCTGGAACAATAAATCAGAAGAGACTCATCAGCATAAGAGCGCTGGATCGTCGGCATAACGTGTTAATTTGGCCCTTCAAATGTCAGCTAATTGCTCTAACCATATCGACTTCATTAAACATTAGTTTATACATAAGTTATCTGCTCGTCATCATGTGGCCTTTCAGATTATAACCATAATCTGCAGTGTTCTTCTACCGTAATGTTTTTTTATTGTCCTCACAGTAACGAGTGGAAATGTTATTTCACTTTTCTCTAAGTTGATGACCTGACTTTGCAGCTATGCCCACACAATCTCATGTCGTGTTAAGTTTTCTGCACCCCAGTGTGGTAAGTGGCATGTGTAATGTTTTTATGCTTACATCACCTCATTCATCTGCTGCTTGCACAGTCTTTCTTTATGCAGACTTCTTTTGTGGTCCATGATCTGCGTTTGTGTTCATGGTTGTGACACCAGACATCTTAACAGTGGAAAAATCTCTCGGACCCCTTTGGGTCTTTGGGATTCACTGGTTTATTCTATAACCCTACAGTCTACAATCCATAAGCTTCAACTTTCCCTGTGTCCTAAAGGAGGCTGTATATTATGAATGGCTGAGCCTTTATTGGCTGCTGGAGATCTATTCATTCTGCAGGTGCACCAGCTGGTGCTGAGAGCAACAGGAACAATGTGGTGGGATACTATACTGGTTTCCTCGTGTCTGCATCACCGACCTGCGATAGAAACTGTTGATGGAAAAGAAATTTCCTTATGTGAGGCATGATGTTATGAGATGTGGACAGAGAGCTCGGGATCACCAGCAGCCGACCTGGGACGCAGCCAACTGCAAAATTGTGATTTTTGTTTTCCTCTTTAACAACTTTAGAGGGTCCCTGATCATGATGGTCTGAAAAATGTCTTTGGCTGTGATTGTGGCTTTAAATGTATCTTTAAAGGCTGTATTGTGAACATAAATGTCATAAAATCGTGTCCTATTGCAGGCAGTAAATGCACTCCCAGACCCCTTTGTGTTGTTTTAGAGAGAGTTTTAAATGTTATATTGAAGCAAACATTGATCCAGTTGTTCCTGCAAAATCTTCCTGTAATAGAAAAGTCCCACAGTTGATAAATAAGCTGAGTTGTTTCTGTGTTTCTAAGTGTTACTGTGAGAGCAAATGGAGTAAAGGCATCACTTAGATGGAGTTCATGCATCAGTGAGTTTGGGTTTTGTGTTTGAGCCATGTTACCCTCGAGACCTAAGCACTTTTCCCGCTCTCCTTTTTTATCCTGCTTTAGCTTCCCTGTTCATGTTATTTACTCTCTTTCACCTCTTTTTCTTTTTCTGTACCAAGAGCTATAAAAGATTTGTTTCAGTAAAGCTGATGGCATCCAAATGTAGCATTTTCACTTTGTAGGTGATATGCTGAGAGGCTGAGACCAGAATAAGCGTCCGTTACAGCTTTCAGCATCCTCTGGGATCCAGGTTCCAACAAATTAGCCTACGTCCTCCACCTCTGACGTTAAGGCACGATGTAATAATAAAAAAGGCCAGTAAAAAGGAAAAAAAAAGCCTGAAGGAAGGGCAGGAAAGGATGGAGAGCAATGAACTAAATATCAAAACAAAGTAAATGAGTGGAAATGAAATATGCTAATTCTGTGCTGATGGATCACAAGAGGAATAAATATTATGTTTTTTTCCAATATAAGTCATTAGAATATTAGTTTATATATGTGCAAAAGCAAAGATGAAGTCAGGACAGTGCAGGATAATTTACACGCAGAAGCTGCTTTAGAAATACATGGACCTATCTGAGCTGCTAGCTGCTCTTCTGCAGTTCTTGGTGCTTTAGCCTTGATCTGCAATGGAGAAAAAGGCTAAATGGACTAAATTCTACCTAATTATGATGGAAAACCCGATGATAATAAAGATTGTCCAGCAATGCTGATGTCTCTGGTTCTGGCTGAAGCAAAGTAATCAGCATAGTTACGACCCTTTTTAAACACTAAGGGGTCTATAACTTAACTAACCAGAAACAAACTAAACAGATCATTTATTTAACAAGGTTGGTTTAATCTAATGTGGTAAGAATCTTACAACAATTAACTTATTAACTAATATTTACAATTATTTGGAATGAACACAAAATACTCTGAATAAATCTGTTTGTTGGTGATTCGGACACAAACTTAACTACTTTGCATGATTACCGGCTGTAACTATGGCAACCACAGCGTTGCAAATACAATGGTCAAAGTCATCAGAAAATACTTTATTTCTTTATATTTAAATCTTTCTTTGTACTATATAAACTGATTGAAAGCGAATATAAAAGTGAATTCTCTATAGTGTTAACTTTTTATTAATATATCTGTCATTGTAGGCTGCCTCCCGCAATGCATTGTGGTCTATATTGAGCCGTGTAATCACCATAGATGTTCACTACTTTTCAAGATGCATTGTGGGTAATTTTGAGGACACTGTTTTTATTCTGAAATTACATTCGGACATCATTATATAGGGCCCTATGTAGGGCATAGGGGGCACATTCACACACAGCCTGCATGTTTGATTGATTGATCAGGAAGTGGGGAGCTTGTGAGTCCAGTGAGAGTGCAGGTGTGCAGGTGTAAACAAAGAATAATTGCCAGCAGGTGAGATGAATGATGATTGATGTGAGGAATGATTATGTTTATCCAGCTGTCCAGCTCAGGTGGGAAGTTGTTGTCTTGCATAGTAGCTGTAATAATCCATCCTCTGGCCACAGGTTGTTAGAGCATGGAGCCGCTGTTTGGGTGTTTATGCTGCTTCACAAAGTGGTTGTTGCAAAACAACACAATACGTTACAAACTTTAGCTTAAGTTTAAGAAGCTTTTTTCTCTTTCAAACTTCTAGTATCTAACGATCTATTGTGATTGGAAGCTTTTATGCACACTGAACAGCATCTTAAATCCTAAAGTATGAAATGCATTAGCAGGATAGTCTGTTAAACATGAAGGAATATCTGGACTGTGTCACTGATCAGAGTTGGGCCACATGGAAACTAATTAGCACGAGAGATTTTTTATGGTTTAGATGTTTTGTTGTTGAATATCTTTGTAAATATGATCCGAGGATGTTTTTCTGCAGGTTTTACTTCTGCAGCTCAAAGTATCTGTCAGCAGCGTATTTCCTTCCAAAACAAAAATCCATCCCAGTCTCTGAATAACACAACACAACCCCTTTTTACCAACATGTTTTTCAGTGTTAGCTTCCATCTGATGCCCGCTTTGGGAAAGCTCTTCAGCAGGGACTTAGTGGAGACGAGCCACGTTTTTATCAAGCCCACTGTCTCCATTCATCTATCACTAAAAAGCCCAGCCGACTGTTTGCCAGCAGCACTGTTACCCATTAAGCCTCACGCTGAGAGCTGGTGTGCTATTTCCATCCAAAGTTTCTTTTTTTTCTGGAGGCTTGATGTACCTATGCATCCGGTCAGGAGCACGCCTCTCTCTTCTGTTCAAACGTTCTGCATTTACATGAAACAAATCACAAAGATGCAACCGTTTGCATGCACCGACCCGGACCGGCACATACAAGCATCAACGGAGCAAATAGCCAAACCTCATTCCTGCAGCAATATAAGCAACAGCTGGAGGTTTTAATTAAAGAAGGTAGAAACAAAGGTACCTGTGCCTTTTTGTATACATGTACATGCATACACACACACACATGAATACTTTGACACTTCATCTTTGAATCTGTCTGGTTTTAAATGCAGAGTTTAAACTGATGACATTATTGAGCACATGTTTATGAAGTCAGGCAGACGCTCCCAGTGCTGATGGAGTATTTCCCCTTTCCCACTGGCCTTGCTAAAATGAGTCTTTATGTCTCCTCTTGGAGTGTCAACCTCTTATTGATAAAGCAACTTTTGGTTTTGACAGAGCCGGGATGCAAAGGGGTGTGGGACAACATAGCCTGCTGGGAGTGGGCCGAGTTTGGAGAGACCGTCACCATCTCCTGTCCTCGAGCACTCAAGACCATTTTTGGCAGAAATGGTAAGCTATGAATAACTAAGCAAACATGTCTTCCTGAAAAAAGGATGAAAGGGAGCTGTTTTTGTGTTTATGATCTGCTTCACTTGGGAAAACCTAGTTATGTGAAGCATTGTTGCTCCGTTTAAAGTGACAGTGCATGAAAAATGTCCTGCAGGCTGAAATAAAGAGATGCGCTGATGATGATTGCACATAAATCCCTCTGTTCATGATTTACTTCCACTAAATTCTGTTCATGTGTTATCGTCTATGTTTGGATAGATAAATTGTGATGGGCAAGATGGGTGGTTAACTGGAGTCATTTTCTGTCTTTTCTGTTTCAAATTATTTCTCATTATCTACAAAGTTACTGGGCCAAAATAAAAAAGAGATAATTTATCTCACAATATCATAAAGTTACCAACTAAACTATTCATTATTTAGGTTTTAAATGTATGCTGTACTCTTGAAATAATGCAGCAGATTAAGAATTTATCTATTCTGTGATTGGACAGTTTGGTTTGCTCTCGTCCGATCGGATAAATTTGCATCAGGTTGAATTCAGTGAATAAATAACCAGTGTAAGGCATCTTTATAAGAAGTCTGATGCATTTATACACTAGCAGGACACAGAGATTTTCTTTGCAGGATAAAACTGTTAAATAAGGAAACTGCAAAATGTAAATTAGGTTTGGAAGGTAATTGTATATATATGTGTCTTTGTTCAAAGGTCAGATCTTTCAGAAAGAAAGGTTTGAAATATTTATTCTGAGACTTAAAAAGTAATTGTCTCCTTCAAAGCACTGCATTTAATTATTCCTGATGGTTTCTGTAATATGTGCCCGCACATTAAACACCTTGTAAACCTACTATTAAACACACAATTGCAAAATATTGTTTCCGAAGCAACATTTCTAAAGAGATAATTAACTTTATTCACTGTTGAGAAAATTACTTTTCCCTTTAACTTCAAAGACTAAAACAAGGATAAACACCAGAAAAGCTGCACTTCTCCTCATCATCAGGGCTCTTTGAATGCTTTTCTTTCCCACATTATTAAAAAAAAAAGGATTAACATGTGAAATCAGTCATATAAGCACCTTTTATCTCAAGCGCCTTTGTTTCTTCACACATTTGTACAAATCTTATTGCATCATCATTGGAAATTGGAGTGTGTGTGTTTATGGTGTGCTGTTTTTTTAAATACCTGGTGGTATTTTTAAATGTGGCTGAATAAATTTCACCTGGTTTTTATCAAGTCCAGTAAAACTACAGAAAAACACCCGACAACTTCTAGGAGATCTGTTCTTTTCCATTAATCGCTTTAATTTAAGGCAAATTTATTCGGATGGATTTACAGTGCTTTACTGAAACATTAAAACACAGCTGATTTTAAATGAAAGAAATAATAAAAATAGTTAAATTGATAAGTTGCAGGTTAAAAAAACGTAAAAATGTACATATTGTAAAATGGAAATTATTGAAATGCAGATGAGAACAGGAGCGTCTTTAAAACAATCTGAGTGTTTCAGCAGATCTGAGACTTTATGAGACTTTGTTCCAGATATGTAGAGCATAGAAGCTTCTCCATCTCTGGTTCTGACCCCAGGAGGCCCTAATGGACCAGATCCAGATGACCTTAAGAGTCTAGTAGGTTCCTAAAAGTGATTTCTGATGTAGCATTCAGAGCTTTATAGACCAGCAGTAATAAATGTCTGTCTAGTTATGGAGTAACAGTGGACTAATCTTCTGTTCGGGCTTGCAGCATGTGTTTATGTGCAGCTCTGAACTACAGCAGAATCTCTCACTAAACAATCCTCACAGGCAGCGACTAATTAAGCATACTTTGCATCCTGTCTCGTCTCTGGTCTCTTTCCAGCCAGTAAAAGTCAGGTGTTGACGTTTTGTTTTTCCTGTCTGTTTACACCCTCTCTCTCTTTTTCTTGCCTCCAATAATATCCTCTTGCATTTGTAAATCAAAACATAGCTTTAATGATGCTCTCTGGGCTGGAAAACAGAGGTGTGAAGTGTGATTTCTCAGCCTCGGGATGCTGCAGGGCGACACCAGCTGCAGAAGTAGGCTTTATAAATATCTGTGCCATTACGATGAGTTTTAAGTCTCCCTGCTGCATTTAATCAGGTTGAAGTCTGGACACTTGCAGCATCTACATCCTTTCCAGTCCTCCTGTTAAAGGTTTGCTGCAGTTTGGGATCATTGTTCCATCGTATGACCCAGTTTCAGACAAACTTCACCCGTCAGACAGCTGTTCTCACACTGGACTCTGTGTTATTTTGGTTTATACAGGACATCGTAGTGACTTGAATGAAGTGTTTCATGCTTTGTGTGTGCAACAAACCTGTAAGATGTCTTTCCTCCTTGTTGGGACCAGATCACTCCTCGTCCTCTAAAGACAGAAATGATGAGGCCCAAACAGGAAGCAACACTTAATATAGAATTGTAAAATTGGAAGACATTTGTTATCACATTTATCAAACCTGAATATCTCGTGGGTTAACTGAATAGTGCTGCGTAGTTCTTGTTATAGACTGTGTGTGGGTCCGGCTTTGCTGCAGATCACCTTCACACTGCTAACACATGTGCAGCAGCCAGTTAGCTGCTGTAACATGCACAAGGCTGCATGTCCCTTGTATCACCCCCACTTATCGCCTTGTCTGTTCAAGTTTACTCCGTCAGTATATTCCCCCCTCAGCCCATCACATTTTTCCAGCCAGTGACCAGAGAGCATTTTGGGTTTCCGCTCTGGTTTACATTGATGACTGAACATTAGTCAACACCCAGCGGCTTTCACCGAGCCAACACTCTGACACCTCGCCCCCTTTGCTACAGATCCAACGCACCAAAATGAGTTAATTTGAACAGAAATGGGGCAGGATAGGCATTTAGCATAAGCAGAACATGGATCTCTGGGTTCCCTGAAGTTACTGAATATCTTCTGTTGATGCAGTAAAACGCTGACAAAGCAAGAAATAAATGAGGTTTTTACCAGAAAACGAGACAAAAAGCTTTTGGTGATAATTGATAAAAGCATGTAAGAGTGGAAAGACACTTTTTAATTTGCTTTTACTTTTATTCAACTAACTTTGGAGTCACTTTCATATAATGAGGATGTTCCCTTTTCCTTCAGAGATCCAGTAAGATAAGACTTTGAGCATACCACATGTCTGACATTCCTCAAAGGCAAAATTGCCACACTTGACTCCCTTGAGATGTCTGTGACATCACACGACCCACAGCAGTTTCATCCTCGCAGTTGAGGTCAGATGCATGCTGGGAGCTGAGCTCAGAGAGGCTTCTGGACCCGGTGGCGTACCCAGACATGCTGATAGAACACTGTCGATTAGCTGAAACCCTCATGAAGACCTTTAACCAGTCCCTAGCCATCATCACATCATCATCATCATCATAGTGTCTTTGCACAAGAAACCGCACATTTCCAGCTTTACAACCTCTCTGCCGGTCTCCCTCACTCCACTAGTCTTAAAATACTCTTGGAAATTACTAATGGCTTTTTTCTCTGAGCCACCTGACCTTTAAATTCACACAAGCTGTAACAAGGCCGTTAAGTCATTTGCAACTCCTACAAAAATACATGTAAATATATGGGAATACAAACAAATACAGTGATCCCTCGCTATATCGCGCTTCACTGCTTCGCGGATTTTTTT
>JBAMIG010000008.1:22776568-22790161 GCA_037177335.1 Kiunga ballochi
TTTTAATTCTTTGTAAGGTGACCTTGGGTCCTGAAAGGCGCCTAGAAATAAAATGTATTATTATTATTATTATTATTCACCTTCACGCTGCAGCTTTCTTTTATTCCTCCTCTCTCAACGTTCACACGCTGCAGCTCTTTCTGTGCCATCACACCAACGTGTCAAAGTGCTGCTTTAAAGCCGTTTCTCCGCGACGCTCTGAAGGAATTCATTTTTAGATCCGTCAGTATTCAGCTGGTTTAAACCAGCACTTTCTCTCTTTTTGACAGATTGTGATGTTTTCTTGTTTTTTATCATTATGTTTACTTTTAATCTGCTTTATTATCACAAACCTGCTTCAGAATTCACCGAAGCTCCACAGACTGAGCTCACGGACCAGTACTTTACTGCTTCAGTCTTAAAATGCACTGCAGTATGTAGCATGGAACATTACGGAGATGAAGACTTGTGTTTGTGTCAAAGAGGGAAAAAATGGAGCGAAATGAGCCATGAATGTTTTCACACATGAGGGTTTCTGCTCTGCAAAGCTGCTCTGACAGGAGGAAAAAGTTGAAATGTGACTGTACATATCTCCATGCATGCCTTGTAAGCCCACGGCTCGTTGCCATGAAATGCTTGTCTGTAAAACAGAATATTAAAAATGTGAAGCCTGTTTGTTTCTCATTAAACTTTATTTATAGTCTCAGAATATTGTGCATATTTAGACCTGCTGCAGTTCATATTGGGTAATTGTGTCTTTAAAAGTGATTTTTTTTTTCAAACAATTTTTAGTTTGTGACAATAAAAAAATGTATTTAAATCATAGAATATCCATCCATACATTTTCTACCGTTTAGTTCCTAACGTGGTCACGGGAGGATGTCATAGAATATACTAACTTTATTTATTGTAGGTCTAATTATAAATATGGTGATTAAATTCTGGTGCTCAGCCTAAAAATAGCCTGGGTTTTTAAAAATAGATATCAGATTTTTAACCCCCCCAGTTAATGATGCAGCACTGATGACGCAGCACTGGGAGCAACTGGGGGTTCAGTGTCTTGCTCAAGGACACTTTGACAGAGCTGGACTTGAACCATAACTCACTGGTTAGGAAATGACCCGCTCTACTCTCCCTCCTGATCAATATTAAAGAAAAATCCTCTATATATTAAATAATTTATTAAGAAGTTGTTGTCTACTGTAAATACTTATAAAATAACTAAATTAAGAATTGGATCATGTAGAAACTGGAATTCTGTGGAATAAAATCTTTAACGTCATAACCTGCATTATTTACTGACATCTAGTGGTCATGTTGGGAACAGCATTTACCCAGAACTATTAGTGTATAATACTAAAAAAAGAAAACTTTAAATAATTTGTTCTTAAATGTTTTTCACCTGAATTAATAATCATCGTCATAACTTTGTTTTGATAAGTCTTAATTTACACGCTGCGTTTGAATGATGTAATACATTCTATTATTTATCATAAAACAGCAAGTAGGTCTGAGAAATAGCAAACTGGTAGAAAATCATTTGTTCAATAATTATCAAAACATTTCAAATATACATTTTAAGTTCAGTCCTGGACATTTTATGTTATTGCTCATCAGGGCTGTAGATATTCACTGGTTTCAGTTTTATTAGGCTAAAACCATCTTGTCTTTGATTTAAATCAGCAATGCATCAGGATGCATCAGCATTTATCGCTACACATTGATTCCATCTTCATCAATAAGTACAGTCAGATAATAACAGTCTGTTTCTAATTATGTCAGAAATGTATCCTAATGTCTTGATGCTGACAAACATCATAATGTATCCAGCTGTGTGATTATCAACTTCAACATTTAACTTTATTTTTACATTCCAGGAAAAAACATTTATAGTGGTGAGATTACTTACAATAAATAAATGTGTTTTGTCCTATTAGACTTTCCGTAGTCGGTTTATTCGGTATAGTTAGATGTTTTTTTTTGTTTTCTTTAATGGCCTGAAAATGTTGTTTTGCAAGTATTCTAATAAATTTGTGATTAAATAGAGATAATAGTGTGGAGGTAAACATTTTGTGATGGAAAAAGATGTTTTAGTCAATTTGTGCGTTCGCGCATGCTAACCGCTAAACTGCCAATGTATTGAGCAGATGACATATAAAATCGCATTAAAATCGCATATTATATTCATATAATTAATCATGATAGCAACTGATCAGACAGCATTTATATCAGACCCCATTTATCAAGTTTAATGAGGCTAATTATATATGAAAACTTTTGTATTTGACCCATATCAAAGCAGACGATGTATAAAAATTACGTTTTAGTTGTGTTCTGTCTTTTTATATAAATAAATCATCCACCTGATGACATATGATCCCCCTGATCGATCTTCTGATCGAGGTGTGACGCCACTCCAATTCGCGAGTCTCACGGCTACTGGTAATAATGGGCAGGTATGCAAATGGCATTTTAACCTTTAGCTAAATAACTACACGCAGCTTTGTAGTTCTACTGAAATAAATGCATTTACAGTGAGTCTTGTGTATTTTTATGTGTAACTAGTTTTACAGTTTTATTAATTTAAGGTTTCAAAACAGAAATGGCTTCAAATCTCACTGTAGCTTTAAGCTACATGATTGTAATGAGAAATAAAATAAATGTTTTTTATTCCAACACATGGATATTGATCAATATATTATTATGAAATTATCTCCTGTCTTAAGAGCAAACATAATGAGTGAAGAACTTTAAAAGCAAACATCACTTTGCTGATTTTATTATTTTGCTATTTTTCAGAAGGATAATACTTTATATAAACACATAAATAAAATAAATTAAAAGACATGAAAACTTCTGAAAATGTTGTTTTAATGGAAGTAAATTAAATAACCCACCATTCCTTTCCTGCATGCATTATTACAGTAATAACAAAGAAGCCACAGAGCCCTTTTCTGTAATACTGTTTTATTCTTTTTCACATTTTTATTGACAGAAGTCAAGTATCCAAGGCAACTGTAAACAGTGTGTCCACATATCTACATCTTGCCTCTCATCAGTGTGACTGTTCAGTCAAAAACACTGTTTTAAAATAAATACAATACTGATAAAAAGTGGTGCTAACCTACATCTGCCTGATGAAGCCACTACTACATTAAACACATGGAGGTAAACACTGAAACAAATCAACACGATTTTCTCCTTTTAGGTCTCCCGTCCGTCTGCGAGCTGAATGTGGGGAAGTATTTCTGAGGTCTGCGTGTTTGCACGTCTTTAAACAACACGGTACTGCTGTTTCTTTGCCATCAGGGTTCATCTTGCTGCCGCTGAGCTGATCACACACCCCACACATTTATCCCCTTACAAATCCCCTCTAGATGCCATCAAACATCCATCTCCCTGCAGAAAACATTTTGCACCAATATTCTTTTACTTGACCTAAACATTTGAAAATAGTGAAAATTTTGCTTTTTGATTCTTTTAGCAAGTTTGCATATGGATCAACACATTTGCAAACGGATCTAAGTTCACATTTTCTTCAGAAAACCTAAAAACACTCATTTACCCTGCAGGTAAACAGCTATTCTGCTGCACAGTGACATGATTAACAGGTTTGAAGGAACAAAACAGGACAAATAAAGTTGTTTACAGAGGTTGTGACATGTAACAGCTGAGGATGTGTCTGTGTTAACATATAGCATAGATCATTTTAAATTAAATCGTTTGTAAATTAAAATTAATAAATTATAAATCAGATCTAGTTTTAACTATAATGAATTATTTAAGTAATCTAAATTACAGAAGCTGATTTAGGTTCTTATATATAGCGAAACAAGAGGTAAATCTATTTAAAAATAGACTTTTGCATTGTACTGCAATTATAACACCCTGGCCACTTTATCAGGTCCACCTGTACCTAACCAGCCAATCACACGGCAGCAACTCAACACATTTATCCATGTTAAAATACTGGTAAAATACTGCTTCACAGAGGATGTTCTGTAGAAGAGAAAACATCTAAGCAGCAGTTACCTAGACACAAATGTCCTGATGTGGCTGGTTGGAGAAGTTTGCAGAACATCGTAGCGTTTAGCAGCATCAGATGTTAAACTCAGAATTAGCTTCTGACAAACCTGCAGCAACTGTGCGATGCTTCATACAAACATGGAGGCAAATCTCTCAGGAACCTTCCTAAATCATTTACGCTACAATTAGAATGGGTCCAGTTTAGAACTGGTGCAGCTAATAGAGCGGCCAGTAAGGAATACTCCACTGCTATCTCCTCATCTCTCCTCAGAGTTTCACATCTTCGTATCCAATAAGGTTCCTGCACATCGTTTGATGTTAGTTATGAAGTCATGGAGAGATAAAACACACACTAATAGTGTGTGTATGAGATGAAAACTGTATATGTGAAACATTTTGTCCAATTAAAGCATCTTAATGTTTCTATAAAGTTGTCTATATTGTTGTTTTATTTGTTGTATGAGTTGGTAACACAGACAAACAAGCAGCATTTATGTATTTAATATGTATTTATATTGTTCTGCAGCTGTAAAGAGCTTTTCTTTCTGTGAAACAGGAAATGGAAACGCTGTAACTAACGACATGCTTTATATTTACAACCATCTTTATATCTGGCTCAGTTGAGGGTTTTTTAAAACCTCTGACGGCAGAAAACAACAAAACTCTACAATCTGCATCTGAAGCTTCTTTAAGGTCGGTTTTAGTGACTAATCTGGTTTCAGTTCCGACGGTCAAACTAAAACTAAATTCCCTGAATAGATGCTGAAACATGCTCCTGTGCATTTTCACACTGGCGCTAAAACCCTGCTTTGCTGATAACCAATGCATGCTGTTCCACTTCCGCCCAGCAGGTGTCCTCACAGGACAGCAGCTGGTTCTGCAAACAAACAGGATTCAGACTTAAAGCGTCATCATGGTTGTCCCTAAACAGTTTCACAGAGGTCCAAACATTCAGAGGAAGAAGCAACGCTGCCTGTTGTGAAGCTGCTTTGCAGAAAAGATGTGCTAGTACCACTTTAAACGTTCATTTTAGGAATTTCTCATTGCTGCTGATGGTTTTGGATAAGAAAGTCTAAGAATGTGTGCATTTTAAACCCGAAAGTTTGTTGTTTAAATTCTCATTTGGAGAATTAAACATTAAATGTACAGAAAAACTCATCAGGTTTGTAAATGTTTGTTAGAAAACACTAAAACAATATAAAACAATAGGATTAAAAAAGTTTGGTATAAAAATAATAAAGCCACAAATTAAATAATTGGCTAAAAACACTGAAAGCATCAGTATTTATCCAAATGCAACCTCATCTGAACGGTTTATGGTCTGGGTGAATACTCAATTCTGATTGGCTGCTAGGTGTACATTAAAAAGAGATGATGGGCACCTGGGAAAGAAATTTCGGTCAAATAGCCTCAATGTTTTAAATTACTGCGCTGCCGGCACAACGGTTACCAACTGGAAAAACATATCATGATAATAAGTAATAATCTCACTTCTCTCCGCTGTGACTGACTGAGCTGCCGGTTTTGTGGGCGGAGCTAGTTACCATGGCAACGTTTTTACAACGTTACAACAACCCACTGCGATGGTCTGCCCAGCCGCTTCCTGTACCACAGATTGTAATGATACAAAAAAAAAACATGACAATTAAATCAAATTTTGTGTATTTCTGCACTAATTAGCCCCAACTTTCTGATTTTTAATTAAAACATTATCTTTATTAAGATTCAATAATTAAACAATAATATAATACATTTAAAAAAAATCATAGCAGTAAAATGTATATTTGGTTAAGTTTATCTTTAAAAACAGTCTGATGAGGTGATTTTACCAAATCGTCTGGTTTTAAAGCTGCTTTTGCAGCATGTAGGAAAACGTTCCAAACGAGGCGACAGCCTGAAAGCTGTTAATCACAACACGTGATTTCTTCTAATCCAGCAATCAAATCTGAGGGCTTGTCATGGCAACGTCCATTTAAACTCCTACTTTTCCTCAACAGGATAATTCTGCTGATGAAGTTCATGTAAAGCAACAGCTGCTCAGTTTGACCCAGCGTTTCCCAACAGGCACCAGCAATAGTTCCAAGCTGTTTTCAGACAAACGCTTCTGATGAAGAGCACGTCTAGGCATGTGACATAATGCAAAAATGCATGATAACAGCATTTTCTGAAAGGTTTACCATAATTACTGACCTCAGAAGCTCTAAAAAAAAGACATCGTCAGGGTCTAAAGCAGCATGTGCAGATCAGGTGAAGCTGCAGAGCATGAGTTGCATGGTTTAAATTCAGACACCACACATGTTACAGTCTGTAGAGGTTGGGAAGGAACCATGCACTGGCAGACTATTGCATGTGTTCTCTGTGTGATACTGGGCTGGTTTAAGGGCATTTTGATGAAACGATGTCCTGCTGTTTACCTGAATTTAATAGTTTTTATACAACAGAATGAGCCTCAAAATAATACATATTTACTAGTCACTGCTCATAATGAGGGCTTTGCAGCTTGACATTAGTTCTGAGTTTAGTATAGTTATGAGATTTTTAACTTTAAATTTGGTGTCAAAAATTTGGTACAAGGTTATAATTAATGTGTCCTTAGGCTCTTATGTGTCATTAGGCTGTTAATAATGTCATTAGATTGTTATTAATGTGTTATTAGGCTGTTATTAATGCCGTTAGGTTGTTATTAATGTGTTATTAGGCTGTTATTAATGCCGTTAGGTTGTTATTAATGTGTTATTAGGCTGTTATTAATGCCGTTAGGTTGTTATTAATGTGTTATTAGGCTGTTATTAATGCCGTTAGGTTGTTATTAATGTGTTATTAGGCTGTTATTAATGCAGTTAGGTTGTTATTAATGTGTTACTAGGCTGTTATTAATGCCGTTAGGTTGTTATTAATGTGTTATTAGGCTGTTATTATTTTGTTAGGTTGTTATTAATGTTGTTAAGTTGTTATTAATGTGTTAGACTGGTATAAATGTCATTAGGTTGTTATTAACGTGCTGTTAGACTGGTTTTAAAATAGTTAGCTTGTTATTTATGCGTCGCTAGGCCTTCATTTATGTCGTTAGGTTGTTATTAATGTGTTGTTAGGCTGGTAATAATATAGTAGCCTGTTATCTATGTGCAGCTAGGCCTTCATTTATGTCGTTGTAATTGATGTGTTATTAGGCTGATAATGTGTTGTTAGATTGTTTATGTGTTTGTTGGGCTGTTATTCATGAGCCCACTGTGCTGCCTGTGACCCTTGAACTGAAAGGAGTTTTGACAACTTTCTCCAAAGTTTAGTTTTAATTTTTTAATTTTTAGTGTTTTTTTAATACTCAAACAGTTATCTACCTCTCACACCTTCAGCCTGTTTGTATGTCTGTCGTGCAGCAGATAGCTCACTAAACGCAGCTGAACAATGGTGCAGGGTAACAAACAGTTGCATTACAGAGAGATGGTTTCTAACTACTGGTCTTCTAATGTGATCAGTACCAAAGTTGCTGTTCTTTCAAAGCACCCTCTCCTTTCCATGTTCTTCCATTTGTTCAAAGGATCCCCGGCAACCATTCAGGCCAGGAATGTGGTCAGTAAGAAAATGCTGATCCTGTTCTGTTCAGGTTAAACCACTAATCAGGCTGCATGTCGGGGATAGGCATGTATGTATGGATGCATTGTATGGAGCTGGCAGAAGCGAAACAATCAGACTTCCAGCGGTAATACTGTGTCATTGTGTCAGGGGAGCTACAAAAGGCCTTAAATCGGGCAGAAATGCATTTGGCACAAGCCAAGCTGCTTAGCCCAATGACCTGCCGTCCAGTTGGGTTCTCTTCAAGTGTTTTAACCTCAAAAGGAGAAAGAAAAAAGGACGCTAAACATTGTTTTTCACATAGCACCATGCCATCGGTTTCCAGTTCTTACCACCTGATTGCAGCGTGTCACATTTCCACAGGGTTTAGTTTAGCTGATATGCAGATTCCAGGGTGGGTGGGGGGCACACCGAGGGGCGGCGAAGCTGAGGTATCTGTTCAGGTGAATCCTACTGTCTGAGTGACGTCCAGTGTGTCAGAGCCAGTCGTGTCTGTGTTGTTCTGTACATGTGAGGACCGAGATGACAGAAGGCACATATTGCCAAGGTGAGGCGAGCGAGGGGCGTTGCAGGTGGAGCTCATGAGCGGCGAACTGTCCTCCATCCAAAGCAGGAAAAAGAGCCTTTGTCTTTTCGCAGCACCAGCTGGTGCATCACAAAGAAAACTGCTTTCAACAGATTCCCCGAACAAGCAGATTGTTTTTTTTTTCTCTGTCAGAAGAGGGTCTACAGACTGCCGGGTCCATAAAGTAGCCCCACATCCACGCCCGTTTGGGCATCCAACTAATGGTGTGTGACCCAGGTGGGTCAGTGGTGCAGGAAAGCGTTACGAGATGAGAACAGGATGTTGTCACGATGAAGAGGAGACGAGGATAAGTCCTGCTATCCTTTTCCTCAAACTCGGATTGAGACGTGTTCCAGTGAACGGGCGGGCGTGGGGGTCGGCGTCGCTGCAGGTGAAGCTGCAGCAGCTGGAGGAGGAGTTATTGCTTTTAGCTCATTGCCAGGGCAACTCTGGGTGCTCACGCCACGGTTGAGGGCGCCGGCTCGCAGCGGAGCATTGGCAGGCAGGGCGCTTGGGTCGCTTCGGGGAATGTTGACGGGGCAGGAGCGGGTGCGGGCGTGGCCTTTGTGGCCACCCGGGTGGCAAACCAGGCTGCCCACAGTGTCAACTGGCGACAGGTGGCGCTTGAGCCAGCGCTCCACTCGTTCCTCCTTGTATTTGATGGAGTACCAAGTGAGGAAAATGAAGAAGAAGCCGAGGAACTTCAGGCTGGCCGCCAGGCCGAAGTACACAAAGCGCAAGGAGGTGACGTCGTACTCCCAGCAGGAGCCGTGGACCCCGCAGTCCTGCTGCCACAGCATGCAGGTGGTGTCGATGACGGCACCGAAGTAAATGGGTGTCGGGATGTAGGCTGCATGGAGAGAAAAGAAGGGAAAGGAAAAAGAAAGGAAGGAGCATAACGCAGAAACAGGTCAAACACATTAAAGACTCCTCGTTTTGCATCACAATGAGACATTATCAGAGGAAGGAAAGGAAAAAGAGAAAAACTTTGTACAGGTAGAAGTAAAAATAGATGCTGGATTAGCCAACAATAAAGCGTGCTGCAGCAAAGATCAGTACTGCCTCCTTTACAGTTACAGTTTCTAAGAGCTATATGCAAAATCTTTGCTAAAACCTTGTTGTTTGCAACCTAATATGAATCTTCTGCCAACTTGGTGGCTGCATTTTGCATACAATAATCTGACGTTTCATATGGTCATGTGGCTTCTTGGGCCGGTCTAACCTTCGCCGACAGCATGTGACACGTGCACTTTATATGATCATAACATCCGAACCGTATAACGTATTTTCACTGTTTGAAACCACCGGAAAGCAAAAATTTAGTTGTCATTAAGGTAGAATGTAGGATCCCCCGCAGTGTGACCTTCCAACCACAGGGAAGATTCAGAGAGTCGTCACATATTTGTAATACATTAGTAGCAGGAGCTACTTTCCTGAAGTTTTTGCGTAAATAAAAAATCCGGTCAGTGGTCACCAGAGGGTTAAAAAGTTTAAATCTTCATATAAAACTGGACACGGGTAAATAAAGCTCATAACCGCAAATTCAGTTGAGAAAGTAACTTTTTAACAACATCTGTTTACATTTAAAAAATGGAGGAAAAAACATGAAGTTTGTCTCGACTCACCGAGAGTCCTGAGCAGAACAAACTGCATTCCCAGAGCAAACGGTCTCTCCTGCTCCGCAACAGACCTGCAACACATAAATCCAGCCAGGACGGACAAAGAGGAGGACAAATAAACCGTTAAACGGTCTGTTACTGGTTACGTTTTACTGAATAGATAACAATAAAATGTTTTAAAATGTCTTCAAAGATGAAAACACACATTAACAGCACAGAGCATCAATCAATAAATAAACATTAAAGTTGGGAAAGAAACAGACATATATAGTGACATGTATAACGTACAGTACTGTGCTCCACTTCTGCTTTTCAGAGCCCTACAGGGACTCTTCGTCCATCCTTCATATGCATATTGTTTGAAGCCATCCCCTAGTGGCCATCAGTGGTACTGCACATTAAACATTTTGATCTCTTGTCTTCACTGCTCTAATCTCTCTTTCTCTTGGCCATCATCCTCCTAACCCCTCCCGAATCTTCATTTCTTTGGGTAAACAACTAAAAAAAACAAATAAACAAATTCCATAGAAAGAAGTGATGAACAGTCTCGTACCTGAGGGTGACGATGATGGCAGATGGCTGGGCGCAGGCAGTGATGAGCGTAACGATGAAGAGGAAGATGAGGAATGGTATGAGGGTGTTGCAGGTGCGGTCACACTTTCCAGACACGGCGTAGCCATTTTCATTCAGGTAGGTCTTGACGATGACGAGCTGCAGCTGGTTTGCGCCCTGACCGCTGGACGACGGCGTTATGACCTGCCGGCTCTGGACGCAGGCGCAGTCTGAGTAGTTACGAATCTGGAAGGAAAACAATCAATATTCAGAAACATCAGTGCTTAAAACAAGTTTAAATGATAAGCTAGATCAACATCTGGATCTCACCCCCGTGCTGTCGTTTGCCACGCTGCTGCAGCCAGCCAGGCAGGGGTTAAAGTATGTGATGCCATCAGAGCCGCAGACCGGAGCATACTCGTGGATTTTACAGCCGCAGTTCACGTTACAACCCCCAGTCAGGTTTCGCTGGGTCATCGTTAATGTAGGTCTAAAGGGAGAAGCAGACCATCGGCCAAACCATTAAAACCACCAGGAGATTACCAGATCAGGACGGCACAACGCTGTTGTGCAAAAGGAAACAGGACCAGTTCATAGAAATCAGGCCAGATGCTTCCAGAACCAGCTTAACCAGCATCACATCAGTCTGAGCCGCTTATGTAACTGGGTTCAGCATCATCTGAGGTGCTCTTTAGATGGAAACCAGGGCAGAAAAAGGCCCTCCCAGTAACAATGAAGAAATACATATTGCTCTATGACACAGTCACACTGACTTCTAACATGCAGACTGGTTCAAGTTATGTTTCTGTAGCATTAATCACAAAACTACACAGAATTACAATGAATAGAAAAATAAATGGTGATTGGAGACTCGTATGGTTGTGTGTCTATGTGTGTTAGCCCTGTGATGGACTGGCGACCTGTCCAGGGTGTACCCCGCCTCTCACCCGATCTCAGCTGGGATTGGCTCCAGCCCCCCATGACCCCGTTCAGGGACTAAGCAGTAGATAATGGATGGATGCACTAATACAACAAGGCATTATGTGAACATCTCTACACAACACGTCAACAATAAGTCATAAAGATTCAAATATTTTGAGTAAGAAATCAATTACGCTTTACACAAAACTTTTCACCAAAAACTGTAAAATACAACTTTGTGGCCAATAAATAAAAAATCTTTGCTCTGTCCGTCACCTCCTCTAATTGCAGCGATTCGCACAAGTTTTGAGCCACGATCCCAAAAATCACATACAGTGGTGTTTGTGAATTTTCGTTTAGAGATAATACCAAAATCTGATTTTTAATTAATTTTAATTAATTAATTAATTAATTTGAAGATTTTAGGATGAACCCTTTAACACCTATTATTAAATGAATTAAGAGGAACTGGGCAGAAACATCCTATTTTCAAATTCTTAAAACTTTATCTGCCTCTTTAACAAAATCTGAAGAAAGAAAAACATCATTTTTTCTGTATATTTACTAATTATTACAATGTGATGTGTCAAAACGATTACAGTGGAATCATCTGCTTTCTGTAATTATCCAGAATGCAGGAAACCAGTATCATAAGATGAAAAACAGGGTTTTTAGTAAAGTTTCTGCCAGAAAGTGATGCAACATGTCTCAGAAACAGCATGTATCAAATATATATCAAACCTGAATAGACTAAAGCACTCTTATCACACCTCTTTATCTGATAAATACACAATATAGATTTTTATCCACCGACTCCTTGAAATAATCTCACAACCTCCCTGACGGTGTTTGATGAGATGTTTACAATATTTCCTGCTGATATTCTGCACAATGCCTCAAAGCATTAATGCTGATACTTCTGTAAATCTTCACTGAAGGTTAAACTATCAGAGGGATTCTTATTATAAAGGATAAATACATCAGAGAAAAAATCATTTAATGAATCCTGTTATGAACTAAAAGCTGAAGGAAGAAACTTTCTGATTACTCAACATTTAAGTCTAAAAGCAATAAATATAAGCTTGTGTGCGATAAATGCAGACATGTAAAGCAAAGCAGCAGAATAAGCAGGAGAGCAACGACAAGCCGGGATAAATCCGCCAAAGTATATAGCTTGTTAATTTATTATCATTTGGTTTTATGGGGAAGAAAAAGTGTTGGTCTGTGTCAGCATGAAAAGTTGCTGAGATGGTTTTAAAGCATTATTACAATGTTTTCCTTTCATGTCGCATTAATAAAAAAATAACATTATTTTTAAAAACTGTATTTTACCTCTACAGAAATGCAATGACACTTTTTATTTATTATTTTTGTTGTTGTTTTTTAATTAAACTAAAATAATATATCATAAATATATTATGTAAATTTTACATTAAATATTTCTATTTATCACTAAAGTGATAAAATGTGTTTATGTTCATATAGTAGGCTATATTTATTTATTCTAATGTTTGTGATGACTCACCAATGTCCACTGAAAACATGCATTTACAAACATATCCTCATCAATATAAAGAAATTCACTCAATGAAAAGACGTGAAAAGTAATGTGAAAATATAAAGTTATTGATTTGTGCATCTTAAATAATAAAGGAAGGAAATAAAGGCAAAGAAAAAAAAGGTTAAATAAGAGAAGATAAGTCAGAAAACACAAAAAACTGAATATTAAGATAAAATAAAGTAAATAAAAGAGAATTGTATGCACATAAAATGTAATTAAAAACATTTCAAATACAAAGGATGAAGGGTACAAAGGAGACATCGGACGGGCTGTCTGCCAAAGATCTTCTCTTTCAAGCTGTCCTTGGACACGCTCCATCGCTGCCATGTAATCGCTCTCAGGGACACTCGGTCCAAAAGAAAACGCCTCCGTTTACTGGCTCGTTTTCTGTTATCCTGCTCCGAGCCGCACACTTGCTTCCTCCCTGGCTTTACAGATGGGATGATAAAAATTTAAATGAAAAAAACACGAGACTCTGTCGTGCCAGGAGATTATTTCCTACAAGACAGGCCGAGCAGCAGCCTCTGGTCTGGTGTGAAGCTTTTAAAACACCAGTTTTCTCCTGCAGAAGGTGTTTAAAAACTGCTTTCAGATCTTAAAAGTGTCAATGTTGTTTTAATAAAAGGATATTCATAGGAAGCTGTGTGTAGCATAGGGCGTTCATGGCATTAAGAAGAAGATATTTCTAATGTTAAAGCAGATAAATGAAGCTTTTAAATGCTTTTAACATGTAAATGATGAATTTATTGTGTGTATAAAGTAGAAGCACAATGCTTTGGTCTGAATTCCTGCTTATT
>JBAMIG010000008.1:22790261-22805568 GCA_037177335.1 Kiunga ballochi
TGTTCTGAGGTGCGTATTCTCGCTCCACACACACCTTATAACCTGTTCTGAGGTGCGTATTCTCGCTCCACACACACCTTATAACCTGTTCTGAGGTGCGTATTCTCGCTCCACACACACACCTTATAACCTGTTCTGAGGTGTGTATTCTCTAATTCTCTAAACATCGCTCACAAAGCTTCTGTGAATTAGGAAACAACGGGGAAAAGAAGCACAGCAAACCCAAAAGACATGAATCAAACAGCTGCCTCATTAACTAGAGTCAGGTGTGTTGGAGCAGGGACGCATTGAATAGTTATTAATCATTAATAAAATGATAAACTTTTAATGAACTTTTAACCTCTCTCTCTCTCTCCCTCTCTCTTTCTCTCTCTCCCTCTCTCTCTCTCTCTCTCTCTCTACCCAGGCGGGTAAAGTTAAAATTCAGATCAGGAACAAAGCAAAGCAGCCTCATGCGCTGCTGTGACCTCGTTCTGTCTCTGCAGATGCATGACCTCCCACCGCTCCACCCCCCCAGAGGTTTCTCACCCGGTGGTGTAGGGGATGTTGATTCCTCCCAGGTTGATGCTCTCGCAGCCCACGATGAAGAGCGTGGAGAAGCAGAGCAGGGACACGCCGCTGCAGATCATCGCCAGCTTGGCCGACTCACGAGCTCCCAGCTTCAGCTTCTTAATGATGTAGCCGCCCAGGACGATGCCGACGCCGGCGCTGGGCACGATGATCACACCTGAGGAGAGGTAAAAGCCATGTTAGAGCTCTGAGAGCTCACTAATCACATAGGAGTGTGTGAAAGCTATGTGCAGATAGTCTGGTCTGCTTATTTCCACTTCAAATCGATGCTGCAGAAACATGAAACCAGTCTGAAGCTTATGAGCCTGCAGGGCTGAAAGGCTACAGAGGAGGAAGGTTCACAGCAGCGCTTCTCAGTTTAACAGGGCCAGAAATATGCTTTAACCTGTAAGTAGCAGGTAAAAGTTGTTCTGGTTTAATTAAGTTACTGCATTAATCACACATCCGCTGGTTCAGTCTGTTGCAAATGACCAGCAAACAGATGCTGCTGTAGCCATGCTAAGCTAGCTCAGTAGCCAAACTGCATTTAAATGTGATAAAATTTGAAATATTTATCAGTCCAGTTGTTTTGTGGATTTTTTATGTTGTTACTTTATATTTACCAAAAACTTGAATTAAATTTAACATTTTTTTAATCATGATCAATAATTGGAGGAGAATTAATCAGCATCAGTATCGCAATATCAAAATGCATGAAGCAGAAAATAAAGCATTTTAGTGTCACTTTACTTAATAAACATTATGATGTATTATACAGTTCAATACTCTATAATTAACTTTCTGTTTTTACCATGATAAAATCTCAATATTTAAAGATTTAAAAACATTTCAAATATTTTTCTGTGATCAAACCTAAATCATGACTCATTCAGCAACAACGCTGATTAATCACAGAGCCTTAGATCTTTATCATTAATATTATAATAAGATAATAAATCACATCTGTTTTCAGATTATTTTATATTCAACTAAAGCTCTTTAAAAAAAAGAATAAAATAAGACATTTTCTCCAGTCAGGCTCAGTTTGTTTTGCTTTTAATACTTTAGATAATAAATAAAATGATCTTAAAAAACCAGCTGTCATTAAACGCATCATCACTGTCGTGTTGTGAATCTGCTGTGAATGGAAAACTCTGCAGCCATCGCTCTTCCTCCTCAGCGACGAGACAAATGGTTCAGAAAATGCAGCAAACACAACAGCAGCCGCCTCCAGCATGGCAGCACACATTTTTAATGTGGGTGGGCTCGAGAGACAGCGTCCTCTCAGTGGGTGGTGGATGATGTTTGTCCTGTCCTGTGCAGCTCTCCGGTTATCACCTGCACACCTGACGCATCGCTTTCTGTGCAACACAGGGTCTGAGGGTAAAGCCTGTTTGTTCAATGTGTCGTTACATCCCGACACAGAAAGAAGATTCCCTCTGGCTACTGACACACAGTTCAGTAAAAACACAGAACAAAAAGAGAAAACTCTTAAACACATTCCTGTTTTTAGGAGAAAACAGTTGCAGGGGATTCACTAAACCAGTGTGGATGCCAAACTAAGAGATCCGACATCTTTGAGCAGGTTCGCCACAGATGCTTCGAGTTTCCTCACAAGAGAATGACATAATATAAAAATGCATGAATCACGACTCCTCCACCCACTCCTCCTACGGCTGAGACCGTTATGCAACCCCACACTTAAAGATCTCTGATAATACACGATAGGATTTCATGTCATGAGGCCAAAAAACTGTTGATTAAATACAAAAATCACTCAGGTAACTTTTAATGGACTCTGTCAGGACAACACTTTGATTCCTGTTTTTTCCTGAATGCACCTCAGATGTAAGGTTCCCCTTTTAAAGCGAGGTCGCTCTATTTACAGCACAATTTCACAAAATTCAAAGAGCTTTACAGAAACATAATGTACCCTGTGTCCGTTTACACCTTAAATGCAACACGCAAACGTTTGGGGTTTTTTGCCATGTCTGTCACTGTAGCTGGTGTTTTCAGTATTAAAAAGGCCAATAAAAATACTGAAACTGAATAAATAAATCATTTGATTCCCAGTCTAATACTAAATACTAAAATTAAATAATAATAATAATAATAATAAAAATAAAAGTAAAAAATTTAACAAAATAAATAGATACAAAATAAAAAAATTAAAGTTGGAATAAAAAATAAAATAAAAATGAGTGAATAAAAAAATCAATTTGAATAAAAATAAAAGCAAAAGGTAATAGTCAGCAGTATAAACTTATTGTAACTTGCACTAAAAAAGAACAAAAGGGGGTAAAAACGTTTTTTAAGTATAAACGGCCTCTAATGTGGAAGAAAACAGTAATTATGCTTTCCTCATTTAATATGAATAAAGTTATCTGTGACACTATGTATCTGCAAACATATCCACCGCTCAAACCTCCAAAACGTGAGAAAAGATTTGCTGCAAAAGCCAGAAGACACCAAAATATCCCAAACCAGTAAGAAGGTCATGAGTTGTGAGCGAGCCAGAGAGAGTTTGCAGCTCATTCCTTATCAGCACAGCAGAGCCGCAGCTTTAACTCCTCTGAGGAGGCGCTGCTCTCCCTGAATGCTGAACGTCTAAGTGAAGATGTTCAAGTCTTCCTCACTTTGACATTTATGTTGTTTTATAAAAACTACAACAAAGCATCGAGCTCGCTCAGCTTAGTCAGGCCGAAGCTCCATCGATTAGATTGATCAGCAGAGAGAGAGGCGAGCAGACGTTAAAGAATAATGTGTTGCACTGCAAGTAAAGAAAGGTGGAAAATAATTCTTTTAATGACATTATTGATGATAAAAACTTAATTAAAGCCTGAATAAAGGATTATTTTCATTGCTGCAGAGCGAGTCAAGCATCACAATGCACAGCATGGGTTAGAATTACTTTATTAGCACTGTTCGCTAACAGCCCTTTGCTAACAGCCCTTTGCTAACAACCCTTCGCTAACGCTAATACTGGCTGATATTTAATCTTTAATGGTTTGGTTTATTCGTCTGTTCCTGTTAAAAGAACTACAACTACAGGAGTTCTTTTGGAAATATCCAAGTTTTTACCTAAATTACCTTATATAATTCTTATTTTAATCTATTTATTTCTGCCGTTGCACTTGTCGGTTGGTCGCTGATGGTAATGTAATGGGTAAACTGGATCCTCCAACTCATGATCAGTGGTTACAGATTAAAGAAACATCCAGTGGGGAATGGGAAAGCTGACACACTATGCTGTGCAGCTTCAGTTGTAAAATAAAAAAAGTACATGGATTTGTACTTATAAAGCCCTTTTTCAGTCATGTTGATGCACTACATGTTACATACACCCCTCACAGACCCCCCACACACACACTTATACCCTGATAGAAACATCAGGGAGCAACAGCCTGTTTGTTGTAAACAAGCCAGGATTGTCTGGACCAGCACCGCAGCTTAGTGGTGTTTGGTGTGTGTTCGTCATCCTGCAGTTGCGCGGTCATGCCGTCCCGATGGATCGCAGACTGTACGGGTTTCACACCTACCCACATGGTTTCAGACACGTTTCCTGGAGGCTAATCCCGCCTTTGTGTGAATGAAAGGGTGAACGGCTGAGATACGTGTGGTTTGGCGCCGTGTGGACAAGCCATTCACCTACAGGAAGCTCAACTCAAAGAGAGGTAGAGGAAATGGATCTTATGTTCCGAGTACAGGAGGTTCTGTTTGTTAGAGAATGAATGGATCCGTACTCAGCGGAGCGAAATGAGGTTTAGAGCCTGCCTTCCATTTGAATCGTTACGAGTCATTTTACTGCTGAAACTATAAAGGCATTCTGTAAGGGGAGGTCAGCTCGACCCGAGTGCTCTGCTTAAAGGGGACACTTTGCCTTTTGGGTCATAAACTAAGGTGATAGTAATTATCCAGTTCTGTTAACCATCCAAGTTTGAGCGGGATGAGAAGGTGCCAGCCAGTCTCTGGGTAGAGGTAAGACCTTCCTGATGTCTTCCTGCTGATGCTTACAGAGTTCTGATCTGGTCCTCTGACTCATTACATTTCTGAACACTTTCTCCTTTTCTGTTTCATAAACCTTGTTAATCTTCTTCCCTGACAACCAGACTCTTCATCCTTTGGTTTCTAAGTTTCTGCTCCACAGAAGGCTTTGGGATTCCCACAGGTAATTCCCAGTTCCCATAACTTTCTCAAACCAATAAAAGATCAATGAAACTCGCATTCAAAAGCCTTCTTATGCATTTTATTTGTATATTATTACTTTTATAGCTGATAATATCATCATGAATGTTCTCCTGAATGTTTCTAATCCAGCACTCGATCCACACACAATCTCAGGTAACACGTTTTATGCACCTCTTCTTTCAAACAAAGCCCAGATATGTGCGCCACACTGCAACACTGTTTAAGTTTTACTTGGGTTTTATGCACGCCGGTTGTCTGGAAGCCATTTAGCCAGACGGCTGTAAACCAGTGGACGTTATGACATTAATCCTTTATCTTTATTGTTTTAGAATATGTGCAATATTAGCAATAACAATAAACAGCATATATGTTGGAAAGGGACAGTTAGATATGCGGTTATCTTGCTAACACACTAATACATGTTGTGTATGAGCATGTTATGTATTTGCTTATAAGCCTCCGAGTATTTCAGGGAAAGCAGAGCATTAGTGTGTGTGTGTGTGTGTGTGTGTGTGTGTGTGTGTGTGTGTGTGTGTGTAGTTCTGAATATTTTTAATAGAGTGCACTAAGTGCGCCAGCTCAGCATCCCAGGTGCCCCCTTCATTTGAGTCCAGCTCTTTCTTTATTGATAATGTCAGCTTCGGCTTTGGGCCAACGACGTGCCGCCCTGATAAAACCAGCACTGAACTGACAGACTGTTGTTTGAATGTTATGGTCTGTCTGCATCTTGTCTGAACTGCTACATACACAAAATTAGGGAATTAAATTTGTGTTTGTGAGGCTGATTTGTGGAGCAGATGAGACGTCAGAAAGCTTTGAGGAGTAACTGCTCACCGGTGTAGATGCTAGCATTGGAGGCTGGGATCCCAAACTGGGACTCAATGAATTTGGGGATGAAGGTGATGAAAGCAGTGACGATAGCGCTCTCCGCCGTGTACGACAGGCTGACGAACAGGAAGGTCACATTGCTGAGGATCCTCACTGCAGCTTTGGGAAGGTCTGAGAGATGCAATGAAGAAATGAGTCATTTATTTGTTTTAGTGCCTTCATATCAAAATAAAAAGAAACCATCAAGATGTTTCTGAAAATAGATGGGGATGTGGCTTAATATACATGTTAGCAAATGTAATGTCTCCAACTCACTTTGAGCCAAGAGAAAGCTGACAATCTACAATCACATGTAAAAAACTCATAGAGTGCAGATCTCTGGTGTGACTAACACCCCAATATATCAGTCCTTTGACTTATCCGTTTTAATGAATTACTTGAGCATAAATAAAAAAAAACTTAAATCATCATCATCAAAAACCATTGAGTTGAGTTATCTTGCAAACAAACACAAGAAAACAAACCAACGCTAACCTTGTTAACGAAGGTAAATTTAGCAACTTTACCCATAAAACTTCACATAAATTCATCTGCTTCCCAGAGTTTTATTCAAGGTAATTAGACTTGTGTGTCTCAGGGCACTTTCACATCAGTGTTTTGATTTAAATCCTACTTTGTTTGCTTCATTTGGGGCATTGTGATTGTGGTTCTGGCTCGGATCAAAGAAGCGGGCTCAATCGCTGGACAGGAAGCGCATCATGGGTTCAGCGCATGGCGTCCTGGCTAAACGTGACAGAAACCTACGAGTGTGGACGAAAAGTGGTTTTGGATGGAAGAAACTACTTCGATCAAACAAAGAATTCTGATTAAAATTTGATCAACCCAGACCGTTGGGGTCTGACGTAATTCCCTACTTTTTTGCGTCGTCTGGAGAGTGAAAAGGATTTTAAAAGGTCTGATTAGTTTGAGAAGTGCAGTGTCAACGAACAAACATCAACAAATGACAAAAGAAGGGTTTATCTATGAATGGATTCTAAACTACAGCAATGAAAGTGACGACGGTACCTTTAATGTCCTTGCCGAAACCCATCGAAGAAGAGACCGCCTGGTTCTTGTTGTTGTTGCTTTTCTCCTTGAGTACGTCGTCATCGCTGGACAGGTCGTCCATGCTCACCTTTTTCCTCCTCTTCTTCTTCTTGTGTCGGGGAGGCAGCTTTTTGGGGAATGTAAACATGGGGAATATGACCAGCAGCATGGCCACGGCACACAAAAGGAACCCGCTCCACCTGAGGAGCACAAAGCACAGCATTAACAGCGATATTTGGGATCAAAACACATAGATAAACCGTGATAAGAAGATAACCATCCTACCGGGAATGCACTGAACTAAAACATAAAAACTTTAAGCAGCTGCTAAGTATACACAAAGTGCCTCCTGAAGGAGACTCGTGCCCTTTTATCCTTCACGGCTTGATATTTTGATACTTGATATTTTTATTTGAGATACTGATTATAAACATTTTAAAATTGTCCAATTGAAACTTTTCTGTATTCAGTCCATTTATAACTACAATATTTTTAGTGTCAGTTCAAAATAAGTTAGGTTAGTTTATTTCTAGAATATGGTATTTCACAGTTTGTGTTGTTTTTATGTGCTTTTTCTAGGACATATCCACAAACATGCTGTTTGGTTTCACTTCTATGCTGATGATCCACATCTGTATGTATACGTTAAACCCCACATCCACAAAACGCAAGTTGCTTTCACAGGCTGAAGCCAGAACTATTTAGAAAATAGGATCTATTCATTTGAAGACACATAAAACCTTTTGCATGCTTTTAATGTTTTCCTTACTGGTCTCAACCAAATATCCAGTAATCATATTTTGACTTATTAGCACATCTTTGTACATGATAAAGGACGAGATGTGGTACATGAGGTCTCAGATTTATCTCAATAAATAGGTAACAAGATATATTCAGAACACTTATGTATGAAATAAAATAAGATCATGGAAAAAAATTGCAAACAAAAAATAAAACAAACAACAACCAAATGGTCAGGAAGTCTGATTACCTACTGTCCTGTATTTGAAGCCATTTAAGGCGTTTCAAACAGTAGAGTTTATAAGTATGTTTGCCTGCTTTTCCTCTACAGATATGCTCTCACAAACCTCTGTTATCAATAACTTTATGCACTTTTTCCACTTCTAACTCAAACATTAATGTATTAATCTGGCAGGTAATGCAAATCTGATCTAAAATCTATCCTAATAAATCTGAATTCATAATGATCACTAAATGCTAATAATGGCTTTGTAGGAACATCCGTGGAACCACAGATGTCCTGTTTGTTGCCAACAGCTGGATGGTGTCTGCATCCTGTACATGTTGCCTTGTATTTAGAACAGGGAAGCAAGAGCACAATCACAAGCGACCACAATGTGCGTGGAAACACACATTCTGATACAAAGTGTGAAAGGACACGTTGAAAGCTGTCAGCTTGTGATATTACCTAAGAAGAATGTTGATTCAGGGAACAAAACGTGCAAAAGAAGCAACCGATAATGATATCATTACATCTTTGCACCTCATTATTGTGCACATAAATAAATAAACCAGTACACTCATTTGCTTCCTGCTATCAGCGCCTATAACTCATGTAGGAAGCCAGTGACTGCCTGCTGGTGAGTCACTGGTTATGCTGTCAGTGCATGGCATCACCAAGGGCTCAAAATAGATGATTAATCACATTGCAGAAGCTGCAACATGCTTTCAAATGAAGGTAAGATGTGTGCAAAAACTTAACGTCCAGTAAAAATAAACATCTAAACATCCTATTCAAATTATTTAATACATAATTAATCAAATAAAGAATTCTGATAACCAAGAGGATCTCAGTATGTACATTTACACATGAAGATCCTCTCTTTATTTTGGATGAATAAGATTTACAGAGTCTGAAGTAATAAGATGTCCAGACACATTTTTGGGAAAGGAATGTGTTCATTTGTGTTATATTATCTTTATATATCATGTCTACCAGTATGAGCATACTAAGCCTCGTTTTGATGGGATGCATATAGAAAGGTATGTGTCGGACCTCATCATTTCCAGTTTCTGCAATAAAATGACCTCAGATACTGAGCATGTTCTCATATTTGCACCCCTCAGGTTTTCTGGCTAGTCTATGTGTCAGGTTTATGTTGCTTCCGGTGTAATAAAAACATTCACATGTTTTAAATGTGGATCTGGCCTTTTGCAAGATCCTGTGCAGTCACAGAGTTTAGACACCCCAGAAAATTCAGATTTTTACTGAAGATTGACAGAGTTTAAGCAATTTATCACTTCAGGAAAATACAGTGAGAAGCAGAAACTGGTGGAAACAAACGGCCAAAACTGGGAGTTAAATCTAAAGCAATGTGCTTCAGAGAGCACATAAATCTCTGCTGTGAATAAAAGAAGCCAATTAGGACCCGTATTGTATTCCTCTCTTTATGGGAGTTATTCTATCTAAATAAAATGCATTGCTCACTAGAGGAAAGACCGTTTTGCTCTGGCTGGCACAAGGAGTGTAAACTAAGCAGGAAAAAGGAGGCTGTACATTCATCACAATGCAGCCGGTTCACACAGGAAGTAGCACTGAGCTGGAATGTCAAGTCAGAAATCACGTTTTTTCAACACTGAGGCTCAAATTGTGTCTAATCCTGGATAATTAATATTGTATAAAATAAAATCAGATATAATACACCTTTATTTCTTTAACATCAACATAAAAAGAGCTGATTGTTCTCACCAGTTGCCGATAAAGCGAGGATCGCTCTGGTCGATGTTGACGACAGTTTTCGGGTCGACGTAAAAGCCAATGAGGACCCCCCCCAGTAGGTAACCAGCTGCCGGGCCCAGTGCTCCCATTACATACATGATAGCTGGAAAGATAGAAGACATAAAAGTAGTTTATATACATAAAGAGAGATTTAGCTAAACGTCTGATCAATAAAAAAAAAAAGATTTAGGTGAATTCAAGATAATAAAAAAAGAACAAAAAGTGAACATAGAAGAAAATGGTTTTGTTTTCTGTGATTTAAATTAAATAAAAAGGAAAAATCCTGAGAATATGAAGTTAGAATCATTTTAATTTAGAGTCTGACATAAATCGCTGTTTTAGATAAAGAACCCAATTGTCTAAACGTAAAGACATCTGCTTAAGTTTGAGTCTTATGTAACACATGAAACCACCACTAATCCAAGTAAGAGGAGGAGTATTAATAAAGCCATGTGAGCGGGTCAATAAGGTCCCCGTTGAGACTAAGAAAAAGATTTTCTCCAATTAGAGAGAATTAACATCATGAAATCTTTGGCTGTGGTTGAAAGTGAAGACTAAAATCTGGTGGCGTGACATAAAACTCTAAGCTGGGCCGGACACCCGGACACAGCACCAGACGGGGGTTATCTCATGTCAGAGGACGCAATGCAAGCTCATTGCCTCCTGTCAGGCAGTCACAAAGACATTTGCTGTATTTTCATTCTGAGGGTTAGATTCTCCTGTTTCTGGTCTTCATCAAGGACTTTCACTGCTCAAAACACAACCTTTAAAGCTGATATTTATTGATTTAAATGAATAAAAAGATGCTTTCTGTGTTTTATTACAACAAGGAAGGAAGCTTACAAATGTGCTATGTCTAACAGAGAAATACGATGTAAACTATTAGATTTCCTTCAACATGTATGCCTGTGGCACCAATTAGATGGGTTTATGATAAATGAGGAGCAGGAGTGAAAATAAAACAGCAAGTAAATGTAAAGCTGTGCAATGGGTGCAGTACCAGACTCTACCACCAGGTGGAGTCTCTCATTGTTTAATTAAATAAACAACACCACACGTTTTTCTTCAAATTCTCTGCTACAAAATTATTTTGGAGCCATAGTGACATTCCTGATTCCATCATGGCTTTACGGGCTCCCGAGGCCGAGAAACCACACTTTTCTTTCCCCCAGCCCAGAAAAACAACAGCTGCCTTTTCCTTCCCAGCATTTTAGACATGATGTCAGCAGAAGCGAGGAAAACAAAAAGAGAAAGGGACAGAGCAAACGACAAGAGTCAACATCAGACAGACTTTGACTGGTTGGAAAGAGCTCAGAGAAGAGACAGGATGCAAGAGGAGTGCAGAATTCAGAAAAATCAGTGGTGGTACTACAGGAAAAATGTTCTGCCGTATAAAAGTGTCACATGACACCTCGGCCGCCTGTAACAGCAATTGTTCAGCAGTGATGCAGCTGATGAGAATCTGGTGTTAATGCTAAACTAGATTTTTATATACATGCTGATCTACTGTTTGTGTTGCACTGTGATGAGCTGACAACCTGCTCCTTGCCCAATCATTGCTGCCATGGGCTCAGCAGAACAGTGGAGCTGGAGCCTAATTTAAACAGATTAAAGTCTGTTTTACCTGTAAAATTTCTGAAACTGTTGCTTCTACATAATTCCCCTCATGTTTACACCTCTCCATGGCATTTCAAAGCTCTCGGTCACGATATCGCAGTTCTTTCTGTAATATTTCTGAGCAGACTGCAGGCTATTTGTGACACTTTTCAGGCTCAGTGTGGGACAAAAACTATGGATATTTTTACCGCATCACTTCCGCTGCGGGTATTTAAAAGCAAGCGTTGTCAGTATTGTCACTGGTGAGGGTATACTTTATACTGACTCATGTTTGAAAGAGTCACTTAACAAAGAGACTCAGTTTATGAGTCATTAAAGTCACCCACCATGCAAAGCGATGTCACTTCATACATGTTAGATAACTTCACCTTTCAGACATTTTGCTCGTTTTTCGCTGTAACTTTGCTGCAAGCATTAACTGTGTGGTTAAAAGCTGGTTTATTAGTGTACGTCTTCAAAGCGGCAGCTTTTCAGTCACAGAGGGCTACAGCCAATCACAGCTGCTAGGGGGAGAAAGCTAGGACACATCTACAGTAATAACACAGAGACATGCATGCTCACCATAAACGTAACGTTCAATTCAAGACCTCAGTCAAACAGTTTGGTAACAAGGCTGACATCATACCATTAGTTTAAACTCATTTTAATCAGTTGATTTTTAAAAGATGTTACACTGTGTTATTTTACGTTATCACTCTTTTAAAACATATTTATATGTTTGCAGCATTTCAGTGCAACCCTTAAAGAAAGACATAAACACTATGCATGAATCCTTTCCACGAGGTCCTGCAGAATCACGAGTAAATAGTTTTCCGACCCTGCATCCCGGCTCTGCGCTGGACTATTACATCACCTGACATAGACATAGACAGAAGCCGGGATAATAAAACACAGGGATTGGTCGGAAAGCTTCCAAAGGGACTCAGCAGTATTGTGGATAATCCCTGATACATGCAGAAAAAAAGGGAAAACCCTCCTCTGGCCTGCGATGATGTTACGCAACATGATGCAGACCACTGGCAGCAGGATAAAAGATGACCAGGCTGCGGAGACACGATGAGGAGAATCAGAAAAACATGGCGGGACCAGGCTGATAAAGTGCAGAGGAAGATAAACGTGTGCGTGAAATACAAGCAAAGGAGAGTTTACGTCATGGAAACTGATATAAAAAGGATCAGGCTTCAGACACAGCAGATTCATTTGCTGTTATATGAATACATATACATGCAAAATAAGGGACCAAAATGTTTCTGTGAATTCAGCACTAAAATCTAAAGAAGCCAAAATAATCACTGAGATTCACAAGCTTTTATTTGAGCCATCTATTAATTCTACTTCCTGCTTTATGTCAAATCACGTTTTTATGTTCAAATGTTTCCAAACAATGATGCTGTTTGGGTTTTACTGTGAAAGGTCGAGTTTGTGTTTTATATCCTGTTTAAACTACTGATAAGGCCAGACAGGTTTGATCCGTAGCTTCTCAGGTGAGTTTCGCTCACAGGTGAAGGCCCCGCCATACCGGGTGGTTCAGGCGCTGCTGCCATGTCGGCTATGTGAGAGCAGAGGGAAACTTCAGGCTGGAATAAAGGGAAGTGAGAGGATTGGACTCTTTAGGGTAAAAAAAGAACAGGAGTGTATTTTCACTTATTTACAAACTACTCAGTGTTTTAAACCATCATACAGAATAATTTGGACACTGGATTTAGAAGGATTAGCAGGATAATTTGGAAAAAGGCCTCATTTAATTTCTTACATCTTCTTATTTGGGTCTTGTTCAACAATGACGTTCGTTTATCACCTCTAGGAAATAAAATCCTACCCGTTTACAGTAAATACATGCATAGCAAAACAACACAGAAATATAGGTTTGCTTCATCCAAGTAGCAGCAACTGAATTTTACCTGATAAAGATGCATCTCTGCATCCAAAAAGGCAAAAGATTAGAAATAAAAGACACAATAACAAAGCAGCAAGCGTTTCTAAAGCATGTGAGCTCTTTGTGTTCATTCCTGTGCAGGGTTAGGATTATTCCACACATTTATCACAACGCAGTTCAGAGGTGCACGGAAAAAATGAGTGCATGGAAACGTTGCCCTGAGAACAAGGGACAAAGCAGAGTCCCGGTATAGATCAACAATCCTAACAAAGATGATGACACACAGGCAGAGCTAGGGATGGATGAGCACGCTGATGCTAGCCAGCTGCTGTTGAGGCAGCACCGTTTCCGCTGAGGAAACAAAAGCGGCTAATTTTATCAAACCCACCTGATGTCCAGCCTCATCGTTTCTGTCCATCACTGCTTTCTACTTGAGCCTGAATGAAGGAAGCGACTTTGATTCCTGCAGCACCGCTCTGCAGCCTGACGCTCCAATGTTACACTGCTTCAAATGGAGACTTCACTTGATGCACTATTTAGACCACTTTTCACACTCGTCACCGCTATTTAACTCATAATTAACAGTGGAATAAATAAAGCCTGCTTAGTGTTTTAAACTTGCATCACATAGATTTTTTTTTTGGAGCTAAACCATGTTGGACCCTGTTTTTTCTCCAGAACTGCTTTAATTCCTGGTGGCAGAAATTCAACAAGGTGTTGAAAGAATTCCACATAGAATTTGCTTCATATCGATATGATAGCAACACACAACTTGCATGAGAATCTCCCATTTCACCACATCCCAAACGTGATCAGGTGGAGATCAGTGAACTCACTGGCATGGATAAGTCAGCAGCAGCTCTCGGATTGGCTGCCATTAATCTGTTTACATGCAGTCATTCAGCAGACAGCATGATCTGGTTTTCTTTATCAGATTATTTCTCCCCAACGCTCTGATTTCTGCATGCATGCAGAGAAATGTAGCTTTTCTAGAGCTGTGTTAAAGCTTCCTCACACCTGACTTTTCAGTTAAAGAGGAAAGCAATCCATCTGCAACCAGAGCAGAACGCTGCAGTGCAGCAAACATTCAGAATGAACTACATTCGTAGCTAACCTGAAGGTTATTTGTGAAGATTGTATAACAGGAAGTGTGTGTGTGCATGCTCTGTGTGCATTCATGCTCGCATCAATAAAGTTTTTCTAATTTAGATCAGATAATGGGTTATATATGGGATATATTAAACTACATAACCCTCTTCTCTCTGCAGCAGAGACGACATCATTGATGCTGTTTTTACTTTGTTGGTGAAATACTTTGCAGAGAAGTAAATAAAATTATCACTCCACAATTAATCTTTTTAAAAAAAAGCAGGATAAAATCAGAAACAGCATCAATCTAGTGTTGCCACCATTCTGACTCAGGACAAAGGGCCATACTTCTTATTTAGATCCCCTGAAGCAGCACATATCTTTCAGTCAGTGGGAAACCAGAGCAATCTGATCTTATCCTTCCTTTTATGGGAGCTATACATCTCCTAAATGTGGTTTATGCAGCCTGATCCAACTCAGTCAGTAATGCACAGAAGCGACTGACATCCAACCTAAAAGTAGGTTTAATTAAAATGTTGGGTCAATAAATTAAGCTACTAAAACTGACATTAAATATATGAAAACCTCTGATCAGCTTTTATTTATAGAGCCGGAGGGAAAGCCAATATCTTTATAATGCAGTCTGGTGTTTATTAGGAAACAGTGTGACTGTGTTTAACAGGAAGTTTTTTTTTTTTACCATAAATGATGCAAAATCTCTACATCAACTAAAAACGTCCCGTTTTAAACTGAAAGATGTACAAAATCAGGCCAAAACACATTTAAGATGTTTTCTCTCAAATAAACAATTAAGCTAGCTACTAACAACTAACGTAACAATTAACACAGTCTTAGGACTGTAGGAGGAAGCCAGAGAACACCTACGCTAACACAGGGAGAACCCAAGCTAACACGGGGAGAACCCAAGCTAACACGGGGAGAACCCAAACTAACACATGGAGAACCCACGCTAACACGAGGAGAACCCACACTAACATGGGGAGAATCCACACTAACACATGGAGAACCTACGCTAACACATGGAGAACCTACGCTAAAAACCCACGCTAACACAAGGAGAACCCACACTAACACGAGAAGAACCCACGCCAACACATAAAGAACCCACGCTAACACAAAAAGAACCCACGCTAACACAAAAAGAACCCACACTAACACGGAGAGAACCCACGTTAACACGGAGAGAACCCACGCTAGCACAAAAGAACCCACACTAACACGGAAAGAACCCACGCTAACACAAAAAGAACCCACACTAACACGGAGAGAACCCACACTAACACGGAGAGAACCCACGCTAACACGGAGAGAAC
>JBAMIG010000008.1:22884114-22895148 GCA_037177335.1 Kiunga ballochi
GTAACACTGTAAAGTTACTTATTTAACTTTTGTTTATTATTATTTTTCCCACTATTCATAATTGCAGCAGTTGCCCCCCCTGAAACTTTTGTCAGGAGCCACCACTAATTGAGACAATATTGTTTTTGTTGTGTTTAGTTGAAGGAAATAATTAGCAGAACCAGAAAAGACAAAGAGGAAACTTTCCTTTCTGGAAACTCTGAGAAACAAAGTATGAAGATCAGTTTTAACCTGGTTTAAGCTACCGCCCCCCTGCCTCACTGATGCAGATAATCTGAAGATCCACATGGTGGGAATATAATCCTGACACATTGGTTCATCAGTATTTAATAACAGATGTTATTATGTTGTAGGATATTTGCTTTCAGAGCCACTTTGTTGGTATAAATCATGTTTCAGCAGACTGCACACTGCACTCTGTTGTAACTGAGCAATGACTTAAAGCAGCCACCAAATGCTCCTCTTCCTTGAATCATCCATCATTCAAAGTGTAAAAAGCATTTTGAGGTTTCGGCTGCTTCACGTTACAGATGTCTCCACCGTGTACCATTATGCCGACATGAAGCTGAATGGAAACCAAAGAGGTGCAACTGAAAAAGCCCGTTAGTGAGATAAGGACTATCTGGTTTTATCTCACGCAGAAATGGGTTTTAAAAGCTCAAACTCCTACATTTGAATGACCAAGTGTGGTGGGGAGGGAGGGTCGACCCCCTGGCTGGGCTGTTCATGCATATTGGCACACAGAGGGGAGAAATCAACAAGTTACCCATGAGTCTCCACCCCACAACTCCCAGCTGGTTACGCTGAAGTTGCGGGATCCACCTACTCTGGCATGGCAAGAATTTGAACGCGGCTACGAGCAAAGAAAGGTGAAAAGACAGCAGTTCCACTCTTTAACAATCAAAAGTCACGTCACACTGACGAGCTAAACAACAATAATAAAGTGCATCAATGATTTTCTGTCCTCAAACGGAGGTTTTTCCCACCAAAATCCTGCTAAATATAATTATAAATACTTTGTGACACATTTATGAGCAGACTACGGATTATAATTTACTTTTTGATACCTTTCTTAGTCAGAAATAGGAAAAAATTAAACCACTGGGAAATGTTTTACCTTGCTTGTGGAAGCCTTGTAGGTTGTTTTCAGCTTCTGAGACAGCTGGCTGGTGCTGTGACTCGCTGTGATTTAATACAAACCAACACAACACGTTACAAACCAAATAACCAACACAGCAATAATAACAGATTACATTCAGTTTGGAAGGATTTCTTTTATTCTAAGCAGATATAAAGTGACTCACCTTTTGTTTTAAGAGCTCCTTTCACTAAATCTGCTCCTTCTATGTTGTGTCCCTCTGCAGCCAAACGGTCATTCAGCGTGTCAATTTCTCTCCGTACTGAAAGACAAAGACGGGATCGGTTACAGGAAGTTACAGGAGCTGTTTCAGTCACTCAGCTGGGGGGTTTGATCACACCCAGCAGGACTGACACAACCCAACACCAGCTAAACTACTTATTCCTTACATCTTCACACACTTTGTCCTCTTGTGTATTTGTTTAACAAAGCAATCAAATAGAAGCAACTCTGTGCATTTAGACACATAAATAAGACCAAACGGAGAGCCACTCCTGCAGGAAAGGACATGGAACAAAGACAACACACAAACTCACCACAGCTGGATAACAGAAGGTGGAAACACTTATGGTTTGTTAAGTCTCCATATTCTCATGGTAGAATCAGACTTTGATGGAAAAATAGTGAAAATATGGATCCATCCTGCTGCTGCTGTTGTAAATGCTTCAAAACGTTTCGTAGCAGCATCCTGTCCATGTCTTTATGGCCATACTCTGGTCTTCCAGCTGAACAACGCACCAGATCGCAGAGCTCATATCAGCTACTGCTGGTTTCTTTAACATGTCGATGAGTTCACTGTCTCCAGATCTCAGCCTAACAGAGCAGCTTTGGGATGAGGAGGAACGGGAGAATCTCCTCATGGATCTGCAGCGATGCTTCATATATGAACTAAATCTCTGAGAAATGCTTGGACCCTGAAGAAAATGGGTCCAAACTGGGCAGGACGAGAGCGCACTGGTATTTTGACACAATAATACTTTGTTTAATGTTGTATTAAGGCTGAAAGTTAGGAGAATAGCTGCATTAAGTCCTGGCACTGTCGGTGCTTTCCATTCAGAAAACGTGCAAAAGACATTAAATATATAACACGTAAAATAAGAAATAAACTGCATGACAATCTTCTGAAGGTCTACAGCTCTTATTTCCCATTGAAAACAAATCCCCTGAAAGCAGCTTGCTGTGATGGAAACACCACAGATTTCACAGTCTGAGTGCAAAACCCTACAGCAGACATAAAGTACAGCTGAAAACTAACGTTGCACGAGCTAATGGTCCAATAAATGTCTGTTTGCAGGATTTTTAAGTGCTAATTGTAGCTTCAGATAAAAGGACGTTGCTCTTGCATGCTGGAGAGCTGAATAATGGTGTCCTCCTCCTCAATGACCGTGGAAATGTGCCACAAACTGCCTGCACAGCAGATCAGAGCAGAAGACGGAAAAGCTTTCAGCAGTAATGACTTACGCTCGATGTTTTCCAAGTAGAGGTTCTCAAACTCCCTCTCGATCTGACTGAACAGGTCCAGCAGATTGCTTCTCAGAGACAAAGGCAGCTTGGAGTCCTGCAGGAGAGGGACGAGAGGAAGAGAGGGAGGAGTGTACGCAACGAGGAAGCATGTGTCACGCATGTGTGTTAGAGAGAAGAAACAAGATGCTGAAAAGAAAAGGCTGTAGGATGATTTATTTCACCTTTAAGCCTCAATCAAACCTAAAAGCATAAAAAGCATAAATGGAAAATATAATTCAGTGTAGGCAGAATGTCGGAAAAACATGATTTAAGTTCCCGTTTTGCAGCAACATAAAGTGTTTTATTGCAACAAAATCTCTTATCACACATTAAACCTTCAGAAAGGAAATAAAGCTTACTTCTGTTTCAGGATCAAACAGGAAACGATCAATAAAGTCTGCATTAAGAAGTGAAACATGAGAGCACCGCGGGGGTTTCAGTGGTTTTTATCTGGCCTTGCAGTCCTGCAAACGCAATTACAATTCTGGTTTTACTCGTTCTTTCAAGTCACTGGTGTTTTTATTTAATCAGAGAATGTGGAGATATCTCCACCTGAACTGTTCATGCAGGTGAGGAGCGTTTCTATCAGGGTGTAAAAATCACCACAGGCAGGTTGCATCTCGATCCGGCAGCAAAGAAGCCTTTTGTCAACATAATGCCATCATTTCAGGAGCAAAACTCATTAAAATGACCTGAGACAGAACTGGGAAACATCTGCAGACAGAAAAATGTACATTTAAAATGGGTTTAAATATCATGGATGCTACAGCTAATGGATAAAGAGGTCCCATCTCTGGTTCACAATCCTGTGTCTGGATGGCCAGTGGGAGAAGCAGTGTTTAACATACACATGTAGAAAGGCTCAAATAAAAGACATTTACAGCTTTTAGAGCCACATAGGCTCCCATACAGATGATATATTTCCTCACAGGAGGCTTGAAGGCCAGAAAGCATCTGAGTCCTGACCTAAAAGAGCCTCCTGTAGCATAATAACAGTCCTAAAACCTTTATTTAATAAACATTTCTGAACCTTAAGGACTCCCCCGCCCTGAGATGTTTAAAACAAGATGGGATGCTACACAGTAATACACACGACCATGTTCAGGATAAGCTAATGATCCTATAAACTCTTAGCATTAGATATGTTCTCCGTGCTCTACGACATTATTCTGTTTTTATTTACATTTCCCTCATAGTTTAGCTCAGTCCTTATCTCAGCGCTCGGAGCGTGAGGCCTCCTTGCCTCCAGAGTGCAGTGCACGCCGCTTCATGCATGCTTACTGGGGCTGAACTGGAGCGTACAGCAACACCTACAAAGTCCAGTGTGCCGTGTGCATAACAGACTGATGATGGCAGCTGAAATGATCACACCGCTGCACAGACTGGAATAACTCAGGAAAAGGTCAGGCAGCGGGGGGGGTAAGGGGATACAACACTACATTTAACCAGCAGCATAAAGCTAGGAACACAGAGCAACAAGACTTTTAGATTAGATTAATAATTATATAAGAGCCAGGATGATAGCACAACAAATGCAAGGTCACTATTTAAAAAGCAGAAAGAAAACCTGTTGCTGGAATATGTAGAAAATAATCTCACTGTCATCATAACCGTCTCTCAGGACAACCTAATGGACACTGCAGCCGTCCCACACCACGGCTACTAGCTCTACACGACATTATTACTACACTAGTTTGTGAAACTTACCTCCATCCTCATGAGGGATTCCAGATTATCAGAGGACTGGAACCAGAAGAGACCAGAGTGGAGAAACAGAGAAGTCATGAGGAAGGGATTACAACAGGAAACGGATGCTTGCCAGGGTTTGGAAACAGAAACGGCTCAATATTCCCCCCACTGTGGCCGCTCCATGGCCAATGCACCAAAATGCATTATAATAGTAATACTAGCTAACTAACTTACCTAGAAATGATTATAAAATATATTTAACATTTCATTTTGATGTTACAGCCTCGTGTTTTCCTCATATCGCTGTGGGTTTCACTGTCTGTATGCGAGCTGCAGCTACAGCCCGTCAGACGCTTCCTGACTGCGTCAGCGCAAACAAACAAATAAACAAATAAATAAAAGCATCATGTGGAAAAGGTTTGCTTTCTGAATGCGTCTGTGAGGAAGAACCTGGATTACTGGAAGCAACTCTTAGTAAAAACTTGTTCAAAGTGGTTCTGATTGTACGGAGATGTAACGGATTGTCTGGAAAACCTTCAGCTGCTCCTGATGACTGATGTGAGGGAAGCTTATATCACGCCATCAGAAGGTAAAAGCGCTTCCAAATTGAAATTAGAGGAATAAGATGAGATGATGTGTCATTCAGTTCATGTTAAGGGAAAGTTAAAACATCCTCAGACATCCTTACCTGAGGTTATGTTTAGCTGCTCTCCTCAAACTTACAGGTTTCTTTTGCTGTTACAGCAAATGCAGTTTATCGCTCTAGATCTCCTCTTTTAGACCTCTGAGCAACAAACCACCCTAAAGACAAGAGGCACCCAGCTGGTTCTTTGCACTACCAGTGTCTGAACAATCAAAACGGTACTTAACACACCAAAGTCAGATTCCTACCGCCAGACAGGATGAACAGAGGAGAGCAGCTGGACACAAGCTACAGGGAAAAATAGAGACTACGTAGATTTAAAAAGAAAAAATGACAATGAAGAAGAGGAACATTGACTGCTAGCTTTCTGTAATCACTGCAGCAAACAGTGAAACTTAATCACAATTCCTGTACTCGACTTTAAACCTTCACATTTAACAGTTTGCAGCTAAATGAAACCCTTACATCAATAATGCAGTAATTGTATCCAGATCAGTATAGACATTATGTGTCCTCTAAACGGGTGCATTAATTCCTAATTGGCTTAGGCTTACAACCAGAGTGCTTACGGGTGCAGGCAGCGCCAGCAGGACATCAAGCTAATAACTGAGACTACAGAGAAGAGCAGTTTGGTCATTTAGGCAAGCAGGAAATACAAAGGATAATCATTAGGTTGTGTAGAAGCATCTAAAGTTATTATTATTACTTATACAGCACTTTTCCAGTCTTAGTGACCACTCAAAGCGCTTTACGCTATGTAGCCACATCCACACATTCACACACACACTCACACCCCGATAGGCACATCGGGAGGCTGGTTGGGGTTCAGTGTCTTGCCTAAGGACACTTCAGCATGTAGTTAGGGGAAGCCTGGAATTGAACTCCCAACCTTCCGGTTGAAAGACGACTGCTCTTCCTGAGCTACAGCTATAAGGAGTAATAATCCTTACCTGTCCTTCCAGCATGTCTCTCTGCGGGCCTGAGCGCTCCTGCTCAGTGCTGTTGGTCCTGCGGATGGAAAGACTGTGAGATTTCCTCTTCTGTTTTGCCTGACGGGCGGCAGCGTTGCTCCCACTCTCCACCGGCATCCCTCCGTACAAACCCGTTTAAAACGCTCTGAAATGAGAAAACCAGAAGAGAAAGGGTGACCAAGATAGACGATGAAAAGAAAATATTGTTTTAAACAATCAGCAGGGGACAGCGACTGAATGCAAACCTTGCACCCACCATGCAGCAGGAAATACAGGAGACGGCTGCACAGAGCTTGCAGGGGCTGCGTTTGGCACCCTTCAAGTGTTGGATGACAAAGTAAATGAGTGTAAATAACATGCAGTTGCTGCATGTTTACACTGGACAAAACCTTTCAGGAGATAGCATAAGGTGCACCATGAGGAATAGAAAGTAAGCTAATAAAATCCACAAAATGCTCTTTCATTCATTTATATGCAGTTAGTTCAGGTGAGCATCTATACAGCAATAAGCAGGTAAGGGGCAGGTACACCCGGGAGTCCATCACAGGGACAACATGGAGACAAACAACTACTCACAGGACAGTTTAGAGACCAATTCATCAAAAGGGCATGTCTGGGACAGTGGGAGGCAGCCAGAGTACGGAGGAACCACTCCTCTGACTCATTTAGTTCCTAAATGAGTGTTAAAAAGGTGACGTTGTCACGTGCTCATTCCCATCACTTCCATGTCCTTTTTTCCCACTAGTTCCAGTCACTGTCCACACTGAAAAGGCTTAGTACAAGCTGCTAATTTAAGGCAGGTAAAAACATGATAAAAAAAAATAAGAGCCAAGCAGAAATAAGTCAGAAAAGCCCAAAACAAACATGGATATACAACTGCAAACCAACATCAATGTACACAAATCACAACCAGTCTCCATCAGACTGGGGATGTGTCCAGACCGTACTCTACCTCTGGCCTGCTAATTGGTAAAGATCATGAATAAAAACTGATATACCTCATTCACCATGGCTTAAAATAAGCAGTAAGTGTGTTTAAGCCACATTAAAAACCAGTAGCATGCTTTTTCCAGTATTTATCTTCTTTCAATGCAATGCACCTGAAAAGCTGAGACCTGACTGGATCATGAATCAGCATTATGGTGCAAAGAGAGGGGACAGCAGCTTTCACATCCCCAACAAAATGAGACTAAATCTTTATTTTCTTTGCAGAGTTTCATCAAATAATTAGTCAAATTTAACAATATGCTGTCCATACAAATAACATGGAAAGTGCTACAAAGCCTCAAGTTATCATGTCGAGACTGGACAGGATATAACAGATCATTCAGTTAGCATTTCTGAAGCTAAAGCATGAGGTCATGTCACTTTGTTTATATGGTTTATTAGACATTAAAATACATCCCTGTTGTCACATCTGTAACCCTGTGTGCTGAATTCGCCCTTGAGCTAACAAAAGGTGTCTGGATGCTGTAGCAAAATATATTATTACACACAGTTTGTCTGAAACAACTGAAGAGATTTTGTTCTCCAACACAATCTAGTAATAATAATAATAATAATAATAAACCAGTTTAGCTATAAATCTGGTTTGTAGCCAGTTCCTCTGGCTGGCTGTCACTGGTTTGACCCGAATATATAAGGGCAATTACAATACCGCTAACGCTGCCATTTTGCCACGATCTTTTATGAAAACAAAATCACGCATTCTCACGATGAAAACGCAAAACAAAGCTATTTATCTCACTACATAAACTCAGCATTCTTACAGCGCGATGCTTGAAACAAGCTAACCGAAGCTAACGCTATCCGGAGCATGCTAATAAGCTAACAGCATACACAAGCTGTCACAACACGGTACTCAACTTACCAGAAAGTCTACAAATGCAGGGTTTTATTCCGGGGTATGATGGCAATCGTTTTCCTGTGGCTCATTTTCTTCGACGTGCTATTCTACTGTTGAGGTTTTAGTGTAAAATTAGGTTTGACAGTTGACGTAACGGGGTGAGAGTGTTACAGCGCGAGAAAAGAGGTAACGAAGCCAATTCCGGTGTTACAACAAAACCCGTGATCCATTACAATCTGTGACCACAGGGAGTGATAGACGCGCGAGATCTTGCAACTTGTAAACAGTTGTCTTTGAGATAATAATGAAAAAGAAAATCTTTATTAGTATCTCACTGGAAAAATTGTATTTCGTCACAAAGAAAACAGAGTGATCAGAAACAGTGACTTCTGTGATTTTGGCAGGTCCCACATTACGTTGAATGGGTCACTATTCCTGTTAGAAATCACATCATTGTAACTCTACTATAATGAATTCAGCTTTCAAATAAAATACTTTCAGGGTCTCACACGTCTTTTATAAACTACATTCTGAAATAGTACCATATCGCCTCCTGTTGTCAGAGATTCCGATGGGTCACAGATTTAGGTACAACACCAGCCCCACCAGTTTCAGGAATAAAAGTCCGACCTAGAAAGTAAAAACTACAAATAGAATAAATAGCTAAAAATGTGTTTGAAACTAAAATATATAATAACTATTATTAATAATAATAATAATATCATCATCATCATAAAAAGACAAACATATAATCTCATGGATAGTATCAGATATTCTGTGTTTTAAGGACAGCAATATAAAAAAGCTGGAACAGGTAAAAAGGCTGGAAAAATTAGTAACTATAGAAGAATTCAACTAATAATTAGGTTAATTCTCAGCAGGTCTGTGGTATGACTAAAAGCAATTCAGAAAGGTATGCTGATATTTGAATATCTTTCTGAAGAAATCTGTGCGTTGGGGAGCTTTTGGGTCACTTAGGCATGAAAAACCAGCATGATTCTCAACTGGAAACCATTAGCTCAAAACTACCAGAAATTCCCCATGTTCATCATGAGATCCATAAATAACTGGTTATATGTAAACACAAGCTAAAAATGGAAAAAGGCAGTCTTCTCTGAGCCAAAGCTAATTTTAAATGATATGAAGCAAAAAGCAAAACTGATCTGTGATCATCTGGAGCAAAACCAGTTTTGAAAAGCACAGATGTGTAAACCCTTAAGAATGAGACCAAGCAGCTCATTAACAGTGGACAGATGAAGAGCCTTTATTTCTGGTGGCATTCACAGCTATCTCACCTGTAAAATCCCATCGATGGTGAAAAGTTCATGGAGGTTTTAAAGCAACATCTGTCTCATTTTAAAGAAGGTCTTGCAGATTCCAGCAAGTCAATGCTAACCCACATTCTGCATTAATAACAGCATGGCTTCACAAAAAACAATCCTAAATGCTGAATCAGAGCATTGAAACCAAAAATCAAGCAACACAGATCTTCTGAGCAGCTCTTATCCTGCATCTGATCAGAATGAGTAACCATCAGATGTTTACATGAGTTCATAGATGCTACACGAAGCTAAAGCAGTGTAGCTGCTATTAAATAAACATGAGCTTGAGAATAAAATTAAAATCCACCTTTTACCATTTAAACTTGTGGTTTGTGTTACTTTAAAGTAAAATAAATGTATTTCTGAAGAGAAATGTTGACAACAGTTTGATTCAGGGGAAGATTTATTCCGCTCCATCTTCATGAACATTTGTGAAAAGGAATCATTACTTTATCCAAATCATGACCAGGAACATAAACCTGAGCTAAAAGGCATTTGACTTATGAAGAAAACATCGAGTTAAAGCCTGACGCCTCACTAGACGTGTTTGTTTCAGGTGTCTGCTGTGGCTCAAACAGGAAGTGAACCACTGCCAACTGGTTTCCCAGCTGTTCACAAAGCTTTTATTGTTGTGAGAATTCAGGGATAAGCATTAACTTTGTAAGTTTCTGTGTCTTTCTCCCTCTCTCAGAGGAAACATCCTCCTCAATCAAGCGTCTTTATCTGCGATCCGTTTTGCCCGACTTCCTCTTCCCGGCCAGGAGATGTTTGGGTTTGAGGTCGAACACGTGTCGGTCCGACTCGCCCTTCCTGCCCTGCCGGTTCATCCCCTTCTGGGATTTCTTCATCATCGTCTTGGCCTTCTTCGCCACCTGCAGAAAATCCAGAGGATCACACATCAGTTATCTTCTTTAGAGGATCAATTTTCACAACACATTGATTTATTAATGCAACCATTTAATATTAACAAGTCATGAATCCATTCTGTGAAGAAAATGTGGATAAATGTTTAAAAATTAGCATTAAATTAACCTTATTAGTCAAAAAGGACATGTACATAAAAACATTAATAAAATTTATTTTTACCTGCTTGCTTAAAAACATTTTACCAGATAAAAAAAAAGGGTTAAAAATAAATAAATAAAATTAAATACACTCTGCATCCCTGGTAAGAGACCGAATCGGCACATCTGCTCTTCCCATGAATTGAAGGTAAAAACTCACCTTGGGGTCCCGTATGCCAGACTGGTCTCGAGGTGGACGCGAGGCGCTCTGACTGCGGGTTTTGGAGGTTGGAGGCGCTGAAGCTTCACGCTGACGTTTCCTCGTGGCGCTGCGGGACCGCCGTGCCATCTCAGCATAGTGGCTCTGAAAGTTAAACAGTCGCTCCATCACACAGACACTAAAACAGCTTATGTTGCAGCAGGACAGCGGCCTCTGAGGACCAGAGATGCAGATTCCTGCTGCAGAGGTTTGCAGAAATATCCCAACACCACGTGACTGTGAACGACTCCATGTTGTTACACGAGCTTTGCAGAAGTCATTTCTGCAAAGCCATGGCATGAAAACGTTTAAACATGAAGCTCAATTAGTGAATCAGTCTGAATCAGAAAACTGCAGATCAGACAAATCTGTTGTTTATTAGCGGGACTAGGTTGGACGTCTTAGGTATGGAGAGATTGGACATGCTGCAGTCTGGAGGACACAGATATGGCAGATGTAGCGTCTCACAGTGCGTCTCACTGAGCGTCTCACAAAGACGTCCCACTGAGCGTCTCACAGAGCGTCCCACAGAGCATCTCACAGAGCGTCTCAGAGCGTCTCAGAGCGTCTCGCAGAGCGTCTCAGAGCGTCTCGCAGAGAGTCTCGCAGAGCGTCTCACAGAGCGTCTCACAGAGCGTCCCACAGAGCGTCACAGAGCG
>JBAMIG010000008.1:22896830-22911310 GCA_037177335.1 Kiunga ballochi
ACACACACACACACACACACACACACACACACACACACACACACACACACACACACACACACACACACACAGAGAGACTTTATTCTGCTGCATTTCTAACTAAAATGGGTTCAATGGGTTCAATGGGACGGCGTTACTGGTCTCATCCTCTCATCCTGTCTAACCTTGGTGGCCGTCCTGGGCATGCGAGGTCCGTGCACGTCCTTCTCCTTGGACTCCAGGACCTTCAGCTGCTTCTTCTCGCGGATCTGTTTGGCGAGGACGCGGATTTCCCGCATGTCTTCGTCCTCGCTCTCGTCATCGGAGTCGTACTCTCCGGCCTTTTCCTTCAGCTCTTCCTCCTTTTCCAGCAGCTCCAGTTTCTGCCACACAAAAAAACATTCATGTGCCGACGGTTTAACTCAGACCACAGCGACTGATTCTATGTAAGGAAATAAAAGCAGGTTTAAAGAATGGAGCCATTAGAAAAGTGGAGAAAAATTTAAAAGCCAGTGAGGTGGGGATAAACTAAACACTAACCCTCATGATATCCGGATCGATGTAGTCTGCGATGTTGTGTCCCTGCCACACCTCAGGAATCTTATCATGCTTCTCGTCCTCGTTCATCAGATCCCAGTATTCTGTAAAGAAAACAATAAAATAACTTATTTTATGCCGTTTTGCGCAGGAAGCCCAGTGATTCTGATGGGAAGGCTTCTTACTCTGCAGGTCCAGAATATAGTCATCACCGAGCTCCACCTCCAGATCTCTCTCCTGTGAGGACAAACGTTTACTTATAATGAGACACAGACGGGATTAAATCCAGCGAGGATGGTGTGAAAAAGTAAACATTTTAAATAAAAAGAAGGAAAACAGGATGCGGCATCTGCTTCCAGATAGTTACAGTACAGATATGTTACGTACCAGTTTGCGCTTTGGTGCATCCACCTCCATCGCTCTCTTTCGATGCAAAGCCCCCTCTGGGATGAACGGAGGCCTCACCTGAAGGACAGCAGGGAAAAGAAAACACCTCATTGGCCAGCGTTCGGTCTGAGTATTTACAGGAACTCGCTTACAGAGACGGTCTGCTGGCTGCAGCTGTGTGGACCTAAATGACTCGATGATGTCAGGAGGACGGACTTTCAGCCAACATGTCTGCCCTGGAACAGATGTTCTGCAGCAGCAGAGAACCATACCGAGCACCAGTAATACCAGTATGAACATGAAACTGGGGTTACAGCGACACGCACACCAAAACCAGACAATAAGAGATGGAAAAACACAATAAGTTTCAGCTCCTCATTGTGGTGGCGGGGTCAGAAATGGGTGCAAACATCCCGAACACATGGATCACGCTTCAGCATGCTGGTGTGTGTGTGTGTGTGTGTGTGTGTGGCAGGTCCCTTAGCATCAACCATCACACAGTCTATAACTGCTGACCCTTTATGAGCACAGAGCAGCATCTTCATCCAGCAGGATGATGCACCATGTCACAAAGCTTAACATCGTCTCCATGACAACGGGTTTACCATCTTCTAATAGCCTCCAGTCAAACGGAGTCGCTTCGGGATGTGGTGAAAGGGCAGCTCATCATCATGGTGATGTTTAAAGCTTAAGGCAAACCCACCTTCTCATCCCTCTTGGCTGGCATGGCCAGATGAAGCCGGTTGAGAACATCGTGGACCTTCTTGCCCTTCATCTTGGTGGTGACACGATGAGCGAGGAGCTGGTCACAAGCCTGGAGACACAGCAGAGTGAGATCCTGCAAAGCGTCCCGCCGGTCTCTTAGCAGGAGCGCTTCGGCGCCTCACCTCAGTTTTAACCCGCATGACTCCCTCCTCCGTCAGGGTGCTGGTCTCTATGACGGGGATTCCCTCAGCCGAGAGGTCTGCAAAGATTTTCTGCAAGCAGAAATAACGGTTCAGAAACGTGGGATGAGTGGATCCTCCTCCGATCTGCTGAATCCTGAACAACGAGGGACGTCCACACACCTGGTCCTCCTCTGACAGCTCACTGAGCTTCTTCACATCACATTTATTTGCCACGATGATGAGAGGCTGCAGGAAAGATGATCAGCGTGAGTTTCACACCTGCATTTAGTGCGAGGCGTTAAGAAGCATCACATTACTGAAAACAAAGAACTATTTTCATTTCAGGGATGATGAAGGAGATTCTGTGTGTTTGGAAGCAAAACATCATGTCTTATTATTTATTTTTATAATCCCCTGAAATACATTAAATTTATATTTTACTAAAGTAAGAGTTGCTGTGTGATGTGTGCTTTGACTTTGGGACATTTTAAACTATCATTTTAACCCATTATAACGATCAAACAGTGAAATAAAACTTAATGTAACATAAAATCAACTTTAATTATGATTTTTTTTTTAATCACCTTACACTTTAAAATAGATTTAAATAAATACAAATTAGTTATTAAAACGTCTATAAAATGATTTGATGACACTACATCTGTCCTCTGTGAAGCTATGAAAGGTTTTACTGGAATCAGCAGTGTCGTACTGGGACCATCCTCTCCCAGTGTGAAAGACGGCATGGTTGCCATCATGTGAGCAGTTTTGTAGAAGCATCATTTCATTGATCCAGAAAAATCAGTGAATGACTCTAACTTTACCAAAAACACACCAAGCTTCACGTCCCAGTGTCTCCCATGACGACCACCCAGTGGTGAAAACTTATTTCAATGTTTTTACAACAGAGCAGAAGATCCCAGTTATCCCATTAGGAAGGCGGCTTCGCCTCCATACTGGATACCAGCATCTTAACGGTCCCATCAGAGCAGAAACTTCATGTGTGCTGCCACATTTACCATCCAGCAGCAATCCCACTGACCTTGTTGACAAACAGGGGTCGGATGTTGTTGAAGAGCTCCAGCTGCTCCTGCAGGGTGTGTCCGCACTGCTCCGACGGGTCCATAACGTACAGAACCGCCGCTCGCAGGTGAGCCAGAGCCGTGATGGCCTGCATCTCGATGGTGTTCCTGTCCTCCAGAGGGTGGTCCAGGATTCCAGGGGTGTCCACCACCTAAACACACACACACACACACACACAAACATGGGAATGACCCATAACTTTACTGTCTCAACCAGAGTTCATAGGACATTTAGGAGACATGGGTCTGAAATGGTTTATAAACAAACAGGAGCTTTGTTTAAATCTACAAATAAACTGAGATTTCAGGGAGATAATGTCCCTAAAATGTTTAATTTAATAATAAAAAATAAAAAAAACTGCATATTTAGAAGGAAAATAGTCCTTAATGGACCAGAATGTTCCCTGTGGTGTGTAAAACATGCTGGCTGTGTTTATGTGAGAAGAAAATAAGCCTTTGGTCACATTTCAGGTCCAACAGGCAGGAGTTTGTTTATCATGTGGAGGACACAGCGTCTCCAGCTTACCTGCCAGCGAAGGTATCTGTAGTCCATATGACCCACAAACAGAGACTTTGTGGTGAAAGCGTACGGCTGGACATCAACATCCGCTCTGGTCACCTGACAGGAAGACAGAGTTTAGCTGCCAGTCATCATCCATCCACAGCAACCCCGATCCTCAGGAACCGCAGATCACCTGATTCAGCTTCATGAAGCGAATGAGCCAGCCGGTTCAGTCAGGTGTGGTAAAACCTGAGGACAGGTCTACAAGGACAAGCTGGAGCCGGTTAGGGCCTGTTGTTTACCTTGTTGATGAAACTTGACTTGCCGACGTTGGGGTAACCACACAGAAGCAGGGTCCTCGTGTTTGGGTCGATGCTCGGCAAACGGGACAGGTGCTGACGGACTGCAGGAAGCGAGCAGGGAGGCATTAATAAGAAGAAATAAACAGCAGTACAACAACAAAACACGTTCCCTAAAGTAATTACGCCTCCATCACCTTGTTCCAGATACTCCAGACTGGATTTCTGTCGCTTCAGGATGGTGCACATGCGGCCCAGAGCGGCTCTCTTCAGCTGCTTACACCGGTACAACGAATCTCCATACTTCATCAGACGCACATAATCTTTGGCAACACTGCAGGTTCAGACAGGAAATAATGTTTCACCCCTAAAACTCTTCTTTTCTTCCAACCTGGAGTCTAACCCTGTTACACATACATCTCAGAGACGTGGTCTATAGCCCTCTGAAGAGCAAGAAACATGACAGTATCAGAATTATATGGATATTATTCTATTCATTTTCTTCCATCCTCTGATTACGTAACTTCCTGTAAATACACTGGTTGTATTTTATGTTAAACCTGCATTTAAAACTGCATCTTCCCAACATCCAGCCATGCAAACAAAGATTCAGGTTCTACTGGGAACAGTGTATTGCACCAGTAAAACAGCAGAAAGTATTAAAGATCACGTTGATGTCATGCTGTTCATGTTGCAAAGCATCCATAAATCTAAACTTACGACTTTAAAGTTCTCAGCACGAGTACAAAACCAGAAAATAATCTCAACCAGTGGGGAAACAGGCCTCCTACAGACATGTAATGATCCACAAAATGCAGAAATTATGAACACATATCTTAAATAGGGAGTCGCTGCTTCATAAGAAACAAAGAGTTCTGGTGAGCTTACTTATCAATCAGATTCTTGGCGATGTTAATCTGACCCAAGGCCAGCTTGTAATGGTCTTTATCGTAGAGAACGTTCATCAGATCAGCATAAAACGGATGAATGTCCTGGAAAGAGACAGAAACAAAAGGTTTTTTCCACACAGATCCACTGAAACTGGACAATCTGAAGCAAATGGTGTGTAGGTGTTTGAGACTTACGTCCAACTTGGGGAAGTCTGTGAGGATCTGTGAGAGCCGGTCATGGTAGTTCTGTTGGGTGAATTTCACCTTGCGCATGTAAAAATGTCGAATACGGTGGATCTGGTAATGCTTGTGTATCACTGTGGGCGTCTTCCTTTGTGTTTTGGATAAAGTAATGTCCACAAATTCCTGCAGAGAGAGTAATATTAGTAAAATCAGGTATCAACTTTATAGTTTCTTTCATTTAAAGGTGATAAATCAGATAATTTCTAGTACTCAAAAACCCTTTAACAGGTAACTTTTAATCAACTACTTGAACACTTTGCTTTTACACCCTTTTTAATCACTTAATTTCATATTTATTGATCATACATTATGTAGAACAGCTATATTTACATATATGGGCTCCGGCTCTTGTCAGCTACTTCAATACTTTACGTTCAGTTCATTAAAAAAATAATAATATTTTGGAGCTCAAACTGAGTTAAATTCCTCTTGTTTCCTCCCCGGTTTGTAATCACATCACATAACTAGGATGTCTCTTCTCACCGTCCAGCACGTGTTTAAACAACAGTTTCTTCTCAAGCTAACGTGTGTCGCAGCGTAAAAAGCACAATACCGGAACGAAAGTCGATTTAAAGGTAAAATCATTTAAACAAAACTCACCTTAGAGGTGGGAACCACCATAATCTTCTTAAAATTATAAAGTGCCATTTTGTCGGGACACGTTGAGGTCCGCTGACGGCACGAGGAAAGGAAAACTTCAGTTCCGCTGAAACCGGAAAAGAGTCGGAGGATTATAACTGCGGAGTTTTCTGCTTGTCGCCCTCTGGTGGCCAGAAACGAACACTAACAAAACCGATAAAACCATGATGGCCTTTTTTTTTACCTGCTGTTTAGGATCTTATATTAAACTATACATAGCTTTTTTAATTATTAAAATTACTTTAATTTTATGAATCTATAAAAAAATATAAACTTAAATTTGTATTCTGTCAAACTTTTTTCAGTTTTATTCAAACTAGCTTTATTGTTGTGCTCACTGTTATGTCAATGCATTAGAATTAATACATTCTTTTTTACATCTTAAATTCAGTAGTTCTTTTTTCAAGCTACTTCATTTTATTTTTGTGTTATGGTGTGAAATTTAAGTTGTTTTCTGTTATAAATAAAATTAGTATATATATATATTTTTTTTTTTGCAAAAACCAGATGATTCCCAAAAAGCTTTTTAAGAATCATTTGCACAAAATAAATAAAAACCTAAAGTTATCAAATTTTAGTATGTTGAGTGTACTTAATACATTTAAGGCAACTGAACAAGCGGAAAATAAAGTGTTGGGACTAAAAACTATTCTGTCCCGAAGACATAAGAACATATCCAGCAAAAACCCATCTTGAGACATGCTTTTAGATCTTCAACTGATCTGTGTCTTATTTCCTTAAAATGCTAAAAAAAAAAAAATTAAACCTTTAATTTGAATACCGAGGCAAAAACAATAAATGTTCACATTTTTTAAATACCCACACAACTTCATAACACCTCAGTATTAAAAATGTATAAATGTATTTATTTAGTAGTAATTCTTAATTAGTTATATGAAATAAACTTATTATTAATGTAATGTTCTGTATTGAATTAAACACTGTAATGTGTGACGTGAAAAAACAAAAGCGGGAAATAAACATTCGTTGTAATCCGCGCTGATTGAAAATCAGCCAATCAGAGAGCGGTACACTGGCAGAGACACCCACTATCTCTGATCACAAGTGGTGTTCGAGTGCGCTCACTTGTAGTCTTGGCCAATCAGGATAAAGCGTTGTGAAACCGATGACGGAGGGGAGTGGAGAAGAAGGCGGAGGGGCGGGGCTTATGCTCTGTGTGACAGCTCTGGGTTCAGTGCTGCACCAAAGTTAAGTAAAATAGTAAGAGGTCTCACTCAGCCATTGTTTACTTTTGCATAATACTTTGTTTTATTGCCACAGAAAAATGTTTGTTTTAGGGGTTGTTGTATTTGTGGTATAAGACATTAGGTTGGACGAATATTATATATTTTTTAAGAAAATGCATGGTAAAAAAAGAACAAAACAAACAAAAAAAAAAAACAAACTAAAAGGCTAAGGTTTGGTATAAACTACTGTAAATTGTTTGCAAACAGTTAATTACGAAAAATAAAACAATTAAAAGCCAGAAAAATCTAATATGTATTGTAACAGTGTCTTGATTCAGTTTAGGAAGACAAAAAATGCAGAACACTTTCTGTAAAGCTTTTTAAAATAGTTACTGATAATACAGTATTTACAGAGTTGTGAGTATATGGTATAACATTATATGACAAATCTAGTAAAAAATATAAAATTACAAACATATTTTATACAATGTTGGGTACTAGTTGGTCCCATACTTTAGATAATAGGAAAGCATTGCATGTCCAGTTGCATGAATTATTAGCAAATAATTGCTTGTGAAAAATACAGCTAGATATGTATCTTTAAGTATAAAAAGCAGGAAACTTAGATTAGTATTAGATTAGTAAACTGATTATAATTCATATTGATCCCATCTGGCCTGCTTCCTGGATCGCTTCTATGTAGATCCCATAGATTGAGCTCAGATTTTAGTCCTGAAATAATCTGTATGTGTTGCAGAGGAACCAGGATAGACAAAGTCCGCACTGTTTCCTCCCCGTGCTTTTTACAGCCTCCAATTTGTCATAAATATGAAAGAAATCCTCTCTGCGTGTTTTGGCTGAGTTTCTATGTATCCATTGCACGAACAAATGTTCTATTAGCATTACTTTTACACACCATTTTGTTACTATTTTAGTGTTTTTTTAATAATTGTATCATCTTTGATTTGGCAAGATGGTTGCAGGCGTTCGCAGACCTCTCAAGAGTGATTCATTAAAGAAATAGACGATCTGCGCGCTGACACGAAAGGGAAAGGAAACGCCGACTTCTCCATTCCAAAATCCCCTCTATCTCATCTTTAGCACCAACGAGTGTTTCATCGATCGGAAGCTTTGAAACGTTCTTTGCTTGGTTTCAGGGCGTTTTGTTGTGTTTTGAAACTCCCCTCCCCGTGGAGCTAGCCGTTGGTCCTAAGGAATTGGCCTCTCTTACGATTCCAGGCGCTAGATTTACCGAGCCCGACTTTATAAAGTTGATAGGCAAGCTAGCTAGCTAGCCACCTAGCTATCACTTAGCTAGCTCACTTGCTAACTAGCTTGCAGTGTTGGTTGGGGGAGTCCATTTTTGTTGTCAGTCTTGGGGGCGTCGTTGTCGCATTACATTGGAACAGCTTGTGACTCTTTCCCCTAATATCTGAAGTGTTATTGCGGCGAAGCTTGGAGCGATTGTGCATAGCTAGCGTGCTCAATATAGCCTGCTAGCTAATACCCTGCGTACTTAGCCTGAAAGCCAACTGAAGGCCCGAGTCCAGCACCACTACCAGTCGCCTCTACCATCATAGTATTTGCATCGACGTGCATTGAGAGTTGACAGGTGAGTAAGAAACTGTTTTCACTTCCTGACAAAGTGAATAATACATGTGTATAATTAGATATAGCGTTTCGTGTAGCTGTTCCTCTGAGTTAACCTGTCTGGTAACTTAATATTAGCCTGATTTGAAACGATTGGGGGTTGGGGAATCCGCGGAATCACGCCGGAGGTCGCCATCTTTCATTGGATGGTGCTGTAAACCAGCTAACTAGACATGGCTGCTACTTTGTAGCGCGAGTTAACTTTACAGCAGTGGTGTTTATGTCTGGAGAAGGTTTCGGTGTGACCACTTATCACCTAAATTCCTTGCGAACTTGTCTCTGGGTGCGGGTATCGCCTGGTGGCGGAGGACTGCCGCTGGTTATGGCCGTTGGCAGGGGCATGGCATGCGGGAGCTGCAGCCCTTCTCGGCTGTCAGCTACTGGAGACGCCTGCATTGCGTCTGTAGTGGAAGTTGCAGGGTTTGACTTATAAAGTTGACCCAAACAAACACAGCCCTGGTGTTCGGCAGCTCGTTTCCAGTAGGATAAACATGAGTTAAAACCGCTGAATGCCTTCTGGATTATTCTCTATCGGCGGTAAAACCCACCGACTATAAATAAACTGGTTGGACCACTGTTGCATATTTCACAGGTCTTTTTTTAGAGAATCATCTGGGTCATAAATCACCTCCTATGATTATGCATGAGGGAAACAGGGAAGTAGAGAGGAGGAGGACCTGTGTTTTGGTTCAGGCCTCGTCTAGACATTTAGATTGTCTCAGATCTACTGGAGTGTTTTTATGGGATGTTTCAGGTCATAACACACAGGGTAGCCTCATGATTATGCCCTTTCATAATAACTAATAAGATCTGTGAAAGAGCAGTGTTTTGACTTCTCCATACAGGAATAGCATTGTGAGGCAGGTTGTTTATGGAGGGTGTTGACAGTCATTGTGTTGTAGGAGGTGATTTACTTTTATTGTGGTTCAAGTTTCAAACAAAGCTTCCTAAAAAACAAGATTAACAACTACTTGTGACAAACCAGGATTCTGTGAGATGTCTTTGTAATTTGATGCAGATTTATTATAATAAGAGATGGAAAGAAAACAAAACATGGTGCTGAAGTTCTGCCAAAACCGTCTCCATGGAAACGTTTTTATTGATTATAAAGTGCATTTCTTCAATTTAGCACACTGTAAAATGTCTTCCTGCAGATCGATTTAAAGCCTTAAATAATTATAATTATAATTATAATTTAAAGATATTATTACAAAATAGCAGATGAGATGATTTTAATGTGTTTTTATGCTGATGTTTTAAAAAAAATATGTTGATGAAGCCTGGATACCTGCTGATGTTAAATTAGATTTATGATTAAAATGAGTGTTGATTTGAATAATTCCTATTATGTAGCAGCAACATGTAACAGATTGTGATGCTGTAATGTATGTTTTCTCTCTCTTTTTGTTCACCGCCGCTTGCGTTAGCGTGATGCCGCATGCCGCCACAGCTAAACAGATAACAAAACCTTCCAGAGGAAGATCAAGGGCCGAAAACAAACACTTTTATTTTGGGAAAGCATAAAACTAAGCAGCTGTACAGGAAATGCATCAGAAATATATTCAGTCAGTGAACGCCAATAGGTTAGCTTAATGGTAACACCAATGGGAAATGCCACTGATAGGCTAGCAGTTAGCATGCGGGAACTAAAAGGATTAAAGTAACTTTTTTCATCAAACATTAAATTATAAAATGATATTACAAGAAAAAACATCTTCCTGTCTACACTGACTACGGAAAGACTGAAGGGACAAAACACAATTATTCACTGCAAGAAATGTCCATCAGAGAGCTGCTTAGATGTTTGTGGTCAGGATTTATCTGGACTTACTGTCAATAAAAAAATGTTTTTAATAATTAACTTAACCTCAGTGTTTACATGTTTGTTTGTCAGTGTCAGGACTTTAAGATTCACATCTGCTGGGATAAATTACACAGGAAGTGGAACTTTATCTGAACGTAGAGATGTGCTGAGAAAGACATCGTGATGATGATGATGAATCAGATCTTTAACAATCAAATCGTGACGTGGGTCAAATATGGAACCAAGTTTATAGATCAGATTTAATAATAACATCTAAAACAAATGATCAATTAAAACGTAAAAAAGATCCTCTCATGTTGTTTTTAATGTACTTTCTTCCCATCAGGCTGAATCTTTTGTATTTTAATTGACCTTGTATTAAAATAAGTCCTGCTGTTTAACAGTCCATGCTCACTGTTAAATGCTTCATATAAACTGCTGCGGGGCGGTATTTTTTACCTGGATCATTATGATTATGCATAATCAATAAAATGTATTTAGTCAAAAGATGCTAAACGTGTATTTATAAGGTTTAGCAGCAGGTTTGCTTTGGAGCAGTAGACTGAAATAAACACAGTTTTATTTCTAATGGTTTCTAAAACAAAATGTTTCAGCAGGCTGTGCTAAATATATGAAAAATATTGATACATATTGATACATATAGCTCATTATTCTGCAGAGCGATGAAGGTTTAGAGCATACTCATCGGTGAGATGAATCTCTACAGCTACATGTGTGCATCAACTCGTTTTAGGAACATTTACAACAAACGTTACGCCTATTTGCAATGCGACTAAAGACAACATGTTCATCATACATGAGCCTGGATGGAAGGAAGGAAGGAAACAGTGAATATTTTCCCTGCTACTCTTCAGCATCTTGCCATAACCTGAATAGAGAAGCCAGTCATTATAAAGCAGCTCTGCGTTTTGCTTTGAAAGGTTGCAGCAAATGTTCTTAACCAATCAGTTTGACTTTAAACCAGAACTGGTTCTGGTTCTGGTGGAGGTTCCCAGCAGCACACTGTGTGGCCTCACAGCCCCAAGGTTGCTGGTTTGAGCCTCAGCTGGGGGAAAAGTAGCCTTTCTGTGGGGAGTTTGCATGTTCTCCCCCATGTTCTCCCCCATGTTCTCCCCAGCTTCTCCGGCACTTATCACATGGAAGTTGCTCTGGATAAAAGCGTCTGTCAGATCATTGTAGAACAGAATAGAAATAAAAGTGCAGCTGAAGCGCTTTTATTTGCATTTTCTGATCTAAATAGTTTGAAACTTTATAGATGAGGCTTTTATTTTGTATAAACCTAACTTGTATGAGGTGTTGGTAACTCGAGGCGGCCACATTTCTGCTCTAACACACACAACTCACATTGTGTTAAAGTCAAAGACCTTCAATTCAATTCAACTTTATTTATAAAGCACCACTTCCTGACAGAGTCCTCTCAGGGCGACCTGAGTTCCTCACCTTTTCTCTATATTCTAACAACTATTCACCACAATTATTTCATGTTACAAAAGATCATTTTCACTGCTATGTTGCTCAGTGACCTTTATTTATGATGAAGCCATTTCCTGTCAAACTTTTCACCAATCAGAGTTTAAATATATGATGTCAAATCAGAAGTAGCCAAAGAGGAGCAGAATAATATTTATCCTTTAATCCACTCGTGTCAAACTCCAGTCCTCGAGGGCCGGTATCTACCAAGGTTTGGTGTTTACCTGCCCTAACACACCTGATGCAAATAAAATAGATCCAACTGCTTCTTGTCTACCTATTAAGTAATTTCAGTCAGCTGTGTCAGAGCATGGAGACAACATCCTCTGCTGGATACCCTCCAGGGACTGTTTGACATCCCTGCTTTAATCAGTAAAGCCAGGGAATGGTCTGCATGGTGGCTCCGAATGGCTGCAGAGTTAGAGATGGAAGCTAAATATTAGCATAAATAACTAAATGAGAAAAACTTTACTGATGTATAGTGGGTTTTTTAACCAATAATTTATCATTTAATTAACATTATCGGCTTCTAAAAGCCTAAACCAGGGGTGCCCAAGTCCGGTCCTTGAGTTCTACTATCCTGCATCTTTTAGATGTATCCATTGTCCAACATGGCTGAATGCAGTGAATGCCTCGTTAGTAGGTCTCTGTGGGCCTGGATGACATGCAGAACAGGGAATCAGCTATTCAACTCAGGTGTGTTAGAATAGGTTGCATCTAAAAGTTGCAGGATGGTAGATCTCGAGGACCGGACTTTGGCACCCCTGGCCTAAACTTTAGGATTAAATGCAATAGAGAAAAGACCAAATAACTGATGTTGTTTCTACAAAGTTCTGTTTAGTTATAAATGTTTTTTGTTGCTGTTTTTTATTTATACTTATACATAAATGATTTTTACATCCTTTTAGCCCCATAATTTGGCCAAGAATTGTTAAACACCATTGGCCGCTGCTCGTGTCATTCCCTGTAGGGGTTTAATCAGAACATCCACAACGTGCGTTTACATTTCAGATGGAAAACGGTTATAAGTCTGCTGTATATAAAACTTCATCACACAGAAGTTGTTGTGTGAACTGATGGAGTCTTGTGTTTAGCACCATTCATCCCAGTGGAATGGCACACACACACACTGGCCGTGCATCAGCATGTGAATCAAAGGTCACCAGCTTTTACAGCCATTCTGTCCCTGCATTGTATGCAAACACAACGAGGACCCGTGTTGCAGACAGCCAGCCCATTGTTTTAATGGATTATCAGTGCTTTACAACAGCTTCAGCATGACAGAAAAGAAGGTGTTTCCACTGCAGTTTGGTGGGATCGTCCCACCTTTAACATGTCTAAGTGATCAGATTCCAGTAACCAGATTTAGACTGATAAATAATACCAATCTGTTTTTATTACTTTGACATCAGTATTGAACATATTGGTATTATGTCTTCAGCAGGTGTATCAAACATAATGTAACCTTTATATTTGTATCTGCTTCACACATAATCTCATCATATTACATTCACACACACGTCCTTACCAGCTACAGAGGCTGGGATTGCATCAAGCTTCACTTCCTCAGGGAACACGGCCCTGCATGTTTTAGTTCCTCCTACCTCCAGCACACCTGATTCAGGCTCATGAAGCCTCATGTCAAGCTCTCTGCAAGTCTGCTAATGAGCCATTCAGCCGAGTGAGGTGTGGTAAAACATGCAGGGAGGAGAAGAGACGCCGGTCTGGAGTAAACTCCAGAGGTCGTCACATGACCTCAGTGCAGCCTGCAGAACAGTTTCCTGTGCATACCTGCAGGAGGGGTGAAAGAGCATCACAGACCAGTTCAGAAATGGGCTGGAAAGTTTAAACAACATATTTATAATCGGTTGCTACATAAAACATGGAATCTGGATCTATAAATGGATCGATGACATCAGTGTGATGTCAGATTTCTGTAGTGTGTCACTAAATGATAAGATACTGGTATTATAATGGATCAGATGCTCAGTGGGACCTGCAAGCTATGCCTCATGACTGAACAGGATGATGATGTGCACAGGATGTAGTCTGAGGAGATGAGATGGTTTTTATTGCTGTTTGCAGTGTTATAGATCAGAATTTGTGATTGGGAACATGCCTTACACTCAATAAGTGTGTGATGTAATGGTATCAATAAGAGCTGGCGGTAACCAGGGAACTCCGTCTCGTCTGATTGTAGGTTGTTATTTACACTCGGTGGTCCAGCTTAAAATGGGACAGTTGTTGCATTTCCATAGCCCACTGTATCATCACCTGGTTTGCTCTGCGTGGGGTAAAACTAAGTAAACCATTTGTAACTAGCAGAGAGGTACTTTTATTCAGTCATAACAAAGAAGACAGAAAAAATGTGAGAAAGGTGGACAAGCCACACTTTGTCTTCACGTCCCGCTTTGCCCTTAGTGACAAGTCCTACAGGAAGCAACACATCTTTTAACCAGTCAAGCGTGTCGAGCCTTTAGGGTCAGATGAGGGAGGCTTTAGGGTCTAATGAGGGGGCCTTTAGGGTCAGATGAGGGAGGCTTTAGGGTCAGATGAGGGGGCCTTTAGGGTCAGATGAGGGAGCCTTTAGGGTCAGATGAGGGAGGCTTTAGGGTCAGATGAGGGAGGCTTTAGGGTCAGATGAGGGATGCTTTAGGGTCAGATGAGGGCGCCTTTAGGGTCAGATGAGGGAGGCTTTAGGGTCAGATGAGGGAGGCTTTAGGGTCAGATGAGGGGGCCTTTAGGGTCAGATGAGGGAGGCTTTAGGGTCAGATGAGGGAGGCTTTAGGGTCAGATGAGGGAGGCTTTAGGGTCAGATGAGGGCGCCTTTAGGGTCAGATGAGGGAGGCTTTAGGGTCAGATGAGGGGGCCTTTAGGGTCAGATGAGGGAGGCTTTAGGGTCA
>JBAMIG010000008.1:22930803-22945018 GCA_037177335.1 Kiunga ballochi
GTGCTTATAGTATCAAAGCAGTGGGTAGAGCTGAACTCGGTGCTTATAGTATCAAAGCAGTGGGTAGAGCTGAACTCGGTGCTTATAGTATCAAAGCAGTGGGTAGAGCTGAACTCGGTGCTTAAAGGGGGTTTAAAAACGTTTTAAAGTATAAAAAGGCAGAACGGACCTGCTGTGTGTAATTCTTCTTTTTGCTAGAACTGGCATGTGGAGAAAAGTAAAAACATTGAAGTTTTTGTGTAAAGAAAGTAAAAAAAAAAAACTCACATTGATGAAAGTTTGAGTAATAATCAGGAATAACTGTTTTTTTTTCCTATAACTGTTTCAATTCGTGCCGAAGCATCACTTTAATAATTTATCTTCAGTTTAATACAAGGCATAAATATCCCAGCAACACTCTGTCCCCTTTGTGCAAATGGTTGTAAAGGTTAAACTGGACGTGTTGAGCTAAGTATAACCAGAACGGCGACAACAAGGATGTGGTGTTGAAACGGAAGTGATTGATTAGCCTGTGATTGGCATCCGGATCCATTTCCTCTGCTAAACCCACGAAGACACTCATGGAAAATTTATTGCAAGCAACTCGTGACTCAGTGTAGTTTGTGGACTTCATCTTGATGGGAATTTGCTTCCAGAGAGGAAAATAATTCACCTTTAATAGTTTACGCCAGGTGATGGAGCATCATCATCTTCTTTAACAGTGATGGAGCATCATCATCCTCTTTAACAGTGATGGAGCATCATCATCCTCTTTAACAGTGATGGAGCATCATCATCCTCTTTAACAGTGATGGAGCATCATCATCTGTTTCTTTGTTTTATCTGTTTCTTTAAGACACAGCTCATGTTCTTCTAAATTAGCTGCAGTATGTGGGGTAAATGTTGTTCATTTAGGAGTAATTAAAGCGTATGTGGAAGTGTTTACATCCCAGAACAAAGGGTGCATAGTTTTTCTTGGTGGTTTGCACAGAAGTGGTTCATTAATGTTGCATGTGCAAACTAAAATGTGTTTTTGTGAATGAATCCCTTCCTGTGTCAAAACAAGTCCACATGATCCTGTTGCAGCTTCCTGACATGTCTGAGTAATGATGTTTGTGGAAAGCGAGCTATAAATGATGGAGTAAATGTTTCCCTCATTACGTTCCCAGTCTGTCTTGTTTCATCATGTGTTTCATCAGATTTTCTACTCTTTGGATCAACGTTTTTATTCACTCTCAGCTCAACATCACACCATCTCCTCCTTTTTTGTTGTTTTACTGCATTCATTTATTCATTTCAATGTTTCACCTGTTAAAGATGTTTCCTTCTCCTTAAAATGTTTACATGCACAGCTAATGGAAACCAGGAGGTGCCTAAACCAGGTTTATTTACATTCCTGTCATATCAGTAGATTAAAACTAAAAGGTGACATTTATTTTTTAGTTTCCTGTTTAAGCTGCAATTTCAGCTTTTCATTGTGTAATTTGGCAGATTTCATGTAATTGACATTTTTTCCTCTTTCATGAATAAAAATATACTGATTTAAAAACAGATAGTTATTAAGTTGAAGAGGTTTGACCCCAGATGCTTCACCAGCTGCACTTTTAGGAAAATAAAAGCGCTGTTAGTAAAATGTCTATTTGCAGATGTTTCCAGTGACTTGTGTTTAGCACACAGGCTGCAGTTGTCTTAAAATCCACGCTGAATTGCAGCTTATGCAGGATAGCTACATATTTTGGTCCGGGAGCATTTGAAGCATCTTTTCTAACCCGTTTCCTTTTGTTATTCTAAGCTTGCATCCCAGACACTAATCGATTTAATTACAGGTTTTTTTCTTAGATTAGCAGTTTTTATTACAATGTTTTGTACATTAATGTAATAAAAACACAGCTTCTGTCTTTTGATGTTTTTTTCTTCACAACACATCTTTGCTAAATAAGTTTAAATTTTCCAAATAGGTCATATTTATACCTCTAGGTAAATCCCTGATTCTCCTGCCTGTATTGATTATGATGACTTGTCGATTGCCACAGGCTTTGAAGCCAGTGAAGACAAAGCTCACAAGGAGCCTCTGCTATCTGACCCAGATGAGCCTCCACCAGAACCAGTAATGCTGGCCGAGCCGGCCCCCGTTGCCTCCGTCACCCTGGAGTGCTCCGAGCCAGCCTACACAGAATACCCAGAGCCTGGGCAGCTCGGGGACACAGGTGGGCTGGTTACCTGAGTCCAGATCAGGCTTGTACACTGTGTTAACTCCACAGCACGCACACACACACACACACACACATATATACACACACACACACAAGCTGACAGGGAGCTGTGTGGAGAGGTGGCTTAATACTGACACCCAGAGGGTTCACGTTTGCTCCACAAAAACAACATTTACCTCATTTTGTTTTGATATTTTTATTTATTTTCCATGTGATAAGCTGACATCACAACTTTTTAACATTAAAGTTTAAGACAACACAAATATATTAGGTTTTTATCTTTGTTAAAGTAGCAGGATTTTACCATTTACACTAAATAAATACAGTTTCCTGATCAGCACTGGTGTAAAGATTTCATCCTAATGGTGCTGTTTTTCTGATGGGACTTACATTGCATCATGTGTGAAGAAATGGTAGCTCCTAAGTCTTTTTTATATATTTGTCATAAAATAACAACTTAAGAGGGTTTGTTTTATTTATTTGCCTCAACCAGACAGTATCTGTCACTGTTTATCCGTAAAAACTTTCCATTTAGAAAGGATGCAGACATAAAGCTAAAAGCAGTAAATATGAAATAAACAGTAAATATAGTTTCTAAAGTTTAAAGGCTGAAGGTCTCCAGTATAGGTGTTTTATCTGGTCTCAGGTTCAGATAAATGATGATGGGTTTAAGTGTTTATATAGTCAGAAATTACCCAGGCAGATGTTTGTTTATTTATTTTTTATTTTATTTCATAAACACTTAGGTGGAACTTGCTTGGAGAGTTTCCACCCAGAAAGGGTGTAAAAAGTACCGTTGGGACCAGGCAGCTTTACAGTATGAAGTAAACACCTCATAATGAGGCTTAAAGGGGAAAAAAGCCTCAAATGTGTCGGGTTGTGTAAAGATTCAGGCCTGTAGCGGCAGCTACGTCATCTGATTCCAGACTCACCCGCCATGCTTTGGATCACCATATCAGCCGTACATTATGGTCTGGGCTTTTGCCTCATTTGCTCTGCAAAATAAAATGTTTCCATATTTTATTTATTTCCACTCATTCTTCATTTCATTCACCATGAGCTCCCAGAGTTAAAAGTTTCTTTTGACCCTCAAAGACTCAACAAGCAGTAGGAAAAGTCCCGTTTTTTATATGAGGTCTTAATTTGTCCCTTTTAACCAAAACATCTGGATTTTTATTATCAAATGTCAAAATTCTTATTATACAATCTCCTGCTTTCTGGTGTCCATTAAAGGCCAAAAATCAGATTGTTTTTACCATAAAGTGATGAAAATGGCAGTAGAAGTAAATGCATGCGTGACGCTGGGTTCTTAAAACAGTTTTTCCTTCCTGTTCACAGGTAGTGATTCCCAGCCCGACAACCCCCAGGAGGGCTTAAGGGAACACCTGAAGAAGACCCTGGAGTTCTGTCTGTCCCGGTAAGTTTGTCTCAGTGGTTTTATACCAAATTACACAGTGAATTTATGAAGGCATCAGAAGTTAAAGGAAGTGTTTTGTTTTTGCTCTCTTATAAAAACAAACAAAAACAAATGTGTGAGCATTGCTCAGCATGTTTTTTTTTTATGGGGGAAAGTGTTTTGGGTTTTATGGGCGACTCTGAGGTTCCCTCTTTATATTTCCTGGTAAAATGCTGTGCTTTCTGCTTGGGTCCAGCAGAACACGGTGAATCTGTAAAGCTTGCACGGTCAGTGAAACATCAAGAGGCCCACAGTGTGTGTGACGTTTTGGTTATCTATACTGCATCTGTACCACAGCTGGCTGTCAGAAACACTGACCTCACCATGAAGACCAAAATATTTGCTCTCCACTTTACTTTTATACCTTTTACTCCAATCAGGTTAGACCTCATAGTGCAGTTTGTTTTTAAAGAAAATTGGAAACAAAGCAGCAAAAAAAAGCTTAAAATCAAGTTGACTTGGTCTCCTGGTAGTAAACAAGCAGTGGTTTATTTTGGGAGCTGCAAAGACGTCACGGCAGCAAGTTAGCACGTTAGAAACCCTGGTTGTGTGTTCAAGAGATTTACCTTTTATTTGTTCCCAATCAATACTAAAATATTGCACTTTATAGACTCAAACATAAACTCATGCACTCATTTGTGCAATAAAAAGGAGTTTTGTTGCTCCTGCTTTGTTTTTTAAGGTTTATATCCAGTCTAGTGAAAAATAAAGCACATTTTTTAGTTTTAATCTGTTTCCTGGCAGTTTTTGAATTGTTTAGAGGTAACCCACAGCTTAACTAACAAAGATAACTACAAAACTACAATCTGTGAGCACGCCTGTAAAAATTAATACAGGTGATCTATCAAGCAGGAAAGTTTATAAGGCTATTTCCACACAGTTGGAGCGTGTCGTTCTCCAGAGAGAGAGAGAGAATGTTCCTTCATTTATTAATGTTCAGACTGGCAGAACGGGCTTCGAGTAGTACTGTGTGATTGTTTCAGACCTTTGAGGCGGGCACAGTTTACGCTGAACAGATAGTTTTATTGAAATCATAATAAATGAGTCATTAAAAGACACGAACACTGCGGCAGCACAACCCGCCCTGCCGCGGCTGAGTTATCCCGTTTATTAAATAAGCAGTCAGTTCTTCATAAAAGCATCTAAAAGCACTGCTGACCCCCCGCTCGCTGCAGAAGAAGCTTCTCATGGAGTCCTAACGGCAATAACGCCTGATAGCAGATCTCAAGCACGGTGGTGGAAGACTGATGATTTGTAGCGTCGCAACGTCGACCGTGTGCATCAAAGTATTCCAGAGGGAAAAGCGAGGTCTTCCCTCAGTGTTTTCCTGACTAATACATGTGAAAAACACAGATGGGGAAAAATGATAAATTAGGGAATAATAGTTGTTTTTTAATGTATGCTTGGAGAAAATGAAATGTAAAGTTTCAGCTGTAAATGAATAAGTCTGTTACTGCCTGTTACCCAGACATCGTTTTCTGCTTGGTCCTAATAAAAAACCCTGTTTCATACTTCTGAATGCAGTTATGATGGTTCAGCTGCTGCTGAGGAGTCAAAGCATCACAAACATGACGTCTACGTTTTATTTAAATGTGCATACTTTAAACTCCTCATAATGGATGTAAAAAACCATGAAAGGCTGCAGCACTTTGACTGCAGCTGTTTCTGTAAAGCTGTGCGAGCATCAAGAGTCTCAACTACACTTTTATACAACTCCAGATCTCAAGGACACGATGTTTTATGGATTTCTATTAAAAATCGTCTTTTTAAGAAGAGCGTTACTGTTTGGCCCAATGCGACATGAAAAAGCATCATGGGTGGATTCAGCAAAGAAATAGACAGTTATAGACATAAAAAAAGTAAAAAAGAAGAGAAATGGAGTTAAAAAAAATGAGATATCAGCATCCAACTGACTTTTTCTTTCTGGAGAGATCTCTGAGAAGAGACAGGATGCAGTATGGATGCTGAGGTAGCGGTCACTATGGGGATGCCACATTGTAAAATTTAAACACAGCCTTGTTGCTAAAAAAACAACCTTGTTTTGCTTAAATACAACCACAGTGCTGAATATGCTTCAAGCATCGTTGCTGCCAAACTCCATCAGAACAAGTTGGTCCTCAAAAAGACGAGCAGCCATACTTCTAACAGTCCAGCTGGAGGCGTTGCAGCATTTTGTCTTTATTAGTAAAGTCCGTATTGTAAAAATTCATTATCTTATGAGTTGATCCCCATCAGTACAGAGATAACTGTTATATGAGAAGTGTTTTATCCTGGTAAATAAAGTTAGTGTTTCATTGCATCATAATTACAGAGGACATTTTTCTGTCTAAATGTCTCTGTAAACACCCTTTTGTCCCTTTTGTCTGCAGGGAGAATCTGGCCAGTGACATGTACCTCATCTCCCAGATGGACAGTGACCAATACGTGCCAATTGTGACGGTGGCCAACCTGGACCACGTCAAAAAGCTCAGCACTGACGTGGAGCTGATTGTGGACATTTTACGATGTGAGTAAGACGCCGTTTTGTCCTGGAGGCGGCTCCTTACCTGCATTCGGACTAAACAGACCAGGTGCTGAATGTTTTTACCTCCGGATGGGGTTGATTTCCCAGGAGAGGCTGTTACACCGCATCCAGCAGAGTGTTTAATTTGCACACACTTCATTTACTACTTAAGTTAATGCTGGCAGATTTGCAGGGCTGCTTTTATCTCAATGCTTTGTGCACGTCTTAGATGTCAGATTTAAAACCAGGTGAGTACATGGAGGCTGTAAACAAGCAAACTTATTTCAACTGCTAATAAGATTCATCTGTTTGTAGCTTAATGGAGACGAGAGAGAAAAGAAACTACATGTTCTTTATTCAATGTGGTGCAAACAGAGACTGCATTAACTAGATAAACTGGTTTAATGAACCAGTATGACACACCTGAATGAAACGTCAAAAAGCTGCAGGGTATTAAATCTCCTGGACTTAACATGAAGTGACTGTTAATCAATAAGTTCCTCCCATTCTGCTTATTTGTTTTAACACTAAAAGCTACATAGTGGCTTCTAGTTAAACGTATTTCTCTGTAACATCCTGCAGCGTTGCCATTGGTTCAGGTGGATGAGAAGGGGGAGAAGGTGCGACCCAATCAGAACCGCTGCATCGTTATTCTCAGAGAGGTCCCAGAGAGCACCCCCATAGAGGTAAGCGGTGACAGGTAATCCAGGTGCGGGGTTGTCCCAACATTACTGATGTAAAACTGTTAAAGTGACGCGGCGGTGGTGTTTTACAGGAGGTGGAGGCGCTTTTTAAAGGGGACAACTTACCCAAGTTCACCAACTGTGAATTTGCCTACAACGATAACTGGTTCATTACCTTTGAATCAGAAGCAGATGCACAGCAGGTAACATGTGTGAACAATAAATACTTTAATCACCTTAAACTTTTATTTTTCTCTTATTTTACTTTTACAGTTGTAATATTAGTCCTGTTAGAAATGCTTCATATTATCTCTTATTTCTCTGTTTTGTAGCTTTAAACCTGCTTTTTTTTTTTTACCTCTTCCTGTTGGGTTTGTGTGTTCTCCAGGCATATCAGTATCTCCGGGAGGAAGTGAAGACTTTCCAAGGGAAGCCGATTAAGGTGACGTGTTTTATCCCACTTTAAATCACATCATCTCCTTTTTATATTTTGAGTTTCTAAAACAAATGACCCCGCTGCTTTAAGCGTCTTAAGTGTTTTTAAGCACATCCGTCCTTGATCATTTTAAACGTTTCATCTTTATTTGCTATGAAAGATGCAAAGAAATCCTTCCTCATGAATAATGAATCACTGTCGCTGAAGCACTCAGGTTTTCAGCAGGAACTATTTACACTCAGAGGTTTCATGACGAATCACTTGTGTGTAGTTTCACTAATGGAGCAACTTTTATCAGCATCTGAGGGAAGGATGCATTTAGCAGCGGCAGAGCTCGACATACTGAGGAACAGCACACAGTCTGGCCTAAAGCTCCTAATATCTTGTTTACCCGCTGACTCTTATGTGCAAGTCCCCTTCAGAAGCATATTAATAACAGGCCATCTAAAAGTGGATTTATTTTTCCCTCCATTAGGTGTATTAATCTAGTCTTTTCCACGGGTTGGATGACTGGTACCAGCTCGGGTTCTGCTCTGAGCATGATGTTACTGTCTGAAACTCCGGCTGCCCTCTTGAACTTCCTAACCGTTCAGCATGTTAGCTGTGATGACTTTTGACACGGATGTATCTGTTTACACACCTAAATGAAGCTTTCATGAGCTGTAATCACGTGTTTGCTGCAGAAATGCACATGTATGTTTAATAAGCACAGGAGTTTTTTATTGCACACATGTTTTCACTCCTGTTCATAAATAAATAAATTAATGAGTATTTTATGCTAACGCTGAGTTCCCAGCATGGTTTTTGAAGTGCTTATGGATGTTTTGCAAGGCTTCACTGATGCCTTGATGGGAAATGAGACATCTGTTTAAATCAGTTGATGTGAAATTTAGCTGAATATTTTTTGCTGTTGTGTCTGAAAACATAATCTGTGATCAATCACAGATTATTTTCTATTGCTCAGATCGTTCAGCTTTCGCTCCTCATTCATGGTGAAACTCGCTCCACTGCTAGAGCTGCGTAAATGTTTCAAACATTAAACAACCTGCTTGTTAAACTGACTTTTTTTTTTATTTGTTCCAGAGATTAACATTTAGATTTTGATTGAATAAGATGCTGAAGTACTGAACGAGTGTGACCGTTCTCCCCCAGATCGCTTTATTCTTCCGTTTATGTGTTTTTCTTTGTGTGCAGCAGCTTTTCATCATGAGAGATTTACTCACATTTTTACCTTATCCTCCACATCGGGGGCCGGCTCGGCTTGTGGGTTCCCCGCTGTGGTAATCATGGTGTGGACGCTTCCTCTGTGCTGGCATATGGGAGTGTTTTATGTGATTTACCTGTGTGTGTGTGTAAAACCTGTAAATAATTCAGCTTTATTGTTTATATTTAGTCTCTACGCAGCTCTTTGCGCTGCTCTTTGTATGAAAAGTGCCATGAAGTTAAACACAGATTGGGTTTTATGAATTTGGTCTTTATCTCGTTGCTCTCTTCCATCAGGCAAGGATAAAGGCGAAGGCAATCGCGATCAACACTTTCATGCCAAAGAACGGATACCGGCCAGTGGAGGTGAACCCGTACGCCCAGCAGCGCTACACATCCTACTACTTACCACCGGTTTACAACCCCCAGCAGCAATTCCCTCTGTATAGCCTCATCACGCCGCCGGCCTGGTCCACCACACACAGCTTCATCGACCCTGCTCTGGTATGAAGAGTCTGTTTTGCTGCCACGAACAATTATATCTACAAAGCATCTTTTAGAATAAGTATTTAGAAAAACTTTATTTTTATTAGATGTTTATAGTTTATTGTTGCTTTTCTCCTGTTTAGTGTGTGGACAGCACAGTAAACAATGCTTCTTCCTGTGAGCTTTAGGTAGCAGCAGGACTGCCCTCTGCAGTGCCTGTTTAAAATGCAGCAGTTTATAAACCCCTGAAGCAGCAGATGCTGGTGTGGCGTTTAAGGATCAATACTTTATTAATTATTACATAACCAGATACTTTTAAGATCAATTTGTATCTGAGATTTTTTTCAAACAACTCTCAGTGAATATGAATCTTTTTTTAGGTATAAGTTGTTTTTAAATGCAGAAAAAAGTCACTTTTCCAGAGACTTCCTCTGGAGAAGCCGTTAGCTTTAGCATATCTTTGGAAAACATTGATTTTCCAAGCAGAGCGCCCCGATCTCTCTGCTGCCTCTCCTCACAACGCTACTAAACCATAAAAACAAGGAGTGGATTTTTTCCTATCATTCATGTTTTTATGCAAAAAGCACTCCGTTTAAATGATGTGTAATTGTTTCAACTCCAGTTGTTTTTATTTACCAGGTGGCTCCATTTCACAACAACCAGTTCCTCAATGGATTTACCACGTCGCACAGTTTCAAACCGGCTACGTCGCCCCTCTCCGTCAGACACTTCTCACCCAGGAACAGGTTAGCATCACAGCTCTTCTTCATCATTACCTCCTTTTAAAGACATTTAATTTGGTTCTTTTAAAGCAGCCCTGAAGCTTTATTTCCCTTTTTAACTCTTTCTCTGCCAGCTCTGTTCTGACTACATAAATAACCAGCGAGCAGGAAACACACCGTAGTGCCGTTAAAATAGTAAATAATTTATTTATACTGTAATTAGAAAAAGCTTGTTTCCATCTTTCAGTAATCTGCAGTAAAAATGCTGATTTTACCAGAGAAACTGATAAAATGAGCATTTTGTGCAGCTCAGTCAGACGTTGCTTCTACAGGATCAGGTCATTATTTTACTAAAATACTCAATTAAAGCTTGATTTTCACTAAGGAGCTCCACAGGAGCGTCCCAAAGCCGCTCCGGCTACAACAGGACGTCTCTGGCAGTGAACGAGTTGAATTTCTATATAAAAGGTTCTGAGTCTGTTTTAGGTGTAAACAAGCACACGTCCTAATGCTGCAGCTTCCTCCCTCAGAAATCACAGTAAGCCTCACTTAAGGCCGGCCATCCCGGCAGATCGCAGCACCGGCCTCCTGGAAAGCCCGGGCCTCTTTGCCAGCTTCCCCAGCGAGAGGCTCAATGGGGTCCGCAGCAGCCCGCCAACACGACTTCCCACCAGCCAGCCCAGGACCAGGTTACCCTCCACCGTGGCCTTCCCCCGCAGAGACATGGTGGGAACGGGCCGAGTCACGGAGCCCACAGCTCCAGACTATTCCCTGGGCTCCGGCCGAGGAAGGTACGAGCGGTGTGTCGCCTTTAGTGTTCCTAAAGCAGGGACAGGGGGTCTGTATCTTAACTGTACTTTAATCAGGTGTGTTTGTTCAGAAAAGAAACGTGACAACTGTGTGTTTATATGAGTTATAGAGAATATTTACTGTTTACTGAGGCGGGGTGTTTACTCTAAGGTGGAGCCGTTGTTTCAGTCAGAAGGGATGTTTGTAAATTCAGATGTTCTCTTTCTTAAAGGAAAAATGTTTCTGCTTCTAGGAAAAAGAGGGACGAAAAGTTTACAGTAAGTACTGAATTATCTTTATCATTTAAATGCAGCTTTTTTTTTCAAATAAACGGCAAGTTTTTAGGTGTCAAAAAAAAAAAAAAAGGAAGAAAATCAGGATTTTGTCTTCCTCTCAAAAACCCTCATCACCTCTGCAGCTGGGATTCGAGTCCCCGGCGGATGCCCTGCTGCTGCAGCTTGACCTTGTTTTCTTTGTTGCCACCATGCAGAGAGTGACTCCCCAGTCGCCGCCGCCTCCTCCCAAACCCCCCTCCCCGAGCTTTGAGCTCGGCCTCTCCAGCTTCCCTCCGCTTCCCGGAGCAGCCGGCCAGCTCAAGACTGACGACGTGTTCGATAACCGGTTGGCCAGCAGCGTCGTCATGGGAGGCACTAAAGAACGGGTAAAAAGCACCAACATCACGCGACGTTTTGACTCTTCTGTTGCTTTAAAAAGTGGATCTTTTAGCTCCTCAAACGTCTGTGAGCATGAGAGGTGAACTGTCCGAGATCCAGGTATTCAGAGCACGCTATCCTGCTGGTTTTAGGTGTTTTCCTGCTGCAACACACCTGATTCAGATGGATAGACACCCGCTGCACAAGTCGGCTGTTGACCCGTTAGTTTAGGTCCGATGTGGAAGCAGCATTACTGGTCCAGCATTAAAGCAGGCAGAATGATGGTCTGGCTGCTGGAAGCAGGGAAACCTCTAAAACCTGCAGGACTCCTGCCCTTTGGGTCAGGATTAAGGTTCTGTGATTTAACCTGTAGGCTGCTGTCGGGATCAGATAACTGCTCCGTTTAGCTGAAACTGTAAGGTTCGGGTCAGCACCGTTCCAGGAGTTATCCTGCTCTAATACTTCTTTCCGGTTGGATCTTTAAGGCTTCCTGGATTTATTGTTTTGAGACAAAACTTTGAAGATGAAAAAGCGTTTGTTGTACTAGTGTCCGACTTTCCCAGCAACCGTTGTAACTCTGACAACAGGAACTCTTTAGGGTTGCAAACGCTACAGATGGCCACAGTTTGGTCCGTGCTTTGGCTTTTGGGTCATAGTTTTAGCTTAGTTTTGCTTTTTTCTGCATGAAAACATATTTTTATCATTTGTAAAAACAGAATTTCACAGTTTGAACTAATTATTTCTGTTCTACATAGATCAATGTTTTATAATAAGGATGCTTCCTTTGTTTTTATGCATGTAGAAATGTTATCAGAAGAGCTCCTGTAAATAAACATGACGTAACCTTATAAATGTATTTTGAGGTTTTAACCTTTACATTTCTCGTACAAAGTGAAAATCTTTTTGGCTTGTTCGACCTTCATTTTTCTGCAAAAGCTGTGATGAATGATCAGAAATGCAGGAAGTCGTCCTGATAAACTCACTGCAGCTTCTGGATTCTGTTTCTTCTTGCTTGGATGTGGCAGAACGTCATCGCTGAGTCCAGCAGCGGAGGAGCTCTCTCTCCAGTGGGACCCAAAGAGCCTCTCCGACCCTCCTCCTCCCCGATGCCGTCGACCTTCCAGCCCTCACCGATCGCCCCGACCATGACCTCGACCCTGACACTGACCCCGGCGCCCGGCACACCACAAAGTCCCGCTCCCCCTCTGCCAGCAGCGTAAGAACGATGATGCTGATGAATAATTCTGTAGGAGCTTCGGATACTAAGTTTGAAATGGTTCCTTATCAGAAATAAACGCTTTTTGTTTGTTTTCCAGGGAGGTGAAGGCAGCAGAGATCAAGCCAAAAGAGGTGCAGCTCTCCGTGGAGCGAGTTCCCGGCACTTTGTCCACCGCTAGCAAGTCCGTGCAGGTCAACGGTGCTGCCACAGTGAGTATCGACTCCTTTGGTTCTGAGACTTCAGCCTTTTAAAACAATATTTCCTGCATCTCCATTGGTCACAAACAATCATTCTTCTCCACCTCATTTATTTCTCACACCTCCCAGTAGAAGCTCATCACTTTGCACATGATCTGGGTAAAAGCAGGGGATACTTCCTGCTGTTTTAGGTGCTTCAGACATTTTTCACTTGGTGATTCTTTCTTCATTAAATTACGGCGAACATGTCGGTTATGTGTCCTCTCCCTCCAGGAGCAGAGGAAGCCATCGTACGCAGAGATCTGCCAGCGGGTGAAGGACAACCCGACAACACAGCAGCCACCGACCCCGAAGGAAGCCAAGCCAACCTGCGAGGACAGGAAGTGCACTGACACCTCCACCCTAACGGGGGAGGCCAAAGCCAGAGAGACATACCACCCTTCCTCCAAACCGGGTTCCACGGCCGCTGCTCCGAGCAGACCCACAAAGGAGAACCGAAGGCCGGCCGGGCGGTGGGCCTCCCCACCCCCACACCCAGGGAAAACACCCAGCAAAGATCCCCACCACACTCCACCCAAGTCCCCGCAATAGAGCAACTTCCTGCCCGAGTCCCCCCCCACTACGCTCCACCGATGTTTCAGAATAAAGGAAACCAGGGCTACTCCGTACTTGTCTCCCAGAATCACCATGACAACAAGCAAAGAGGACACCGCCTTCTCTGGATCAGGGCTTGCAGACAAAAAGCACTTTACTGTGCATGTAGAGCACCGCTTCTTTCTTTCTATTCATTTGTTTTTTCCTATTTTTACTCTAAACTTTCACTCCTCCTCCTTCTTCTCTCCCTGCGTTTCAGTCGTTTCAGCCTGGACACAACCAACACAGAAAAGTCTTCACTGTCCAAATGGCCTTGTGGGATTGAGTTAGTCCTGTGTGTGAAGCAGCTGGTAGGAAGGATGGATCTCTTACAGACGGGCTTGTTTGCATGTCCATCAGCACAACTTTATGTAGCTTTGTTATTAGACGACACTTTTTTTTGCATCCTTATGCAACTTAAGCTAAAATCTGCTCACCAGAACACTTCAATCCTCCGGTTCTCACAGCCTCACGGATTGTTCTCATTTACTTACACCCGGTGACGTTTGTTTGTGCAACTGTTTTTATTTACGAGTTCGGCTTTGCAGGCTTGTGTGGAGTTTCGCTGCCGTTTCTGGCTTCTCATCGATGGGTTTCGCTTCAGTCTTGTTGTAAAGGTTTACCTCCCTGTGCTGTTTCTGGTCTCACTAACGCCACAAGCTTTGTATTTACCACCGGTCTGCTGTGTTCAGCCTCGGGACGGTAAAGCCTCCAACTAGAATAAATATACAGAATAGATTGTTTTCGTCTTCAGGAACCGAAATCTTGGTATTTTTTGTTTATGGAAAAGCAGAGGCAGCTTCTTTCCTGTGGAGTTACATGATCACGATGGATTGATTTCTCTTTTTTATATCTGGCTCATGTAAAAATCCAGCGGTTCCTCCCCTCTGACTGGGTCTGACTCGTTCTGACTCTGTTTGACTGGGTCTGACTCGGTCTGACTCTGTCTGACTAGGTTTGACTCGTTCTGACTCTGTCTGACTCTGCCTGACTTGGTCTGACTCGGTCTGACTCTGCCTGACTAGGTTTGACTCGTTCTGACT
>JBAMIG010000008.1:22964551-22981761 GCA_037177335.1 Kiunga ballochi
TCCATCTATACATCCATCCATCTATACATCTATCCATCTATACATCCATCCATCTATACATCCATCCATCTATACATCTATCCATCTATACATCCATCCATCTATACATCCATCCATCTATACATACATACATACACACACTTATGTGTTTATTAGGGTGATGGAGGGGAGCGGGGGTGTGTTAAAGCAAAGCACCCCCAGGTCACATGACCTCCTGAGAGATGTACCCGGTTGGGTTTTGAATCTCAGCGTCCTGGTTCTTCTGCTGTTAGAACATCCCAACCGGATGCGATGTGGCGTGTGCAGATTTCAGCAGTCTGACTGTAGTGATGGTGTCACAGAGGAGAAGCTCTCCTCCTCCCTGTGAGCTGAGATTCATGCACAGCACGCGCTACTCGTGTCACGTGCACGTGCAAACTTATTTAGACAGAAAGGAAAAGTAAAGAGTCAAAGCGATCGGTTTGTTGTACAACATTCCAGAAATGGAGCAAACTCCTGAAGGCACTGATGGATTAATCATATTATTGATCCAGCTCAGTTCCTCTCTTCCCCTTGTCTTAATGTAAACGTTGTTCCTGAGCTCTGATAAATGCTCCTCTGCTGCCGTTCTTCATGAAGGAGCTGAGTAATGTTTCCCCGAACAAGCCCGTCTGCCTCCAGCAGCCTGAGCCGAGCTGTTAGACCTCTCACTGTTAATAAAAGGCCAAAGTCGCTGTAATGTATTCAGCTGCTGACATTTTACTGAATTAGTTAGAAGTTATGAGCTAAAAACTGTCATCGGTTCCTCCGTGCTCTCATGTCCTTTAATTTGCTTTCAAGTGGAGCATCTCCTCTGAACTGAGGAATTTGTATCACAAGCTTTCATGCATGCGTTGCAGCGAGGATCAATGCACCTATTACTGTGCACATGACTCAGAGGATGTTCAGCTGCAGGCATTGAGGTGGGCTGTATATCACATGTAACCTGAACAGGTAACAGGTGCTGCTTTTCAAAGCCCTTTTCACTCATTTAGCGTAAAACTTCCAGTTTGCGACATACCGCGCCCTCCTCACGGTCACATGACCTACGTCGCCATGCATAAATGTGGGAAAAGTTTTTATGAGAAACATTTATATCAAAACTTGTTTGTATGATTTCATGAATGTTTTTCTTTTAATATGTAGGTTTTGCACAGTTCTAACTGGATTAACTGGAACATGACCATAGAGGCTCCTGGGCAGCTCAAACCAAAGCCACTGTCACAAGCATAGACGAAAAGCTGTGAATTTGAGGGCACGTTTCATCTCCTGCTGTGTAAAAGCTCCGATTCAGCCCTGAAAATCAGCTGCAGGAGGAAAAACTCCAAACAGCAGAAATCAATGCAGCATCTTTGTGAATGTTGCAACAGGTGGGCGCCACGGCAACAACCAATGGCTTTTATTGGCAGGCAGGCGGTTGGAAATGGGTGCGGTGTGACCTTTGGATGGGAAATTTTAATGTATTCTGAAGGATACACCTCTGCTAAACACACACACACACACTTAAGTATTCTGTGACAGCGGCTGGGGATGAGTGCTGGATGGTGGTTTAAGTAAAAAGCAGAGGTGGTGACTGATGCCGTGGGCTGAGAGTTGAGCTCTGATTGAACCCTAAAGATGTATTTTTCTGCAGGGAATCGGATCATGGTGTTTATTGTTACTGCGTAAGCATGCGCCTTTATTTTATGTGCCTGGAGACGTAGCAGAAGAAGATCATTGCCATGTTTGTGGACTCACAGAAGAAAAGTATGTAAAACTCTATCAGGGCCACCTCAGGAATACAGGGATTCAGATCCATGATGGAGATCTCCTGTTCCACCACATCCCAGAGCTACTCTGTTGGATGAGATCTGGTGATTGTGGAGGTCATGGAGGACGCATCGTCATGGAGATGGTCTGAGCTGTGTCACATGTTCATCAGTAGATGCTGCACTGTGCTGATGAAGGGATGGATGTTGTTGTTAAGTCACACAAAGTGAGCCAAAAATTCCCCTCCTCATTAGATCACCTGCAGCCTGAAGCGGTGACCCAAAGCAGGTTGGATTTATAGCTAAATAGAAGCTATGGTACAGATTTATTTGCACAAGTTGTCATTCTACTGAAGTCTCGTCCCGTGAGAGGATAATTACTTTTCAAAGCTCTTATTCCTCGTTTTCCTTTATGTTGCCATTAAAACATTTGTCTCTTCCTGCATCCATCCTCATGGCAGCGTCTTTGCTTTCTTCTTCACCTGCAGCGACTTTTTTAAACGTGTAAAGGTTTTTCCATCACACCTATGCGATACACGTCCATATCGACATGTCAGAAAAACCCCCTCATGAAGGCGTAAAAGCTTTTTAGCGATGTTTTTAAGGTTCATGCCTTTTTTCACGTGATGCTTCGGGTTTGCTCTAATGGAAACGCAGCTAATTCTGATCCCACCATCTGAATGTGCAGCTGAAATGGAGACCAGCAACGTTTTTTCCATCTTCTTTGCTCCAGCTTTGGTGAGCCTGTGTGAGTTGTAGCCTCGGTTTCCTGTTCTTAGCAGGCGTGGCATCCGGCGTGCTCTGCAGAACATCTGCTTTGAGGCTGAACCGTGTCCATGTGACTTATATCCTTTTCTTCCTCATTCCGATCTCAGTTTGAACTTAAGTCAATCGTCTTATTACACGACTAAGTCTTTGCTCCTCTGGGATCATTCCTCTGATGTAGCTCCAGGTAAATAAACTCACAGATTGAATTTCTGGTTGAGCGTTTGATGAAGACGCAGAGATTGAGCTTGCGAGTCAGTTTGTATCTCCTGCATCCCAACATCTCGCCTTTTATACGGGGACTGGTTGCCATAGAGATGTTATTTTCTGTCCTCCCTTCCTGAGATTATGATCTGCAGGGATGGAGAAGAGCTTGTTCTACTGTAGAGGTGCAGAGGTTTCTGCCATAAATCCACATTAGCTCTGTTTGTTGCACCTGAACGACGACATCAGCATCTTCCAGGTGGAAATCTGGGCACAGTTCTGGTCTGGTTGTTGAAGACGACCTGGATCCAGGAGGTCATGGAGAGCAAAACGTTGGATCTACTGGGATGACATCAGTCTCTGGAGCTGAACAAATGGACCAGATTCATAGATATGGAGCTGCTTCATAACTCCTCTGAATCTTACTTTATTTAGATCATTTTTCAAAACCTGCAGAGTCATAAAGTCACACAGCTTTCAGAGGAACAAAACAAAATAAAAGTTATCTTTTGTTTACTGAGCAACAGCTGAATGGATTTCCCAACGCTGTCACAATGTCTTTATTTCATGTTTCTACACCTGCACACCGGTGATTAAAGTGAAAGAAGCACCTGCGCGGTACGATAGCGTGATTATTGGACAGCTTTGGTTTTAGCTGTTGTGGGAAGGGAAGCAGATGAAGCATTCAAAAGGTTGAGCGATGCTGCAGGAGCTCCTCTGAAAGCCAGACCACACGTTTGTCATCGGCTGTCATCCGTCTCCATGAGCCGGCTGGCTTCTCGCAGGAGGCGGCCGCATAAATATTCATCTGCCCTTGCTGTCAGCATCACAGCACAACAAATCCGAGGGCTGGAGATGTCAGCAGGGCGAGCGGGCGCTCATTTCCGCCTGCTTTAGGTTGTCAGTTCTCCAGTCAGAAAACTGGCTGGATGTGCAGCAAAGCATCGCTTCCCGTTGGGTCATTAGCTTAATATGTTTGGAGTGAGAATAAGTGGAATGTTTTTAATTCAGTTTAAATAAATAACATTATTCAGCAGAGAAAAAACATTTATATATGCAAGCAGAGCTTTGTGCTGACTCGGACCTCCTGGATAAACCTTTGTAATGGTTTTCTGCTGATTCATCTCCCATTAAAGCAATCAGAAGAGTCCTCCCCCAAAATAAGCACTTTTATTTGCTCCTGCCTCCCCCCTCTGTCCAATCAGCATCCATGTTGTTGTGGGACAGCTTCTCCTGCATCCCTGATCGATGAACGAGGTGTTTCCTCCAGGATCGATTCATAACGGGCTGAGTTTCCCAGTCTGTGGTGGTTTTTTACGAGTGGCTTCATGGCAGCGCTGGAGCTCATCTGCGAGTGTTTACTGTGTTTTTCATGTCTGCAGATGCTGGCAGCTTGTTCTTCGGCTTTGTGAGGAGTACAGAAACGGCTTTCTGGGTAAAAAGTCATATCAAGCATATCTGCAGATTTTATGGCTAAACATATGGTTTGAAGGAAAGTTGGTTGTCATGGTGACACACAACAGCTTATATCAGAGTGTCCAAGTCTGGTCATTGAGATAAATGCAACTTTTAGATGCATCCCGTCTCCAACTGAGTTGAATTTTCCTTCATTCCCACGTCATGCAGCTCTGCAGAGGCCCGGTAATGATTCAGGTTTGCTGCAGAAGAGCTGCAGCTGAAGGTTTCAGGAGGTGGATCTCACTGATCTGACCTTTGACTTGCAGAGACTCAGGTGAGGGTCATTGTTTGTAGCTGCAGAGTTGAGCTGAAAAAAAAAATCCACATCATGCTGATGAGACAGACATTGTTGGATGCATCAGGGATGATGAAGAAGAAGAGAATCGGAGACTGGTAGGGGAACTTTAATCATCTTCAGCTCAATACCTCTAAGACATAAGAGCTGGTCATTAAGTTTAGGAGATCCACGATCAGTCCAGCTGGAAGGAGCGGAGATGGAGACGGTGGACGGTGATGTGGCTGAACTCATACCGGTCACCTGTATGGGGAGACACAAAGCAGTACTTTTATTTTTACCTGTCTGTGGTTACCAGTTACTTCTGCTGTGGTGAGCTGGAGGGGCAGCATACCCAAGATGGACACATCCAGACTGGATAAATGGATCAGACGTGAAGCTGGACAGTCTGGTGACAGTGGCAGAGATAGGACACTGAACAAACTGCTGGACATTATGGACAATACCATGCACATCAGCAGAGCCTGTTCAGTGACAGGCTGCACCTGTCCAGGTGTAGGACCACCAGGCTCCAGAACCCCTTTGTCCACAATGCCATCACCCTGTAAAAGTCCTCACTCAGGGAGAGGAGGACATGGAGGACAGAAAGAGGGGACGGGTAGTATTGTACTAGAGATGTTTAATAACTTACCCAGACAGTGCAGAAAGTTACCACAGGTCGTATAAAGTTTATCTATTTTATTATTATGTCTTTGTGAATCAGCGTCTTATTGTCCTGTGAGAGTCATTTCTAAGTCTCTAAGTCTTATTGTTGTTGAATAGGATGCATGAATGTGAACATATGTGGAGCTAATAATTGCTTCTGGCTTTCACGTGTGCACACGTGCACGTGAACATATGTGTATAGCATGAAGACTTCCTCTAATTGGAACGCAGCCCTCATTCTACACCTGTAGTTGTCTTTTTTCAGGTCAACATATCTGGTTAGAGGAATAAATGAGACTGCTTACAGCAGATGATACGTTACCTCTGAACTAAACGCAGAGGCTTTTATCAGCACCATATGTTCAGATTATTACAAACTGATTAATCATGGAGAAAAGTGAGATGGATTACGCTGCAGAACAAACATGTTCCTGAATGCAGCTTTAATTACACGCTTCTCTTCATATTCGCCTGAAAGTGGGGAGCTGCTGCACACAAAGCGGCTAATCCGGATAGCGGCTCGCTCTGCCGCCGGTGCGACAGCTTGAAGTAACTGCTGTCGGAAAAAAGGACTGCACGCTGCCATGCAACTGTTCTCTGCCATGTTGCCTGTCAGGGAGGTGATGTCATCGCTGGAGCAGGCGGGATGGGGGGGTGTTTCAGCCAGATTGCATCATTAAGCCGCTCAGACAGGCACTTTTCAGCCGCATGTGCCCATTTTCTTCCCTCCAGTTGGAAGCAGCGTGCTGAAACGGGATCTGCAGCTCAGAAATGGAGGTCTCTGGGTGAAAGAGGGGAAAAGCAGCAACCTCTCTGGCCTCTCGCCGTGGAAACAAAACAAAACCGACACACTTTCTCTTTCTTTCCTCTCAAAAACGCCACAAATATTTAACTCGGATGCCGTTTCCTCCTCTCTCCATCCTGCCTGCATTCGCTGCAGAGCTCTGACCCCGTGACCTCACCCCGCCTCGGTTTAACTGTGATATTTCCCTTTCTGGTTCTCGTGATGACCACCAGCTCTTGCACCAGGCGCATAAAAAGCACCTTTATGTGAAGTTAAAGCTTGGTGCTGTGTTGAGACATTTCCTGGTAAGTTTGGAGCTCTTCACAGAACAACACTTTTAGTTAATGATCCCAGGGATGGTTCAGTTTTCTGAGAGGGAGGGTGTCGCGCACTGAACCCTGCCAAAGTCCGGCTTTAGGGCTTTTGTGTGCACGGACAGTCTGCAGCCTGTGTTGGACAACGAGGCACTTAATCCATTTAAACAGTACGGCTTTATTGGATTCACTTTAGAGACACGACAAACAGAGGCCTTATGTGCTTGATGTGGCTCGCAGAGGAGCACACATGTCCTATTTTGGCTTTTGTTCTTGAATGCATCACCAGCACCGCGGTCCCTCCAGTTATTCATCTCTTTTCTACATTGTGCTTTCTCTGCTGCTACCTGCTCATCTTTCATCCAGAACGGCATCTGCAGTCAAATGAAACCTAATTGCAAACGGCCGCCTCGCTGTGAAGCAACGGAGTGTTTGACTTTCCTCTGCAGCTCTGAGCAGGTCCGTCCTCGCAGGTGAACGCTGCAGCTTTGTTAGCAGCTTTCATGCTTGTATGTCAAACACTGTGACTCACCTGCTGCCAGGCACCATTCTTTGCACACATGCCGATGCTAAAAAACCAGATTGGGATATAATTGTACTCTTGCATTATGTAAAATGGGTTTGGTCACAGCAGGAAACTCTGTTCCTTGTGATCTTTGGAGTGATGTTTAGTGGGTTAATGCCTTTTGTTTAGGGATAAACAGCTGAGGAAATGCACTTTAAGCACCCTGAAGCCTAATATTAACCCACTTTCTGCTTCTTTTATTTAAACAAACTCCACAGTAACATGAAACTTTAAGCTACCTCTGGATATGTGATAAGGTGTGTGTGTGTGTGTGTGTGGGGGGGGGGGCATTCTCAGCTGACAGCCTGTTCTGTTTAAAGAGCAAGCATTAGAAACATTTCTCATTCAAACACTGTTTTGTGAAAGCTACGATATTTGTAAGACATTAAACATGAAATTTGAACAGCTTAAAGTTTGAGATGTCTCGTATCAAAACATTTACTAGCAACATTAATCTACTGATGGATACGGATGGATGGTGTTTGGTCAGTCCTTTCTGTAAACAACTGGCAGTAAAACTCATAAGCCTTATAGTATTGATCCTCAACAGGCCCGGAGAAGCCGGCCAGTAAAAACACAAGCTGCATGACTTTTTTCTTAATTAAATGGAGAATAAAGCTGTAAATAAACACAGAAATGTTTCTTTTAGACTTTCCATGGTGCACACAATAAATGAAGGTTTCCGTCCATAAAATGCTGCAGGTCGGGACATTATGTTGCTTTAATGGCAAACATGGAGCAACATCATAATTTGTTTTGATCCTGAACAACTCCTGATAAGCCTTCTGCTTTAGTGCTACACAGGTTACAGGAGTCATGGCAGTAATACTAAATACTTTCAGAGGTTATTAACTCTGTTTCCAGTGGAGGCGGTCTGTCTGTTAGCAGTAAACGTCCCCCTTTGACTGAGTTAATTAGCAGATTTTTCTGCCATGTTGACATTTAAGACTAAACTTAAGTGGGACCTTTTAACGACACCTGGTCATTGATACGGTCATTCCCACAGTGCTTGCATGTAATCATGGTTGTTTTTTACCCAATGCCTTGTAAAACTCTGCATTATTGCCCCTTTGGTGCTTTGACGAGCCCATATGGGAGACGTTTACAGAGGTCTGTGGAGGTAACTGCTGCCAGAGTGTTGGACGAAACCAAAAATAGTCTGAAGCTGGTCTTTAACTTCAAACTCTGGGTCAGAGGCAGCGGCCCGGCCTGCAAAGAAAGAGTGGTAATGGAATCCATCTGTTTCACAGCATAAAAGAACAAAACACCTCCTCTTTCTTTCCCTGGAATCTGCATGAAATCTGCCCTCATCTTCAAGCGATTCCCCAAACCTGTTAAGATTGGAGCTGATTAGAAACAAAGAAGGGTGAAGGAGGAGGGATAAGGAAAGCATTGTGCTGCTAACGTTAGCACGGCCGGCTGGAGCTGGAGGCCCAGGCAGTTGCAGCTTTGGCTGCTCGTTTGTCTCTCGGTATGTCGGGTTGATCCAGAGAGCCTCCAGGAAAAGCTGCCAGTAGATGAGTTACACTGATATGTGAAGAACGTCTCAGTTAGCACCTTCCTAAATCCAAACCAGACATGAAAAACACCATGGTACAGAATATTCTGCAAATCTGCAGAAGTAAACGCTGCAGCCTGCATCAAAAGCCAGGGGACCTAAAACATCTGGATGGACCTGCTTTCTCACAGTCCTCACCTTTCCTGAGCATTTTTACAGCAACTCTGCAAACACTCTGGTCAGGCTGCTGCAAGAGACCACACTCGCTGCTGAACGCTGATAGCATCCAACCCGGCAGAATGTCAATAAGCTGCACAGGCTGATTATTCTTTCATACTCATGCATGAACGTGTAGAGAAGCATCACAGCTGAATTACAGGAATCTGTAAACTGTGGCTAAAAAATAGTGCAGCCAGGAAGTTAAATTCCTCCTCTGGCGGCCGTGCATCTGCCCAAAAAAGTCCACATCTCAGCTCGCTCGCCATCCCCGCTGGAACAACTGAAGAACTTTCACCTTTAGCTCCTTCTCTGTATACAAAGCATGTTGCTTCTCCTCTAAGTGATGGGATCCAACCCTGGAGCGTAGCCAAATGTGGCCGGGCAGGACGTTGGAGGTTTACTGCGCTCCAGATGGAGTTTTTTTTACATATGTAAATAAAATAGTCCAAACATAACAAACACACAACCTCCCTCACTTCCTCCTGAGGCAGCCAGGTGCAGATCATGATGCAGGGTGGAAATGTGTGGCTTCCTCAGAGAGCTGAGCTGAAAACAACCGCCTGGTGGAGGGACACACTTCATCATCATCACTCGCTAATATGAAGCTCAGGAACGCCTCTGGTGTCATGGAAACGTTCCTCAGACATTTCCCTCCATATTGTCTCGAAGCATCACACTCGCTGAGATTCATAAGAATGTTCCACCGTGTCCATGATAACGTTCCACCGCGTCCACAGTAACGTTCCACCGCGTCCACAGTAACGTTCCACCGCGTCCACAGTAACGTTCCACCACGTCCACAGTAACGTTCCACCGCGTCCACAATAACGTTCCACCGCGTTCCCAATAATGTTCCACTGCGTTCACGATAAAGTGGCACCGCATCCATGATGACGTTCCACTGTGTCCAGGATAACGTTCCACCACGTCCACAGTAACGTTCCACCACGTCCACAGTAACATTCCACTGTGTCCACAATAACCTTCCACCGCGTCCACAATAATGTTCCACCGTGTCCACAGTAACGTTCCTCTGCGTCCACAGTAACGGTCCACTGCGTCCACAGTAACGTTCCACCGCGTCCACAGTAACGTTCCACCGCGTCCACAATAACGTTCCACTGCGTTCCCAATAATGTTCCACTGCGTTCACGATAAAGTGGCACCACATCCATGATGACGTTCCACCGTGTCCAGGATAACGTTCCACCGTGTCCAAGATAACGTTCCACCACGTCCACAGTAACATTCCACCACGTCCACGATAACGTTCCCCGCGTCCACAATAATGTTCCACCGCGTTCCCAATAATGTTCCACTACGTTCACGATGAGAGTTCCACCGCGTCCACGATAAAGTGGCACTGCATTCAAGATAAAGTTTCACTGTGTTCACGATAACGTTCCACTGCATTCACGATAACGTTCCACCGCGTCCATGATAACGTTTCACTGCATTCACAATAACGTTCCACCGCGTCCACAGTAACATTCCACCACGTCCACAGTAACATTCCACCACGTCCACAGTAACGTTCCACCGCGTCCACGATAACGTTCCACTGCATTCACAATAACGTTCCACCGCGTTCACAATAATGTTCCACTGCGTTCACAATGAGAGTTCCACTGCATCCACGATAAAGTGGCACCGCGTCCATGATGACGTTCCACCGCATCCACGATGAGTTTCACCGCATTCAAGATAGTTTCACTGCGTTCACGGTAACGTTCCACTGCGTTCACAATAAAGTACCATGATGACGTTCCACCGCGTCCATGATGACGTTCCACTGCATTCACGATAACGTTCCACCGCGTCCACAGTAACATTCCACTTTGTTCACAATGAGAGTTCCACCGCGTCCATGATGACGTTCCACTGCATTCACGATAACGTTCCACCGCGTCCACAGTAACATTCCACCACGTCCACAGTAACGTTCCACCGCGTCCACGATAACGTTCCACTGCATTCACAATAACGTTCCACCGCGTTCACAATGAGAGTTCCACTGCATTCACGATAAAGTGCCACCGTGTCCATGATGACGTTCCACGATGAGAGTTTCACCGCATTCAAGATAAAGTTTCACTGCGTTCATGATAACATTCCACTGCGTTCACGATAATGTCCACTGCGTTCACAATAAAGTACCACCGCGTCCATGATGACGTTCCCCCGCGTCCATGATAACGTTCCCCGCGTCCATGATGACGTTCCACCGCATCCACGATAATGTTCCATCGCGTCTACAATAACGTTCCACCGCGTCCACGATAATGTACCAATTCGTTCACGATAACGTTCTACTACATCCATGATAACACTGCATTTTGTCCACTAGAACGTTGCACTGCATCCTAAAGCTGCTCTGTTGGACTCGGATTAGGTGACTGTGGAGGCCATTGGAGATCAGTGAACCCATCGTCATGGAGACAATGTGAGCAGTGTGACATCATCCTGCTGGAAGTTTCCATCAGAAGATGCTACTGTGCTCATAAGGGGACGGATGTTGTCAACGGGTAAGCCATGCTGGTGCTGAGGGGACCATTACACCACCAGCAGGATCCAGTCTACGTTCTTAGCTGACATGGCATCTGGTGTGTCTTCTGCCATGTTTAGTATCAATAAAATCCTGATTTCTCATTCTGATGCTTCAGCTTCACCATGTCTGCAAGATAAATAATGTAAAATAAACGTGTTTGCTTCTCACTTCTATAAAAAAACATGCAGAAATACCTAAGAAGCAAATAAGTTTTTAAGGTTTTATCTCAGCTGTGCTCATGATCTCCCAACAGCTCTGATTTCCTGTCTGCTCATGTTTTATAATCGTTCTGTTCACATGATGTATGAAACACAAAGCTTTGCTTCTTTTTGTAACTCCGGAGCAGAAACTACCAACAAAACTGAAGTAGAGCCGATTAAAACCAGGTGCGGCACATTTCTGAGATCTGCCTCCAGATCCGAACCGGAAACGTGGATCCAGCATCCACGACCAGGCTCTATGAAAGTGAGGATTAATAAGCATAGTTTACAGCTGTGTTCAGAGGTTCCGCTCATCATCGGCCGCGTTTACGTCACGTTTACCCAAAAACAAAGCGATATTTATGAAGTTTGACTTTCAGTTTCTGTTTACCAGTGTTTAGCGAGAGGTTTCACTCAGGTTAAGCATTCGGCGTCATGTTGTAGGTTTCCTCTCACTGCTTTTCAAAGCTTTTCCCCTCATTTGCATTTTATTGTGAAACTTTTCCCTTGCTGTGTTTTTATATGGAAAACTCTGGAAAACTTCCTCATCAGGGCAAAAACACTTTCAGTGACAGTTTAGAGTTTTTCTTCTTGGTTCCTGAAGCGATGCCGGACTTTGCTTATCCTGTTTGTGTTTGTTCCTGAAAACGAGCTCTGATGTATAAAACCTCTTTGTTTCACATAGTTTGGTAAATAAATAAATAAAGGAGGTGCGAGTCGCGACCAAAAGAAGGTAAAGAGGTTATGGATCCGCCTGCTCTCATCACCTCAAGCCAGAAACCAAACTAAGAAAAACAGGATTGATGGTAGCGCCTGAATGCCTCGTAGAGAAACCGTTCCTCTGGAGCAGGGGTGTCAAACTCAGTCCCTGAAGGGCCGGTATCCAGCAGGTTGTTGTTGTCTCCATGCTCTGACACAGCTGATTGAAATGACTTAATAGGTAGACAAGAAGCAGTTGGATTTATTTTATTTGCATCAGGTGTGTTAGTGCAGGTAAAAACCAAAACTTGCTGGATACCTATGGCCCTCGAGGACCGGAGTCTGACTCGTGTGCTCTGGAGGAAGGTGGAGCTGCATGGTGAGGATGACAGAAAGTCCTGCGTACTAAAATATAATTAAAAATATTATTGAACAGATAATTTTGTTTTTTGAGCTTTAAACTCAGTAAATCTCTGCGCTCTGAGTTCTGATTAGATGCAATAAATCACCTTTTTTTTCTGTGTTACAAAAGCATTTTGTATTTAATGAAACTCTGGTATAAGTTTGAGCTTTGTAGGGAGTAACGTTGTCACGCTGAGGAAACATGAGGGATTGCAGGTGTGTGTGTTGGATCATCTGAAATGATGCAACGGAGCAGAACCTGCCTGCATACCATCAGGGGTTATCAGATAACTCAGGCAGCCAGAAAGCAGACGGGCCCAGCTTCTCCCCTCTGCAGCACTTTTAACACTTTCTGCTTGTAGAAAAATAAAAGATGTAACACGGGATATTATTTAACAAATCGGTGTGAAAGGCTCGGTTTCATGTTTTCCTGGCAGAAACGGGCTCTTCATAATTCTTAAGCAGCCGATGGAGACGTATCTGAAACAGGACCATTGAGTGGCAGCCGTTCAAGCACCGAGTGCTGCAGCTTTTGACCTTTTTAAGGAGGGGGGACCCTTTTTGACCCACGTCATCTGTTAATGTGCACATGGCCCGTCTGAAAGCGCTGAACACAGGGAGTCTGTGTGTGGAGGGGTGTCAGAGTCTTTCCTGGTAAACTTTGACTCGATTATCTACGTCCAGCTAACTGGGTCATAATGGAGATGGATGATCTGCTGCCTCCCTCTCAGAGGCCGAAGCCTCCAGCTGATCCCCCCCCTCCTGCAGAAAGGAAGGACAGGATTACATCTTTGCTTCTTTTAGGCTAAAAGCAACAAAAAGGCTCTCGGTATTCTCTCTCGCTACCTCACCCACGCCCCCAATTTGCTCATCAATGGCATCGAATGACCCTTCTCTCCCTGTGACGGCTTTGTGTGAGCCTCAGCTTTTCTCTGCGGCTTTAAATGAGCTTTTGTACAGTTTTGGGAAGCTTGTCTTGAGTTACGCTGCCCCCCTTTCGGTTTGTTTTCTCACATAACCAGGCAACTGCAGCAGCTGTCCTCACATGCATAGAAAAACTGGAAGCTCTTCGTGTCCACCAAACGGCAAATATTACCTCAGATTATGATGTGACCGTGGATCTGACTGCTTTAAGCCTGTAAAAGAGCCCATGTTACACAACACTGGCCTACTTTAAATATGATGGAGGCTTTGAACTGTGAAGTATGAGGTCATGCTGAGAACGTTGTGGTTGGATGCAGCTGATCAGACTTTAAAGTTGATCCAGGAAGTAAAAGTTGAGGCACATTTATGCTCCTGTACGTTTGTTAATGTGGACTCCAACGTCGTCTTACTTTCATGGGTCCTTTACTTTGCCGGGGTTAAGTCGGTCAAAGCGGGCCGTGGTGAGTTCAGAGCTCTAACCATGTCTGGACCCCGGTTTGTAGCGACATAAAAGGATTTACAACACGAGAACAGGTGAAAGAATTCAGTCTGAAGGTTTTTTCTTTTCTCTTTAACTTCTCCACCTCTATACTTTTTATTTTAATGTTGCTGCAGGGTCTTCTTTCTGTTCCTCTTCTTCTATGGTTTGTTCCTTTCACCTGCCGCATGTCGGTTATGCAATGCTACTCTGCCTTAATTATGCATAAAACCCAGACTGTTTATAACACTGGGTCTGCTACTGATAATGTAATGATGATTAATGATCATTTTTATTCAAGCTAATTAATAGATAAACTGAGAAAAGTATTCAAGAGTCGTGCTTTTTGGACTTGGAAGCTCGGTCCAAACATTTGCAGTTGCTTTAGTCTCTGCAGTACTGACCCGTTGTTGCAGGAGCCGTGTAAAAGACTTTTATTTCAGTGGTTGCATCTCCACATCATCATAGCCATGCTTAATACAGGCTGGATCACCTCGTCGGAGAGACAAAGAACTGTTTATTTTTCTTAATTTCTGATGTTGCACAACTACAGACGCCTTTTCTGGCTCATTTACCAGATGAAATGTCTGACACTTGGATGACTCTAAAATCTTGAGACATCTTTGACACAGCGAGGAGGAGGAGGAGGATCAAACCGGCGATCTCTCAGGATGTGCTCTCTGTACTCTGGCCTCCATCATGGCAGCACTCCAGTAATGAATCAGAAGATTTCTGTATTGGTGTGTTTTTATTTCACCTCTCCACCACGATCATGTTTCTGTCTGATAACGTTTAATCCTGACAGTTGCTCCCACTCTCCACTTCAGGGATATTAACATGCTGTAGAGCCTGGCTCCAGTTTTTACTGGTTTATTTTATCACCCAGACAACACTGCCAGTAGACAGGAGAGATGCTGGAGGTGTTGATTATGTGAATGTGTGTGAATGTCTGCTCATGGAAGTAACTGTGTGTTTGTACGAGTCAGTTGTCTTATCAGCTGATCGGAGCCCACTCAGACATTTTTGGGGTCCAGTAAGACCATTTCATGTTCCCTTTACATACAAAAGGAGAAGAAGACAAAATAGTGTAAAAAAAAAAAACATTATAAAAGGAGGTAACTATTATGTTATGTAGAAAAACATTTGTTACGCAGCTATGCAGATGACTCGTGGGTTTATATTACAAAGCCACCAGGAGACTGAGGCCCTGTTCAGGCTGCCGGTAAATGCTTTCACATGGATAATGACTAGATGTGCCAGAACGGTCTTTGAAATAAACAAAAACAGAAGGTTATTGTCTGTAGAACCAGAAAAATCTAATAACCACCAACGGGCCAGATAAGGGTTTGCACTGAAGTCAATCTGCACCATTTTGCTTTTAATACAGTTTTTGTGAAATGTTTCATAAAGTTGCCTCATACAAAATAAGAAGTTTGGATATTTTAGTTTTTGTAAGGCTCGTCATTAAATTAGGATGTTTATAACTTGTTCATCAGGTGTAACAGGAGTTTATTTCTAATCCAGCTTTGAACAAGCTAAAACTATTGTAATTATTACTGACAATCAGAAGAAAAAGAAGGAAAGAGGCTGTAATGTTCACGTCTGCAGGGAATTTAGGATTTTATGTTAAATGAATTTATTTCAATTTTATTTTTTGTGCAGAAACTGTCTTTTAGACACATTTTGCAAAGAGGTCTCTTTGTAGAGCGTTGGATTAATTAATTCATTCATTTTATTTAAATACTGCTAAATCCAGCTCTTATTCACTGGACAGGTTGCTGATCCATCACAGGAGCATCACACAAGTTTAGCTCGCTCTGCTCAGCAACATCATGGTAAAACATGGTAAAAAAGCTCCAGTCATTGCTTGCTGATGACATCGTTTGTTAGTTTGCAGTTTATTTATGTTACTGGCTTTTTGGAAAAAGAGGAATTCTCCCTTCTGGCCCAGTCAGCTGGTTCCTTCTGGTAAAACTGTTCAACTCATAAATGAAATTTTCTCTTATTGGTCTTTGGGTTTTACCGCTTTCATCCACTGATTACATCAAGAATGCCTCCATGCTATTAGCTTCAGCTTGTTATGTAACTGCTGAGCATCGACCGTGAACTTCACCTGAAATCTTTGCAGATGTGCCGTACTCTGTGGAATTTGCTGGAAGTCTGATTCTCTTTAGTGCAGGATGAAGCTGAACCGACGGGATAGAGGATGAAGAAGAAAACAGAGTGAGGAAGATGAGATGTGGTCTGAAATGTAACGGAATAAAGCGATAAAGTGAAAGCTGAAGCAGACAGTGATGTCTTCAGGTCCCACCGAGCATGGGGACCATGGCGTCCTCTCAGAGGAAACACGAGGACTGCCGTGTGAACCTGGCTCCTATAAACCATCTGTTTATTAAAATCCTTTGAGTTCATGACTTTGAAGAGCTGCGCCTGGATTCAGGTTGAATTTTTTCAGCTTTTTCCATCACAGCATGAAACAGAAAATAAGAAGGTATAATTGAATCTAAACGATGAACCCAGATGATCAACTCATGAGAAACTTTTCCATTTAGCTACAAGCGCTGCCATGTTTAGCAGCGATGGCTTAAACCTTCTCTGTGTGACATTATCAGTCTCTCACAGAGGAATTTACTTCATGCTGTGGCTTCATTCAAACCTTTGCCATCTTACCAAATAACTAAAGCAAACCGGCTGAACTTATACAGCACTTTTCCAGTCATGCCGAGCTCTCTTTTCAGCCTGCAGAGATACCTGTGCTCCCTCTCCTTCCTGCAACCGTCATGTTCTTACAGAGGTTTTCTCCTGCTGCTCAGACAAGCCAGACTTTCTCAGTGTTTCTCTGGTTGTACTGGTTCATCCTCTGAAGGAGCAAAGAAATGAGTTCTCACTCCAGGTTTAAAAGATCCGAAATACTACGTCCAAGCTGAACCCGTTTCTGCACAATAGGTCAGAAATCCCACAACAAACCCGACAGAGATGTGTTTTAAGTTTGGGTAAATCACTTCTGGTGTTAATCTGCAGGTGTTTACATGTTCTCACAGCCTCTAACGGGGTGTTTCATTCAAATGAAATACTTCCACATGCAAAACCTTGTGTAAATATGTATTTTTGTCACTTTAAAAACCTGAGATAAAAAAATCGGGACAGAAAGATCAAATTCTGAGGACGCAGCCATCACCAAGTACCTGAAACCTCAATGCTTTTATTGCAAATTGCTGACAGTGTCGTACAGTGGAGCTATTGTTTGTCCGGCGCAGGAAGCGGAGCAGGTCAGCTGCCAGTCGGAAGGTCAGAGGTCAAGCTTCTCCATTGTCAGACGTCCTTGGTTTGAGCCGAAGCTTAAACAGATCCGTCATCAGTGTGAGGATATGCCATAGAGTTTGATCTGAAGACCCTCTGAGGGAGTTTCAGCACTGTGCAGGAGTGTGTGTGTGTGTGTGTGTGTG
>JBAMIG010000008.1:23007766-23018237 GCA_037177335.1 Kiunga ballochi
TGCTTTCTTTTCATTGGGGGGCGGTCCCAAATGGCTCTTTGAGTAAAAAAGGTTGCCGACCCCTGCACTAGGGGGAGTTTTTATAAAACATTTCACATTAGAGCTTTGCAACAGATCGGTTATATTGGTTAAAAAGAAAAATATTTGCTCGCTTAAATTTTCTTTTGAAAAATCCAAAGAACTTTTTTTATAGTTTAAAAAGTAAAATGAGCTCGCTCCCAATTTTAAAGACAAAAACCCAACAAACAAATTTATTTGGTATGGCCTGATGCTCCAACATTTATATTAGGGTGGCATTGAGGACTCAGGGCTTTTGGGGAAATACCTGTGGCAGTCGGAAACGACTGCGTAGACCGAGCTACATCCATGAAATCATTATTTGTGATGAAACTGGTGCAGAAAACATTTTTTTTTAATTATCTTTTGAGCCTATATAATTTAATTTGACCAATATTGTGATAGTTTTTTTAATCAGATAAGCTGCTATTTTTAATTAAATTTTTTTTATAGTGCAGTATCACGACAAAGTTGTCTCAAAAGGCTTCACACACAGTTAATCACACAGCAGACATAAAACACAATAAACACAAGTAATGACTACTTCTGTTCTGATGGTTGAGTCAGAGCAGATTTTAGCCATTTTGAGACCCAAACTCATAAAACCAACGAGAAGATCAGTAAAGAAACAAAGCCAGCCTCTTTTCCTGACCAGTAGAGTGCTGATTCTGACAGACTGGTGAACTGGTTGCTCTCTGATCACGCTGCATGCTCATGAATTAATCTGTGGGTAAAGCGAGGCTCGCCAGGCTCTTCCCTCCACAAAGAACTGACACACATGTACACTCAGGCTGGGTTCATGGGACTCCTGACTCTTCTTGGGACCGACCCAGCGTGTAGCTGCAGGGTTCTGGCGGGAGACCCAAACATGTGACTCAGCGACTCGTTGGAGCCGGTTCTGTGCTCACCCAGCAGCCTCGAGCAGGAACACAGCCCACTGCTAAAGAGCACGCTGGAGTTCCAGTGCAGAAACTGTGTTTTTATTCTCACTGATTAACGCACATCTAACGAGGTTTTCCTAAAACAGGTCCAATCCGGGTAACTGGGAGTTATCGCTCTCCTGGATCTGTTCATGCCTTCTGCCGACAGGCTTGTCTCTCTGCACCCGACCATGTGTGCGCCGCAGAGAGCGCCACTTGTCCGTTGGCACGGTGACTTTGTGACTGTTTGTGTGATTTTGTGTGTCTGCTAATCATCTTGAATCTCTGTGGAAAGAGATGACCGAGCTCCAACCTGCAGCCATGTTTGTGTGAACTCATCCTGTTAAGACGATGTAACGCTGCAGATGGAAAGCTCAATGACAAAGATGCTAACGAAATGAAGAGAAGGGACCCCTCATCCAAACTGAAGAGATTTCTGTGAATCTCCCCACAGCCCTGCAGGAAGATACTGTTGCTGAAAAACAAAGGATCTTTGCTTTTACACAACAAAGTGTGTATTTGAGATGATAACATCTAGTATACCAGGAATAGGAATAGTATTAATATCTCAATAGATGCTTTAAAACCTTTTGTATCATAAATGCCTTCAGGCAGGACAAGAACCAGTACATCGAGCTGGAACGCATTCAGTGACACTCAGAAAGAATTTTCTGTCTGTGGTGATAAAAACCAACCCCTGAAGGCAGCTGAGATGAAATCTAGTCACAGCAGGAATGTCCAAGTTCAGGTTCTCCAGGCTGACCATTCTGTAGATTTCAGATGCATCTTAGCACAGCTGAACCCCATGAATGAGTCACTACCAGGCCTCTGCAGAGCTGGAAGAGTTCAGATCTGAAAGTTCAGGGTGGTAGATCTGGGCAAAATGTAATAACCATCCGTCCGTCCATCCATTTTCCACCGCTTATCAGAGGTCAGGTCACGGGGTCAGTAGCCTATGGAGTCCAGACTTCCCTCTCCCCAGCCACATTCACCAGCTTATCTGGGGGGACCCCGAGGCGTTCCCAGGCCAGATGTAATCAGTCCAGCATGTCCTGGGTCTCCCCCGGGGTCTCCTTCCACAAGGACATGAACACCTCACCAGGGAGGCGTCCAGGAGGCATCCTAACCAGATGCCCGAGCCTCCTCATCTGGCTCTTCATGTTTTAATGGATTTTTATTGAGATTTAATTCTGTGTGTAACAAAAATGCACCCTGTGACATGTAAGACCCTGAAGCTAACGGAGTTGCTGGCTAATGGTATCATTAGCTAGCTGCGGGATAATTTTTGTGGGGACATTTGTTTTTGTTAAAACTCTTTCATTTGAATTGTTCATTTCATCATAAGGAAAATGATTCTGTCTTGGGCTGCACAGTTGGTTAGCACAGTGGCCTCACAGCAAGAAGGCTTGGTGTGGGCGGGGGTCCAACCGGAGTTTGTATGTTCTCCCTGTGTTAGCGTGGCTTCTCCCCGTGTTAGCATAGGTTTTCTCCGTGTTAGCGTGGGTTCTCTCCGTGTTAGCATAGGTTTTCTCCGCGTTAGCGTGGGCTCTCTCCGTGTTAGCGTGGGTTCTCTCCGTCGTAGCGTGGGTTCTGCCCATGTTAGCGTGGGTTCTCCCCGTGTTAGCGTGGGTTCTCTCCGATGTAGCGTGGGTTCTCCCCATGTTAGTGAAGGTTGTCTCTGTGTTAGCATGGGTTCTTTCTGTGTTAGCCTGGTTTCTCTCCGTGTTAGCGTGGGTTCTGTCTGGGTTGTCCGGCTTCCTCCCACAGTCCAAAGATATTCACCTTGGGGATAGGCTGATTGGTGACTCTAAATTGCCCATAGGAGTGTGTATGGTAGGTTTTTTTATATGTGTTAGCCCTGTGATGGACTGGCGAACTGTCCAGGGTGTACCCCGCCTCTCGCCCAATGACTGCTGGGATAGGCTCCTGTCCCCCCGCAACCCCAATAGGGACTAAGCGGTAGAAAATGGATGGATGGATGGATGGATGGATGGATGGATGATTCTGTCTCAGTCTTCATGGGTCATGACCTCTCCATCTTAAATGTGCAGATATAAATGAATAGCAGGAGGTTTAGAAGTGGGTAAAGTCGATGCTCTGTGTACCCACATGTACCAGACTAAACCACTCTGCATACAACACTCGTGCTGTTCACATGACCAAAATAGAAGTGGATTTAATAAAGCTAAAAACATGAGCTTATTCTAACCTGCCAGAGAGTTTAATCTGAATTCTCCGTCTCAGAGACGACCTTTCATGTCCACAGGCAGGCAATGCAACACATCGTCAGACGGCCAGCAGTAGACTAACTAGGCTGCATAACTGGTGCCAGTGCGCAGGCATCCAGTTTGCACAGCCAGCCACGAGTCCATGCAGCAGGATGAAACCTTCTTCCTCTCTCCTCTTCGGCTGGAAGTTTAACATGCAACGTCGTCTCTCTGTGGAGTTTCAGTGGACGTCTTTCTGACCTCTATGCAGTAAAGCATGTGTGTCCACATTAATGATGAAAACCATCTTTTGTCCTGCATAGTTGCACCTTTCAGTTCAAATGAAATGAATTTAAAGTGTCGTTGTGTAGTTATGAACTGTGTGTGGTGTTTGTTTCAGATAAGCCGGTGCAGCTTGCAGACCTTAGGGGAGATTTGTTGCACTTTGTTGATCCCCAACAGGAAACACGGATATCTGTGCATCATAATTAGCTGGGCATTAATTCCCTCTCCGGTGGATCTAAGTTGGCAGTGAACCGGCCTCGCAGTGACCCAGAGCGCAGATGATTTCTTTCAGATTCACATTTTTAATTACCACTACCCCAGATGGAGCAATGACTTATGTTTCATTGCTTATGGGGAACTTTATTAGCTACAAATCCCCACAAACAGCAGTTTATTTAGCAGCTCCTGGCTTCATCTCATCAACAGTGTCACAAAAAGTCCACATGCACGTATATAATACTGATATTTCTGTGGTTTCTCCTCTACATAGGTGTTAGTTCTGCTTTCAGGGCCGTCTTCGGACTGATCCACCACTGTGGACGTTTAGAGAGTGGTTCTTTTTTCCATTACAGAGCGGCCTTTAAGCTGGTTTGTGCTGTTTTAAGAGCCTATTCTGCTGGTTGTGTAACCGCACAACACTGATGTGAGACACAAAAAGGTCTGATCACTGCTGATGCTTTTTCTGCTGGTAATAAATGAGGATCTGATTGGGCCTGATGCTGCTTTATGCTTCATAATTCCACACCGGCTGCTGTCCTGAGGACAACATGTGTGAATGTTTTTTTGGGATTATGAGTTAAGCTTGTAGTGTCAGTATGACAGAAACGTTGTGGGTAAATAAACCTTTAAGTGGCGACTGCATATCCAAGGTTTTGTAAAACACCTTGGTGGAAAACCGTGTTGAATTAACAGGATCTCCATCACTGTGATCTGAGTCTTAATCTGGATTAACACGGTTTAAGTGCAGCAGAGCTTCATTCACAGTGGATCCTCTTTGCCTTAAAACGATGGCTTATCAGTGCTTTTTGTTTGCTACTGGTCAGTGGTTTTGGAGCGGGGTGGCTTCCTCAGCACCTGTCCATCCAGGAGTTATTGTCTCCGCTCTGCTTGTAGCTGCTTGTCTGATTTATCTCCAGAGAGTCGGTCGGTGTTGCTGTCTGGGAGCATTTTTCCAGACAGTTAGGATTGCTGCTCTGAACCCGATGACTTGCTTCTCAGGGCTGACCGCATCCTCCTCCTCTTTGTTTCCCTGCTCGGCTGAATCAGGCAGCTTTATCTGTGGTAAAATATTAGTTTTTATAACCGACATAAACTGTGAGCAGAACACACTGATTTATTCTTATGAAAAACCATTAAAAGCAGGATGAAACTGCAGAATTTTGCCAAACTGAAGGAATAATTTAATGATTGAATAAAATGTTATGAATGCATAGTTTCCCCTTTTCTCATAAAATTTTCATCTTTAATATTTTCTGTTCTTTAAAAGCTGCAGACTTATGCTAACATTCATGTTAAAGGGCTGCAGGTTTATGTTCTTTAACCCTTCATGGCCTGATGTGTGATATGTGATACACACTGTTTGTTCTTAAATCAGACATTAAGGGGTTAAAGGTGTTCTTTGGAGTCCAGGACGTGTGGATTTGACCAAAGTTAGGATAATCTGGTCTCTTTTAGACTTTATGGATAGTTGTGTTCTGCATTCTGGGTTAATAATACAAGCATGAAAGCAGACTTAAATGTTCAGACTAACGTGTTCCACTTTGCACTTACACCTGCAGCTAAACGGGTTCTCCCGGTACCGCCTGAAAACCCGATAAAAACCATTGTAACTTATCTGAGTGCACTAAAGCTGCTCATCGGTTTAGGCTGCGGTGTTCAGAGCGGATCAATCTGATCTGGGTGCTTTCAGTACAATGGGAGAAAGCAGGTGCTCGGCTTCTGTTTGCATTCGTGCTTGTTGGAGTCCCGAACGGTTTGTTGACTCAGTCTTTCAGTCACTTGTTGTGTTCATATGTAGGAGATTATCTTTTGTTTGTCCTGCTATGCGAGCCCGATTCGCTTGGTTAACCCTTTCCCCTTCCATGACAAACTGCTACCAAAGCACAGCTTTATTTATTTTTGCTCTCTAAAGATCTAATATTGCTCATGGAGTGGAGTATAGAACTTTCAGAGCGCTTCAGGCTTGCTGGTATCTTTGATGCCTGTAAGAGATTAATGGCGTTATCGCCATCACATCCGGGATGTGGGCAATTTTAGGGCTCAGCATCAGTTTGTGATGTATTTGATGTCTCTTCCTGCAAAGTAACTCTGCTTTTGTTAATGTCATCACAAAAACTGCAAGCTGCACATCGCTCCTATCAGCACTCTGCAGCACTCTTCCCTCTGCTCAGCCCTTTTCCCTCCCGGATCCTCTGACTGCCTCTCGGCTTCTGATTGATGCCTGACAGAGAAGTCAGACGGAGGCTGGACAGACTCCACTGCTCTGCTGGGCTGCTATTGATTCTTCTTCACTTAAGCCATAATGAAGTATTGGCCAGCCTCGGGGAGTGTCAGCAGTGCTTAGCGATGCAGCAGGTGAGAGGAGCTTAGAGACATGTGACTTAATTACCACTGGTCCATGAGTATTCATCCTCCCTTTGAGCTGCATTGATGCTATTGGTAGAGTTGAGGAGGAGGAGAGCGCTGGAGCTAATGAGTGAATAAAAAGCAAGTTATAGGTTTTATTTATAATCTTGAGGAAGGAGATGCAGCAAGTCTGGACTAGAGGAACCTGATACACTGTAGCGGCAACAATCAATGTGTTTAACAGAAAGATATTTTAGAAGTTTGTTTGTTTTGAAGTCTTTCAAATCTGTGGCTCCCAAAACAACAATAATATGTTGTTTATGATTAATGATGTCATATACCAAATGAGTCATCCTGCAGCATCTAGTAAATGTAATGCTGGAAAATCTCTATAAAAACAAGCAGGTTAAGATGGTTTTTGGTGGATTCTCTTCACTGCTTTTTCTGTCTGAGACGATGCCAAGTTCAGACTTTTAATATGACGCGTTTGTAAACTGTGTTGTTTATGCTTTAATATGTTAAAATAAGTAATTATTTTCAGATTTATTTCTGTGCAGTTTGGTTATTGTGTATTTATGGGTTTTTTCTAGGTGCTCCTGGTTCCTCCCTCCACTCAAACACATGCATGTTAGCTTAATTTGTTGCTAAATCAGTGGCTCTCCATCCTGATCTTAAGACCTACCGCCCTGCTTCTCACCTGCTAGATTGCGACAATTTTTGCGTGTTCCTACACCAGGGCGTCTTCAGGGTGCATACTCATTCACTTTCACAGCATGGTGGGTGGTGCTCTCAGAGAGCGGACATTTTCGACTGCGCACCCAGCCAATGAGAACGCAGAAACGGCAAACATGCAGATGTTTTTTTTGCATTTTTGCCAGTGAATGTTAAAATTCAGAAAGATGTCCAGATGTCTTTGGGAGCCAACGAGTTAATAGTTTAATTAGGAATTTTTTGATACATTTAGGCCATATTTTGTTTACAATTATCTGGCAACTCCATAAAAATAGTCTCACAACCCCATTTTGAGAACCTGTGATCTGATCGTGCTCATTGCACAGTAGGATTGCAGCTGAATAATCAGTTAGGTAATCAATCAGGATTTAATGTAGCCCTTTTTATACAAAAGAATGGTTCAAAGTGTTGGTTTGGTATCATCAGCAGACATGGCAACATAAAGCCATGTGTCATCAGCGTAGAGGTTTATGCCTTGTCTCCTTAATGACAGTCATAATGAATGTTCAGTATTTTTTCATTTATTTGACTTCTCTCAGAGATTAGAGCAATCAGTGGCACAACTTTGCTCCTAAACACATTAACAAGAAGCTGAGCTGAAACTGGGAGAGGTGGTGTTGAGCGATCTAGATGGAGGTTAAGTCTACACTGAAACCCAGATGGGTACGGCAGCACAGATGGGAGGGTCACTCTTTACATCACATGTTAAGACTCAACCTTAACCTTATGTGCACGTGCACATGTTTTTGCACACTCCATCGACCATGTAGCATCAGAAAGGACAAGAAACTGATCAGCCTGTTTTCTATAAACACAGCATAAAGACATGTTCAGAGGTTGATGAAGTGAGCTTCTGGTGTTTTAAGGAAGAGCTGTTTTACTATTTTTTAGCAACCTTTCCTCATTAGACCAAGCTTTACTAGAAAAACTGCAACACCTGCATCATTCCACAGAGCTTCTCGATGCATTAAAGCACATTTTCTCATTTAAGAAAATGTCTGTTGCATGAATGAAATGAAAACAAGTCCCATTTAGTTATATGCATTGTTTGCTTGGGATCATATCCAAACAGTAGACTCACCAAAAGACTAAGTGAAAAAAGGGATGTTTGTTGCTTTAACCTTTAACCCCTGCTGTCTGTTTTTCTTCAAACTGTTTTCAGACACGTGATGTGGGTTTAGTGTTGTGACAACTGAGAGATGATGTGGATGTAAAAGACCATCTGGGATGTTTTCCTGGTTATTGCAGTGGCAGCTGATAGCGTTTAAGCAACCGGACATCCATCTTAAAAATCCTCTTGTGGCAAAATAACATAGTTAAAATAATCCCTACCGAACATTTAAATTAAGATGCCAAAGGGTTTTAGAAATACAGAAGACAAAGTTAAGGTAGAAAAAAGAAAAGTTTTTTTTTATTATTAAAAATCCTGACCAGTTCCATTGAAACGGGATTAATATTATTAAAATGAATCCCAGTGCAAAAAATAATTCTGCTTGTACAACTGGGATTAAAGCTGGTTTCTCAATGTTCAAATAAACATTTTATAAATATAAATAAATATGTATTATATGTATTTCCCCTACGTAGTACAGTTATGTTCCACATCAATATTAGTCCTAATATGCATCCACTTTCTAATTATATCAGTACATCCATTAAACACTGGTTTCAGACCACTAATCAGTTTTTAACGTCGCACCACACTGAAGCTGTATCATCTAAACAAACTGGTTTTAGGTGAAAATGGCAAGATTTTTAGGGAAAGAAATGAGAATGAGGATGCTAAATGGTGAATAAATAAAATGTCCTGCATGTTTTTAGTTTAGCGTATGGTGTTTAAATTAAGACAGCCTAAAATGGGAAAAAAAGGGTAAAAGACGTAACAAAAAGTCAGAAACGCAAATTCTCTTGGGTCTTTGTTCATTATTGTTCACTTTCTGCTGAGCAGAGCTTAATTTTTTCATACATTCACAGCAGTTTTCCTTCCATGTTAACGTTTCCAGGTCTGATCACTTCACTGCGGCATACATGTTGGTATCCACATGAGAAGCAATCCCATGACCCTAATTCTGCAGCCTACACACAGATGCACATGCACCAGAAACATGTGCTCATTGCAAAAGCATTACGTTATTTATGTGTGCTGTCACATACCTCCAAACCTTCGGCTAACACACCGGAAACCACCTCCCTCACATTCATATTAGAGGTCTGTGTTTATGATGGATCACGTTTACATGAGTTTCTCTGCTGCTGCAGCATCTCATATCCTCTAAAACGGCTTTTTTCTGATGGACAACCCTTTTTAACAGCTGCTGACCTCCTCAAAGGAGAAAAATTAATGTGTTTTATAGCATGTTGGTTTTATTTCCCAGCAGGACAAACTTGCTGTTATTTATCTGAACTCACTGACAACATGATCTGCTCCACCTGTTCACCATTCATCACCTTTTACCAGTCTGTTCTCTGCTCAGGTCAGAGGTCACGACCAGTCTTGTGAAAACTCTTTCAGACTGTTTCAGGCAGTGGCACAAACCTGACATGCTTTCACTCTGATCCTTTAATAAGCAACTGAAAAGCTTTTATTTAAGCAGGTTTTCGTCTCTTTTTATGCATTTTATCTATTTTATTGAACTACGTCTGTGAAAGGTGCTGTATAATAACTCCTGTCAGTGGCTTGTTAACACACCTAATCAGCCAATCACGTGGCTTCAGCATATTTGGTCATTTTGACATGGTGAAGACGATGTTGAAGCTTCAGAATGAGGAAGAAGGGGGATTAATGTGACTCTGAATGTGGCATGAGTATTTTTCACACACATCCGTCTCCAGGATGAAACGGAGACGGGTCCATTTTAGCTCCACGGTCAGGTATGAAATGTTTACCTGATGTTTCAAGTTCTGCTTAAGTCTGTTAATTATCCTTTAATATGAGTCAGTTGTTTGTGACCCTCGGAAGGGACATTTGACGTTAGAATTTGGTGGATCATCATAAAAACATGGACCCATCCTGCCTTGAATCAGTGATCCTGGGCCACTTTGTGCTCCTTACTGTTAGCATAGCATGGTTTAACCAACCGGAGTGTTGTTGATGATCATGTCCTTTTATGAGCACAGCGTTGCATCTTCTGATGGATACCTGGTAACACATTTATCTGTAGTCCCAAAAGCACAAGACCCTCTCTCTTTTCAGCTAAAGAAACACTTTGTAAACACATTTATAATGGCTAAAGTTGGATCTATCAGCACAAAAACAAACTTTCTTGTGAAAGCGATTCGAGCTTCAGCTAATGCTCCATTGCTTGTATGAAAGGAGCTCCTTCTTCATGTTACAGCGTGTCTTTTCTTTGTCAGTCATTTACTGTATTCGAAGGATTTCTGTTGGATATGATAAGATGGCTGAGATTTGTAGCTGTTTGAGCACAAAGCCAGCAGGAGTCCATTCCACCTTAAATTTGGGGAAATGATGACTATGTGCTGCTCTGCCTGACGGAGATTTAGCCCTGAGCAAGCTGCCCATAAATGGCCTTACAACTCGCCGAAGACGGTGAGAGTGGAAGCAGGGACGATCAAAGGAAAGGAAGGGGGATAGGTTTGCAGCAGGAGAGAGAAATAGGTTTAGAAATGCAGAGAAAATGGAGGTAATGAAAGAAAAAGGGAGAATATTAAATTAAAAATGAAGTTGTGGTGAAGGAAATGAGCAAG
>JBAMIG010000008.1:23018337-23032155 GCA_037177335.1 Kiunga ballochi
GCCCAGCACATGGACCAAACCTGTCCATGTGTGTTTAATGTTGTGTGTTTACCCGTAACGCGCTGCTTAGTGAATTAGCTTTTATGTCAAACGTCCGAAACAAACATTAAAAATCATTTGAGTTGAATTTTCTGTAATGAGTTTTAAACGTTTTGGGTTTTTATGGTTCATTTGGATCAGAGAGGATTAAACCGGACCCGGGTTGTACCTCTGTCCCTCTCTAACTATGATGTGATCATTCTTGATCCATTATAAAAGGATCATTTATCAGTGTGTTGTAGTTTTCCTCCTCTCCAGCGGTTCTGGTTCTTCCCCCTGGGTTCCCCTCATTCTGGGTCTTGGAGCCGGTTTAACCTGCGCGGTGGTGCAGAACTGTGCTAGCTATGCGGATCCTTCTGTTTCCATGTGAATATATAAAAGCTTCAACTTTGTGTTTTCATTATTAACCTTGTTTCTCGTGCTGTGTGTGTGTGCGTGCGTGCGTGCGTGCGTGCGTGCGCACCACACACTGAGGGAAGTGCACGGTGAAGTGACAGATTTGGATCAGCAGGGGAAACCGGCCACGGTTAAATAATGCAGCAGCTCTTCTTGGTTTAACTGAATTATGGAGACGGGGCGGCCACGTTTCATTTTTCTTCACACATTTAGGCGACTTGAGGTCAGACTGCTGGCAGAGACGGCAGCTCTTTAGATCAGGGATGGCAAACTGTGGCCTTTTCAGTGTCTCCCTGCTCCAACAAACCAATTTTAAATCTGGATAAACTGATGGATCTATTTAATTAATCCATTTGATGCTTTAATCCAAATCAACGTACGTGTAATATCAGTACTCACAAAAATTTACCTGACCTACATGTCTTATGGGTTGGATGAAGCCAGAGAACCCAAGGAGAACCATGCACACGTGAGAGGAACACAGAAAGGCCACTGTTCCCCTGTGCCGAAGCTCGAACCAGCAACCTTCTTGCTGTAAGGCTGCGGTGCTAACCACTACGCCACCGAGCTTTTCAGAGTCTGGATGTCAGTCGGGTCATAACAACAAGCAGGCAGAGAAACGTCAAACATGGTGCCGATTTCTGTCTGTAGCATGTTAGCGTGCACGTAGCCGCCTTCTCATTGGTAGAAATAGGTAGGTGTGTGTGTGTGTGTGTGTGTGTGTGTGTGTGGGGAGGGTCTGCAAATGAAGACGGTACAAGGTTAGCTTAAAGGACGTGTGGTTCTGATTGCTAACGATTAATAATCAATAGGAATTGTAATGTGTTACATCACAGCTGCAGCTTGCGTTTAGACGGCTCATGGCCAGATAAGAGAAAAGCACGTGCACATGGATATGCAGCACCTCGTGCCGTGCACACTTTCTGCTACTCCTCACACACATTCACACTCTGACAGTCGCTGATAAGAACCTTTAAAGGTCGTGTGACTGTGTGCAGCCTGGACTGACTTATTTCAGCTGACACCCGATGTCAAAACTATGGACTTCCTCGTCCTGTCCCGTATTTAGAGGTCACGTTTAAAGTCACACTGATTGACTTTTTTTTAGCTGAAAATACGGCTGTTGTGTCTGTCCTGTTTGGCTTAATGTAGAGGAGTGGATGAAAACTTTAGCTGTGATTTAGGAAAGAACAGAGGTGTTAAAAGTGGATTAATTTACACCTGGCAGCAGAAAGGTTTTTATCTCTGAGTCCTGCTGTTATCCTGCGTGTGATGTGGAGGGGTGTGGAGGCTGCTGGAACATATTGAGGTCACACGGAGAAGCAGGGAGACGGGAATACACAAGAGATCAAATACAGGATGAAAGAGACGAAAGCAGAAAGGTAGAGGAGCAGAAGACAAACAGTAGGTCAGCCTGTCAGAGAGCGGGACTGGGAGTGTGTGGTGTAGACTGGGAGAGCGGGGAAAGGTCCCCGGTGTGGAGGGGAAGGATACGGCGGCAGGTTGTGTGTTTTCTGAGCAGCATGAAAGATTCATGCAGATGAAAAAGCTGCCCGGTCGGCAGGGAGGAGGCCACTCTGATGGAGACGTTGGTGGGACAGGAATGGACTGGAAGGAGCTGAGGTGGTCCACATCCTATAGACTGACAGATATACAACACGCTCGGGAAGGTACGGAGCCTTACGGATCATCTGTTTCTGGTCTGTTTTTACGACTTCCATTAATCCTGTTTGTAGACGCTGCTGTAGAAACTGCATGCTCGCTCTTAACCAAACGGCTGCTGGTGAGGGACAAACGCAGCTTCACTGGGTTTAAACAAGTGGGAATAAGGCTCAGAAAGCCCTGCACTCAGAGCGGCTTCGCTCCATTTGCCGCCGTGCCGTTATGTTCAGAGGCTAATTTTAAAATCTGTGATTTGGGTGATAATCCCAGATGTTTGTGTGCTCACACAGTAACATCCCAGATGTTTCCTGGAAACCATCGGGGTTAAAATAACACACTGAATGAATGAAATGACTTTTTTTTTTGTTATTTCTGGAGGTTTATTTTGTTACAACGACGATGAAACTGAGGTCAAAAGAGATTTGAGTGAGTAAAGACGAGGGAATCATTCACAGCTGTTCTTAGAGGTTTCATGGCAGGAAGAAGAGTGTTGCATTATCCACATAGCAGAGGCTCCTCTGCCAGTCTGTCAGCACATTCCAGACAGAAGACCACCTGCTAACTTCCCCATTTATGGTGTTTATCCATCCATCTTCCAGGGAAGCAGTTTGTGTTGCTGCTGGGATCAACACTGGTTCAACATAACAAGATGCTGCTATCCATCGCTGGCACTTCAGTGTTGTCTACTGCAGGTCTTTACAGGTGAAAATAAGTTTACAGCACCTGCATGGGTAAACCTTGTGAGTCCTCAACAACCTGCTAATGTTGTCTGCTATGAAGGAGTGTTAACAGCTTTGAGAGGATGCTTGTCCCTGTTGAAGGAAACGTCTTTCTGCAGCGATAGCCTCCTGTCCTGTAACCGGCACGGTGTCTTATCTGGCCAGAATAAGCAACCAGCACACGTTAGCCTGGTTTGCCTTTAGATGCGTGTCAGTAAGACCCATCTAAAGGGAATGCATCACACCTGAGTTCACAAAATACTCTAAACTTTAATTCCTCATACGATAGCCCTACACTCAGATACTCTGTGGAGACCTAACAGTGACACAGCCACATACTATATACAGTTAAACTAAAGGGTTTGCACATTCCCATAATATGATTTTGTAACGATGCTTTGACTATATTTGCAGAAACATAATTTAACCATAGTTCAAATGTAGAATATAGTTAAAATATAAGTTTACAGAAGCTGTGGACGAGTCGGATCCTGATAATCTGCTGCAAGCCTTTCATCACCTCTGAATAAAACGGCTGGATTTCCTCATGCACGTGTCATTTAGCGCTACACAGGCCTGCTAACAAGCTATCCATTGATTCAGGTGTGCAGGAGAAGGGATGCATCTTAATGTAAGGAAGTGGATTTTCAGAACCAAGGTACTCCGGGTTTACAGAGCAAGCTAAAATGTTATGTATGTAGGTATTATTAATCAGGACCTGAGAGCGCTAAGAGTTGTATTCTAGCTCAAATCTTATCTCTCTTAAAACACTCACACTCAGAACGTCTCTGTTTTGCTTGCTCTCAAAATGACCTTTCTGCTCTCATATCTCTACAAACGTCCTCTCTCTCAGTTTCATCTCCTCCTCTTTGCGCTTTGACCTTCTCTGCTCTCTCAGAATTTCTCCTCTTGGATTTTTTCTGCTTGTCAATAAAATTCTGCCAAAAGTCTGCTAACCAATAGAAAGCAAGAGCCCAGATGCACCAATGATATTATCGCTGCACACCCATCACACAGCAGGATTATATCCCCATAGTTATGTAGCATATCAGAGGATGTCATGCTAGGCTACATGCTAGGAGAAAATGACATATTTTCATACACAGTTTAGTTAGCCAAAAGTAAATATCAGGAAAATTAGCCTAGCTTGTCTATTAATGCTACTTCTTTGTAACCATGCTAGACTCTGTGAGCCTTTTGGTTGTAGCAGCATTGATATAGAGTTTTACAGCTACTAAGATGAATTTCTTACCTGATTTGTGTCTTTTACATGGTAATTTAGGCTACAACAATCAATTCTAGCTATCCGTTTGGTGCTAATTGTTCTTAATTCTGTCAATTTTTTTTATATTGTGTTTTAAAGATGTCTCAAATATGTTTAGTTTTCAGTAAGTCAGTAGGCTAATGTAAGCTAATGCGCCAAAGCATCTCAGAATGACTCTTTTCTTTCAATAATGTAATAAATACATAGTCTGGGAAAAACATTTGATTTTAAAAGTCTACTAAGATAATCAATAATTCATCCCTACAACTTTCTCATCTCTGTAAAAACACAATCATATAATAATATAATTTGCCTCTGCCTACATGGTTTATGACCTTTGCCCTTACTTGCCTCCATAATAAGAGAAACCAATAAATCGATATTAACCAGTCCATTAATCAGAACAGTGGAAGGTGTTATAAAAGCACTAAGGCTGCTGGACATGCTGGTGTCTGATGCTTCAGGTGACCTTGCTTTGGCTCGTAAATAGATCTGCTTTACTCTGGCTGTATAAGGACAGATTTAGCCCCTAATGGCTGCCCTTAAGGCTACCTCCACCTCTGGCCACAGCGACTCATCGGGATGCTGCAGGTGTGCTGGGTTTTGCTGTATTACGCTGCTGCAGCTGATGGGGGGGGGGGGAAGGTCACGCTGAGGCAATGAAGAATTTATTTCACACTAAATCAACAAGCCTACTGACCTTTTCATCTGCAGCATGTAGTTATGTCTCCAAACGGAAGTGAAATGCATTAAAACATTTTGTTTGGTGCATTAATGCCATGACACGAACTCTGCCGCTTAAAGCTGCTTCATCTCACTTCTCTATTATTTAATTTCCTTTATCTACATATAATTATTTCAGCTCAGAGAGCTGCTTCCTGTCTTATAATTACAGTTGCTGGTGCTACTGGTGCTACTGGTGCAGTGGAGCTCTCTCTGAATGACCCTCCTAATCGTGGAACTGTTGAACCCGAGTGTAATTAGAGATGATGAGGAGGAGCAGAGATCCGAGCAGGTTGTTAAGCTACGAGGCCCACATCTGTTTCATTTAGCTTCTGCTTAATCTCATGTTATCAAGTCTCATCTAAACACGCCACTGTTCAATATTCCAGCATGAAGACGGTCATTGATTGTTCAATAAGAGTGAAGCGCGCGACCGTGCACGCTTTCTCCTCGTTCTGGTCGGATTTGCTGAAATACTGCCGGAGCTTGTTGCAGCAAATCACTGAATAAAATGCAGAAACGTAGAAGCTGCACCTTTTTTTGCTTTTAGTTTGTATCTTTGCAGATGTAAAAGTGAAAGCAGATGGTGGTTTTGTTGTCCAGATGACAGAATCTTTGCAGGAATGTAGATTTTTCTGAGGTAAAATGTGGAATATTACGTGTTGCGTAACGCTTTGGGATGTTCAGCGTGTTGAAGGATGTCAGAATGAACCTTTACAGGTAGCTTTAACTTTGACTTCTGATTCACCACACTAAAGCCAAATGAAGTGTCTGTACCACAAATTAACCGCTAAAGTTCTCTTCATCATCCTCATCATCAAAGCAACACCTCACACATGACCTCCTATTGAGACATTATCATTTTTAACCACTTTGGTTTGTGATATCTGTTAGCGACACCACACAACTAAACAGGCTATGCAGAACACCACAGAAGAAGACAAACACCACAGAAGAAGACAAACCCCACAGAAGAAGACTGAGACGAAGCTCGGTTTATTGTTCATGGGAAACGGACACATTTTCAGTGGTCTTTAAAACCACTCACACCAGCCTGTGGACGTCACGCTCGACACCCTTTGAACCTCGATACAGCGGTACGATACAGCGGTACGATACAGCGGTACGGTACAGCGGTACGATACAGCGGTACGATACAGCGGTACGATACAGCGGTACGATACAGCGGTACGATACAGCGGTACGGTACAGCGGTACGATACAGCGGTACGATACAGCGGTACGATACAGCGGTACGATACAGCGGTACGATACAGCGGTACGGTACAGCGGTACGGTACAGCGGTACGGTACAGCGGTACGATACAGCGGTACGATACAGCGGTACTATACAGCGGTACGATGCAGCGGTACTATGCAGCGGTACTATGCAGCGGTACTATGCAGCGGTACGATACAGCGGTACGATACAGCGGTACGATACAGCGGTACGATACAGCGGTTTGACAGATCCTAACGGAGATGCTGTGTTTCCGTGTGGGGTCATGTAAGGTCGGGTAGAGGTGCTACTGGAAAAGCGTCATAAGAGCTAACTCTGGTCTAGCAGGAGCTAACAAGCTAACATGGGAAGGCTAGCTACCGCTAAAGTCCGCAGTTAGCTGTGCTAAATTATTTTTTTCTTGCTTGTGAATTTTGCATACCTGTCAATCAAAAAGACACGCCCCCATTGGCTGGATTTTAAGATTAAATAACGTCTAAACATCACAGTTGACATGCAGGAAGACCCATTAAAGCAACATTTTTTTTATCAGGTTTATTTCTACTGTGAAGGTGCTTTTTTTTTTTACTGGGAGTTTATGGGGTTTGCTTTGTTTTGGAGCCCCTAGTGGACAAGGAGGGAACTGTAGGTCTGGCTATTGTTGCAGAAGCTTCTCCTTTATCAGATGAAGAAGTTTAAAAAGCCTCACATGTTGTTTACAGTTTGCAACAGCTGTTTGTTTCTGCTGTAATGTGGATTCTTATTCTTTATCCATCTCGTACATTTTGCAGCTAAATCCACTCAGTCGATGCTTAATATGCTCGTTTAAACCTCCAGTCACTTTATAAGCATGTGAACACCTACGTCTTTCTGTCTTTTCACTCGTTTTATCATCATTTAATCTTTTATAAGTGAAAAGATAAACATGTTGATGCCTTTGTGTGTGCACCGTGTTGCTGCAGACGTGTAGAAAGGAAGGGAAGAAGGTTCCTTCCCACTTTAACGGGCCAACAACATCTGTTCCTGCGTTAAAGCACCGCGGGGATTTGTTGGACAGTAACAGCTCGATGTAATGTGATGCAGCAGGCATTTGCTCTGGTTTACTTCTTTATGTTGTGCAGCAACACATACAGGAGCTGCTGATGGAGCCCAACACCAGCTCAGAGGTCTCTGATCATAATACTTTTTGCTCTTCTTCTGATCTGCAGACGTTTAAAAGCCAGTGGAGATGGTTACTGGTTGGTTACTGGTTACTGATGGTGAAAACGTGACACTCAGGTTGATTTGATAAAACTTCACGCTGAGGATCCAGTTGTGATTTTCCATGCTCAAACTTTCCCACAGCCGCTCTCCACGGCTCTCGCAGGATTCCCATGGAACACACACCACATAGGCGGCGCATTGGGATGACTGGGATCTTCGTCTCGGCTCTTTAGGTATGCTGGTGATGAAGGTGTGTGTGTGTTGGGTTAACAGCTTTTAAAGACGACTCTGTGTTTAGGTGTCTAACCTGTGAGCCTGATGCTTCACTTTCGGGAATCTCCGGCATTCTTCCTTTTTAGTCTTCTTGTAACTGGAAAAGCATTTTCAGACTGAACTGGGAGCCGTCGGTTCTCATACCGACTCCTCTGAGGGAGTCGGGTCAAAAGAGTCGGCTCTTTGAAAAGAACCAAACTTCCCATCACAACACGTCTAGTAAGGTTTAAACCAGTTGTCCCAGAATTATAATCCAGTGTGGGAAGAGGCAGACTCATGCTGGGCCGGTTAGGGTGAAAGCGCACATTGATTTTTAATCGTTACCATGACAACAAAGGGTCCTCTAAGCATATTGACCCAGATAAGATGAGCCCCATCCAGGTAATACTGGAAAACCATGTTTAAGCGGTTTAATGTTTACTGGTTTGCTGCAGTGCTGGAATAACGCGCCTGTAGAAACCCAGTTTAACACATGCTGGTTTACTGGTACTGTGTTTACCGACTGAAACCTTCTCGTGTGCTAAAAACCGGGTTTGATGCCGGGGAATCGGTTTGCTCCTTCATTATCTTATGAAGGATCCCAAACACCCGAAAGCTATGGGCTAAATCAAAGCAGTGGGAGAAGTGGGAGGATTACTGGTGCAAACGGTGATAAATCCACTGGTGAGGAGGTTAAAGCTGTGTAAGATGCGTGTTTCACGAGGTTCAGGTTGGTTTTATGCAAAAGCATGTTCTCATGTTGGTGGGAAATGAAAAAATCCCAGTAAGGTTGTGGGAAGTGCTGGCCTGTTAAACCAGTTCTGGTGAGGAGACAGTGGAGCTGTGAGGTCAGTGTGGTGGTTTCCCTTCCTCTCTGTCCGCATGCCATTGCCTCCTTGTGTTAGCATGTCATATTTCAGATGCAGACGTGTGTGTGTGTGTGTGTGTGTGTGGTTTCCAGCTCCTCAGGATGTCTGTGTCCTGACTGGTTTGGCTTCTCAGTTCCCCTCTGCCTTTTTCCAACATCCTGTTTTCAAAGCCAGACACACAAACACACACCTGTGTCGTCCTTCATCCACCGCTCCAAGACTGCTGAGTCGTGTGCAAACAGAAAGTCCCTCCTGCACAACAACGACTCGTTTGTTACACATTACCAGCTCTGCGTATCGCACGATGAAAAACAAGCAGCGGAGAAGCTGTTGCAAGAATCGCCTCTGAAGACGTGCATGAAACACCTGGAGCACCATGGTTACCTCCAGCATCGTAGTTTACCTGCTGAAAAGATGCTGAAGAAGTCTGACTGCAGAGTTTTACCTGAGCAAAGAAAAAGCTCATGTTTATGTTTGGGGAGGGGATTCTGTGGCATGGAAAGGAGAAGTGAAGGAGAAACCTGTACAGAATGAAAGAGGACATGAGAATAAATGTGAGCTGTGTTACATCCACCTGAGCCTTTGGGTGAAAAGATAAAACACCAGTATCCCGTTACAACAGGTGTGAGTTTATCTTCCTGATCTAACGATAATAAACATTAGTTTTGATGGTATATTTAGTCAACACTGGATCTGAGCTGACACTTAAACACTGTGAAGGACTTCAAGCTCTGAACTCTGTTTAAGAAAAATGAGGTAAAAAAATTCAGTTTGACATTTTAGTTTGTTTTCGTATCACAAGTTGATAAAGGTTTTAATTCTTTTTATCCATAAAGTCACTTTTCTGTAAGTCAAAATATTAAGCTTAAAATTTATAGCAAAAATCTGGGCTAAGATCTAGCATTAGGCTTATTGCATATAACACAACCGTTTTTCTTTTTTTAAAGGGATTTTTACAATAGCCAATCACAGGCACACACTAGATAATTGGCTCATTTTAGGGCAATATCTGGGTACTTTCAGACTTTTTGTTTAAATGTAAATGTAAAAACACTACACACCTAAATATAGTGCGCAAAGTAATGTTATTGCACTGATTGAGACGTAGACCTAGTTTAAAACCAGCTAGCATAAAAACGGCTAGTTTAAAATTGGCTAACGTAAAATCAACTACTTTAAAAGCAGCTAGCATAAAAATGGCTTACTTAAAATCAGCTAGCATAACTACTTATAAACTAGTTGTTTTTAACTTTAAACTAGTTAGCTTAGCATTGATTACAAGTAAGTGGATATGGCTAGCTTGTATGATTCTTACTCATTTCCAGCAGTGATGAAGCTCTCAACATTTTTTTTCATCGGTTGTATTTTTCTTAATGTGCTTTCAGACTAGTTATTTCCGTTTCTGTTCAGTGTTAAACTCAGCTTTACCAGATAGTTTGTTCTCTTACTCAGAATGGGTGAGATGGGTGCGTTGCCCTTTAGCCACCGTTTCATTTTTGGGCTACATGCCGAAGAAGCTGCAGTCGATCCCACAATAAGACCAATAAAATGTATAACTTCCTGAACATCTTTGTGAAATCTTATGTAACTTTGTCTTTATTGTGGGTTTTATATCTTCCTTATCATTAGCAGAATTTTAGAGTGAATAGCATCAAATGTACTGTGTAATAACTCTCTGGGTGCCTACTATAACAGGCAGCAAATGAGTATAAAGAGCTTTGCATCAGGATAGTTCATCAAAAAGAAAAGTCACGTATTTTATTCTAAAGGCTTCTTCATTTTATCCTTTCAGATAACTTTGCTTTTAATAAAGCTCTTAGGATTAACATGGACGATGATGATAAAGTGTCATTTTTTTGCATGATAATTGCAGCAATGGTAACGGTCTGTAAAGTACAACATGTCCGGTGCTGCAGCATGTCAGTAAGATGCTTTTTAGGTTTTTTTAAGTATGTAAATAAAGTTTCGAGCTGATGGAGGAGTCTGTTGATATCCCAGTGATGATGCTTGTCGTGCTGCAGGCCTACTTGCAATAGAAAGCTCTCGACTCTCATCAATGTGTGGACATGGAGCTGTGCTGAACTCATCACAAATATGATTGTGGCACTCGCTCTGTCTGTTTTTCTATCGATCCCATGTTTCTTTTTGCCTGAGCGTGAAATGAACCGGTGGCTCAGAGACAAATGGGTAAAGTGGGGGAGTCACGGTGTGTGAGTTCTTCTCTGCGTTTGTGTTTCTATCTTTTTGCATCACCCTGCACCTCCTCCTCAAGCAAATTCATTAGTGTTTGTTGGTAAGGATGTTAAACGAGCCCTGCCAGTGAAATTAACTGAATGTAGCACCGAGTTTACCTTACAACACTGGCAGAAATAAATATTAACCATATTTTTCTAGCTCTCGGGACTGAAGAGGCTCAGGGGAGCAGCCCTGAGTGACCCTGTTGGACAAATCCATTTTAGAAACCTGAAATCTTGACGCATAGCTAGATATTATTCTTGTCTGTGTGACAGCAGAGGAGAGAGATTCAGGGCAGGAAAAAAAGAGACTGTCTACATGCACAACACACACTCGGTCAGCAGGGACCAGAGAGGGAAAAAGGCAGGAGCCTCCCAGGCATTTTACTCATGTAGGGAATGTAATGAAATCTGAGCCACTCTTCCTCCGCTCACCCCTCCTCTCCTCTTTGCTTTGCTTCGTCATTGTAATGCTCTGCTAACATGGCATTAAAGGGACAACAGAAGGACCAAAAGCTGTGTTTAGTGGTGATGATATTCAGATTAGAGTTGTTTAATCTTGCTTAAGCACAAAATGGTTTAAAAAACTGTTTTGCTTTTGCGTTTAGTTCAAGCCAAACAAGCAAAAGCAGCTTAAACTGACTCGTGTTTCATTGCCTTTATTGGATTGGATGATTAAACTCTGAATGAAACAGACGTTTTGGTATTTGGTATAGCATTAAACAAAGTATTTTGGTAAAAATGTCTTTTTAGTTGCCTGTTAAAAAGCTAGGAGTGTGTGTGGATTCAACGGCTCTGTGACCTCTGCAGAAGTCGTGGTCCTGGTCACATGACTTTCAGGACCAGCTAGCGACAAACAGATGTCAAAGTTCTGTGATATATTTCAGATACTTGACCGTTCACAGCCATAAAAGTGAGAACGAAGATCTTAAAGTGTATTCTGGAGGGAATTAGGAGTCTGAGGACCAGTTTCAGAGCCGCATGATGTAACTGAAGATTTCCTTGAATCCTGCAATGTGCAACAATCTGCAAGCAGTTTAGTTATGATTTGTTCAAGTGATCAGAAATCTGCCCATAGATTCCTGATGAAATATGTAGTATGAGGTGGTAATGGTTGTTGGCTTTTTGAGCTGTGTCACAGCGGGACGTCTTCAGCACAGCACAAACGTGCTGAAAAGGAGCACGTAGACCAGAAACATTAACGGCTCTAAGATGGAACCCTGAGGTGCACCAAACTGAAGGAAAACCTATAAATGTGTCACAAACATCAGCAGCTTACACCTAGTCTTATATGTTCAGGTTGGTTAGCAAATATTTTAAATCTGAAACTGTACTTCCTGCTTCCTGTACTTCCTTTTACTTATTTATACTTTCACAACTTTATCTGAAAGAATCATAACAAGTTGCCAACTTTTTGTCTGTTTCCTTCATACTTCTTTTGTGAATCACAAGTGTTTGTTGCAGCCTCTACTGCCCCCTGCTGATCACTCTGGTTATTATCCTGAACTTGTCGTTTAGTATATTTCTGATGTCAGAAAGTGACACTGCTGGCTAACTCAGGTGAAACTTTAACCTGCTGCAGCTACAAACTGATGATGCGTAACAGTAAAAAGGCCTTTTTTGCTCCAACTTAAACAATTAAAATAACACCTGCTAGACCCTAACATGTTTTTTAATTACTTTGTTTCATCTCCTGAATGTTTTCATGAGGCAAACATTCAAACTCCAATTAGTTATTTTTTGTTTTATGACATTTTTTTATGGCAGCTATTTATGAGAATTATGATGTTAAACAGAATATTCTCGGCTTCCAGTGGAGGCTCATTTAAAACCATGGCACGTATTACAGATTTCCCGTAGCCCTCACTGGTTTCCTGTTCACATCAGAAAACATCTTGATGATGGATTTTAGAAACATCTGTTGTTTTTATGAGGCTTTTATTGTTATTATACAGAACCAGTTACAGCGACAGTATTGATCCACCAGCTTCTGTGTAGCTAAAAGAAAGACACGTAGAAAAAATGCAAAAGGGAAAAAAGATAAAGAGGAACATCATTTTAAAACCTTAGGCTTTTATTTTGGTTGATATTTAGGAAAGTGTTTAATTTTTTATTTGCCCATCCCACACATGCACCCTCCTTACTAATGTAGCTCCGTGTAAAAAGAAAAAAAGCTGTAAATGAAACATCACCGCTCGTGTGCTTCGCCTTGGCAGCTACGTATTTAAAGCTTTATCTCTTTTTTTAATCACCTAAACACACCTGAGAAACTATCTGTAATGAGGAAGATGAAGGAAAAAGGAGGATGAGGAGGAGGTTTCTTCAGAGAACGTCCTTCAGCACAGTGTCCCCAAATCACCTGAGTGGACTTTTATTATTTTTAATAATAAAAGTAATAATAATTCGTCTTGGTGAAGAGCGAGACGGATGAGGAGGGTGGGTGTGTATGTGATGGGGGAACTGGTGGTTTATGGCTCTTAATGGGCTCATCTAAATGTAAATGAGGAGAAGATGGTCGTCTGTGTGTCGGCTGCTCGCAGAGCAACATGTTTAGAAGGAGGAAGATTGTGTTTAGTGACGGTTTGTGTTGCTTCAGCGTGTGTTACAGGTGAGGAGGGAGATTCACCTTCAGGTGCGCTGAGCGTCAGTCCGGTAACTCCTCCCACTAGTTTGGGTTAAAGTCGCTCACCTGCAAGTGTTTCATTATGGTTAGTACAGAATAAACGTGATGCTTCTACTTATTTATTTATTTTATTTGTTGATTTATTTATGTTTTTATTGAGTATTTTTTTTATTTAAATTATTTGACTAATTCTTATAAATTAAATGACATAATAATTGTATTTTATTCAGTGGGATGTGACTGCAGCCCTTTGGAGACTTTTTTATTAGGTGCTTTCTAAATAAAGTATTTTGGAGGATGAAGATATAAAACATTTGCATCAGATGTTTTTGTTCATTAGCGCTTCGATCGCTTTCCTCATCAGATGCCATGTGTTTAAGTGACCTGGTCATGTGACCACCAGAAGTCATGTGACATGAAAATGCCAAAAAAACCCATATTTATAGCATCAGCTGTAACTCAGTGGAAGAGCTGCTTTCAGCTAAAGGGTTGGAAGTTCAATTCCTGGCTTCCTCTGACAAAATGCCAAAGTGTTCCCCGGCAAGACACTGGTCCCCACTAGTCCCTTGATGTGCTTACTGGTTTGGATAATGACTCTGTAATAATCAGGATATA
>JBAMIG010000008.1:23042585-23053729 GCA_037177335.1 Kiunga ballochi
TCTGAAGATAACAGAACGTTTAATGCGGCGTGGGCAAATTCTTTTGGGCCAACACACAGAGACATAACGTAATAGACAAACATAATATATACATGCATAATATATATAATGATGTCAAAATGGGTTGTGGATCCGGGTGCTTTCTTTTCATTGGGGGGCGGTCCCAAATGGCTCTTTGAGTAAAAAAGGTTGCCGACCCCTGCTGTAGACTAAGCTAGCTGCTAGCTTACAGAGAAAACTGCAAGGAAAAAAACAAAAATGAATGAAAGGAATAATAATGTACCTTAAAGTAAAATAAATAAAATACTATATTTTGGTATGAATTTGTGTTTTTTTTCTAAAACACTCAAGTTTAGTAACTGCTTGTTATAGATGCTGCTACATTAGCATTAGCAAACTAAATCATGCTAATTCATCCCAAACTAAGCAGAATTAACTACTCTGGAGGACTTTTTGGGTTTGAAGCAAAATACTTACCAAATAAAAAAAGCCTCTTATTTAACTTCCTCCTGGGCATATAGGATGTTTGGCTAACAGACTGGTAACTTGCATGGAGACTGTTTAATTACTTTGTTTTCCTAAGCCTCACAATGTTGCTCTGATGTCTTGATTTAACCAGAAATGGATGAAAGGTTAAAAAAAAAAGAGACTAATGAAGCACTTCTGATGTTCTTGTGTGGGATTAATCTTTAAAAAGTAAAGGGAAGTCTTGTTTCTCAATGGACTTGTAGATAAATATCTGTGTGAATCATGCTGCTGAAATGAGCTTTTAATCGGTTAAACGCCAACTAAACCCATCAGGACTTTACCCAGCAACTCCTGTGTTCTAATATTGGCACCATTTGTCCTCAAACTCAGATATTTGTACTCAAAATGAACCGGTCCTGCTTTCTTGGTTGGGGCAGTTAAAGGTCAGCAAGAGGAAAGTTAGCATTTGGCTTTGCTGCGCTGATAATTGCTCTCTGGATAAACATCCTGCCAGTCGTGCTGAGAAGGACGGACGGTTGTGAAATAGTTAATGTGATTTATGTGTTTGTTAGAAGTCTAACTGTCACAGTCTCAGCCCTCAAGGTAAATATCATCTGACTGGCAGCCAGCCCGTCTTGAAACACAGGTGCAAGCTTGGTGTGTGTGTTTGTGTGTGTTGATGCAGCAGGACCTCAGCAGTATTCAGTATCAAAGGTTATCCTGCTTTATTTTAGGAGTCTCTCTTCAACCGTCTGAGAGACGGACACAGATGTCCTCCCACATTTTATCCTTCCATTTCTCTGACTTAAAATGACAAACTGTCAGTTTCTAAGCTTTAATCGGGGAGGTATTTGTCACTTTGGTTTGTTTTAAACCGCCTCTGTATGCAAATAGTGTGTCCAGCTCACTCATACACAGACCTCTTGTTACCCTTTCATACCTGACAATAAAACATGATCTGTTTCTGGATGCAGTATCTGATATGGAAATGTTCGTGGTAACCAGGACCCTGCCTTTTCCTGTTAGCTTAGCAATAGCAGGACTTCCTTCTGAAAAAGTGAACCAAACTCATTTACATGCTGAGATCCAATCATTACGGTGGCAGAGATGCATTTTAATGTCAGTATGAATGGAAGAGATTGTAGGTTGGATGTTAATCCTAAAACAGACTTCATGTTAGATTGAATAGATAGACTTTTACGCTTTAAAGTTTAGCTTGTTTTGTATAGTTTTTGGCCCTCAAAGACTTGCTGTATAGCAGATAAACCTTTAATATTGTTTGTATTATGATACGTAAAGTTTATGAGACCTTTTGTAGTAAAAACCTTGTTAAAAATCCTGTTTAAGCACAATCTCATACTTGTTTTCTGCCCCCTGGTGGATACATTTTCCACTACAGTCATCATAAACCCACTTATTCAGGAACCAGTTCCACTAACTGGTTCTAAGGTAGAAAAATTACAATATGGTTCAAGTTTCTGAGGGAGTTTAAGCCTCCTGAGTGAACAAGAAATAAGACGATGCAGGGAGACAAACAGTTAAAAGAACAGTCGGTAAAACATGGCTTCTGCTTGGGATTGATCAGCTTCAGAGTTACAGTTCTCATAGCTTGGAGTTGGCATTGACATCCTTTGAATGATTCTTTCCATCTGTGGAAACATTCATGAAAGAGACACAACGTGTATTTAATCCAAAGCATGTTGTAATCTATATTATTATAGACACATGACTCTAAACTTGTATCATCTACTGGAACAATTGACCTTGTGACCCCTTTGGAGCGAGTTGGTCTGCTCAGATCACGTCCAGCTTCATGATGGGACTTTCCCCGGACATTTAGGTCAGTCGGTTGGAGCCGGACATCGTGAGAAATCAGCCTCTCAGGGCATCGGAAAGGATGAACCACAGCAGAACAAGTCCGTCTTTTTCTCCGTTTCATCCCCTTGTGTATTGCTGGGTCTGTTTTTGCTCCTAAAGCAGGAAGTGAAATCACTCTGGAGGGTTTGTTTTGCTGGAGGATGACTTCATTAATAATATGGTCGGCCTCCCTTGAGCCTCAGAGCTGTTCGAGTGTCTCATTCCTCTTCAATAGAAAATAGGAGTAGTATGTGAGATTTCTGGTTAATTAGACTCGGTGATTTCCAGCTAGGAGACATGTGTATGTTGAATCCTGGTGAACATGTCACATGTTTCAGAAGCCACCCAGAGAAAAAAAACAACTTTTGCTTTGAAGCAAATTTTGTGGTTGTTAATTTAGAAGGAAAATTGTTGATGTGGGACTATTTTACGTGTTTTTTTTTTTTTTTTATTGTCTGCTGTGTACTTCAGAGTTCCGCTGTCAAACACATGTCTCCAATGTTCTTTAGATGAAGTTTGTCAGTTCTCTTATAGGGCCATTTCTGCTCCCTACATAAATAGGGACATCAGTTTTAAACGTTGGCATATGCCGCTGCCTCATATTTCCGTGTTTTTACGTTGCTGTAGTTGCAACAGTTCATGCACTAGGGGGCAGTGTGGAGTTTGGAGGTCACAGTTTACCTCTACCAAAACACCAGAAGGAGTAGGAGAATATAGCCACAAAGATTCTTTAATGTTCTCAACTTTTACTTTTTTGACTTATATTTATTTGGCAGCTTCTTCACCGTCTTCCTCTTTTCCCTCTTCTTCTATGGTTTGCTCCATTGTTTGAGTTATACAGCTCAATGCTGCCCCTGTGATTTCTGGTGGTATCGCTCCTTTTTCAGCATCAGCTGATGGATAGCTAAGCCCCTTTAGACAGACCAAATTATGTTTGATGGATGAAACTGTGTTGGTCTGCTTATCTGTCTTTTGCATCAGGCAAAAATGCATGGCTGCTGCTTCTTTGTTGATGATGATGAATTATTTGTGAAGCTGTGATATAACCCATGATCCCAATGCAGAAGACTTCATTCCCTTTTCAGACACATGGAAGGTTACTTCAGATTCTCCCAAACATTTCTTTATATCCACACTCCAGCCCTTTAGAAACTAAGCCCAAATGCTGTGATCTAAACCCCGGTCTGCTTCCAGGGATGGCACGGGGATTTTGGACTCTGGTCTGGACGAACCATCATGTGAGGTCTCACTGCTACTTCTGCTCAAACATGACAGATTTGTGTGAATGACGCTGTAGGTTTTTACACTAAATTATCAAAGAAACCTCAAGAGTGTAACAATTTGGTGTTGGTCCATTGTTGGGGAACGGGCGGTTTTTGGTCCTGGCCAGTCATGAATCATTCAATGTTTTTCTTTTTCTGACCTGGCAACTTGGGATACAGTAACACTCTACATCAGGGAGTGTCTCGAGAGGACCTGACTCGAGTCAATTCTTAATTAATAAGCAGGTAATGAATCAGGTGTGTTGTAGAAGGGAAACACTGAAACAGCTTTTGAGGACCAGGGTTGGAGACCCCGGCTCTACATGTTAGCATGGTATTGAAGATAACATCAAACTGTATTTATTTAGTCTAGCATAGACAAAATAAACATAGAAACCAGTGACCACATAGTTTAACCATCACTGTTATTAAAAGCTAAAGAATCTCATTTGTGTCCTGAAAAAATTATTGTAGTCTTTTTACTTCTTCACTGAATGTTGATCTATAAATGTGCCAACCTGGCAACCGGACCACGGTGTACCCTGCCTCTTGCTCAATAAGAGCTGGGAACGGCTCCAGCCCCCCACAGCGACTGAATTGGGTTAAGTAGGTGTAGAAATGGATGGATTGATTGAAGTGACAATCAGGCCACGCCCACATCTCTACCTGCCAGCGGAGGCTAGCAGGGACCTACTGTGCTGAACCCAGTGGATATTTGACTGCTTTAATGGATCCAATAAACTAAAGCGTGGCCGGTAAACGTCTTGTTTCTCTGTTCATTGGATCCTCACAGATTCACCACAGCACATAACTGGTTGGTTCTGTCTGGAACTGGGACCACATGATGAACTCACCAGGGTGTAAAACCTCTACAGAGAAACTTAAATCTGTTTCCGACCACGCTTCTGTGACAGGAGTTTCATCCACACCGCCTCCTTTTGTTGGCTGTAATCGTCATAGTAACCAGCAGAGATGAGAGTCACACATCCCGAGGGGTCGAAGGCTGCAGATGTGAGGGAAAATCCAGAGGGGTGTGTGTGTGTGTGTGTGTCCTTTCTCTCACCTCGCTGTGAAGCCGGCGACAAACAAACGGGTTATTTGTTTTGCTGATGTTGTCGGCAGCATGTTTAGGCAGGCAGGTCGGACTGTACCAACTGAGGGATGATGGGGTGGAGTTTATTTATATCCACACACATTTAGACACGTTTCCTCTCTGACACACACACACACACACACACTCTGATGGGTTTTTCTTCCCAGACTAGAAATAGAAGATGTAAGGTGAAGTAACTGCCGGCCTGTCTAGCGCTGCAAGGTGTGTGTGTGTGTGTGTGTGCGCTTTCCTACAAATCAGCAGCTAAATGTCAGCAGACAGTTTCAGCCTTTTGTCTGTGCAGGAGAGGTCGACCTGCTCCTCTTTGAAACTAATAAGCTGCTTGTCTTTGAGTGTGAGCGTTAATTGCGAGAGAGTGTGTGTGTGTGTGTGGCCAATGGGGAATAAGCCAGCAGTGTGTTCACACACTGGACCACAGATGAGGATGGTAGCTCGTATGAAACTGCTGTGGTAGTTTTTTTTTACTCCTGCTGGTTGTTAGCGTCATGCCGGGTGAGTAGAAGGACTTTCTGCTGCTTATCAGGTGTGTGTGTGCGTGTGTGTGTGTGTAGTGTGTGTGTTTTGACGTAATTAGCCCAACCAAACTTTAGTTTTTCTGTTTTAATGTGCAGTTTTTTCTCATCAGTGAATAAAAGCTGCTTTTGTTTGCTAGAAAACCGGTGAATGAAGTCTGAAATGATGTGAAAGGAACTTTTCATCACACGTGTCGGGCTCGCTGGTGTTTCCGCAGCTTCTCTTATCAAACACAGTTCGGTGTCTTTGTGATGTCATGCTGTTTGGCTGACTCCGGCACCTGGACCAGTATGTATGGCAGGACTTAAACTGTTTCAGGGTAAACAGGGAATGCAAACGGTGTGGGCTGACGTTACCATGTAGATGGGGAGTGAACCCGAACCAGTCACCATTACTACGGGGTTTTAAATGGCTTTCTGAAACTAGGTGAAATTTAAATGTAATCAGGGGGAAAAAAAATTTTAAACAAGGAAATGATCTCTGTTAGTAAGTAAACGGTAAGATCAAGAGCAGAGTAATTTTCTGCTCTGCTGGTGTGAATTATTTTGAAATATTGGGTTTTGATCCGTAAAGCGGCTCCATATCTCCATGCTGTGACAATCAAATGGCTATTTCTCTCTCCAAAACACTACAGAAGCTACAATTAACCTCAATGCAAAGCAACTTTCCTCCACAAGCAAATTTAAATAATGTAAAAAATCCCACTAAGTAGGAATAATACATGTTTCTGTATAAATCTACAATATAAGACGTTTAATATATGGAAAAATAAGAAAACTAGAACATATTTGCAGGACATTAATGCAAATTTTAGTAAATGTTTTTGATAAAACTCATAAATTTGTTTCCAAACAGTACTTTCTGCACACAGATGTGTTTACGACTCCCGTGATGTTGCATCAAGACAACACCAGTCGTTTGTATGAACAAAAAGACATATATAAAGAATCCATTTGTTTATTAACATTAACATCAGTTTCCATGGAAACAAAAGCATTTACACAACAGCAGAATGAACATCTTCTGCATGCAGGTGCCATGCCAGGCCTCTAGAGGGCGCTGCAGCAACCTTAGACACAACAGAAGCGCTGTGTGGGAACTGCTAGTTAATGTGGTGCGTTCAGGTGCTACATCTTTCCCGATGACATAAAACTAACCAGAAACAGATTTTAAACAGTTTATGAAATTAAGTAAATAATAATAATAATTAAAAAAAACACTGTTATAGAGTTGGAAGCAATGGTCCACCCAAAACTCTGTTTCCATGGAAACGGGGACCAGTTTGTGACAAACTCTCTGAACTGCTTTACCAGAACCAGGATGTTCATTATTTTTATTAATCATTCACTTCTCTAGTTGTTAATTCACGTTTTTTCAACCTCATAGGCATCTAATCCTCATTTTAAATCACTCTGATAAAGTTTGCTGTGTATTTGTGTACAGATGCGTCATATAATAAAAATAAAGCTCATAAAGTACTTAAAAAGCAACAAAAGAAGAAGTTAAAACCCTTTAAACTGCAGGAGAGGAATTAACAAGAGGGAGCAGCGGTAAAGGTCTCAGCTTATAAACATAGAATTAGAGGTAATTTAATAAAATAAGCATCAAACTTGTTCATTTGGTTGTTAGATTTTTTACTGGCTGGTTTAAATGTGGTGAATGAAGTAGCTGCGCTAACAAAGCCACGTGTTGCAGACGGATTAATTTCCTCACCTTCTTCATGCGGTCACACATGAACTGCGATGTTTCCACCCAGTGCTCGTGCAGGGCTCGTAATGGTTGCACTGGCGCTACAGGCTGCACACTTAGCTCTGATTTTCCACACGTGCATGTGCAGGATGACCACAAATCATCTCAAACGAGCGTTTAGTCTGATTGGCTGGATGTTGCAGGAGGAAAATGTGTTTCTTTAACACCACTTTTAGCTGCGCAGCTCGGAGACGGGTTAGCCGGCGAGCCGCTAGTCTTTTAGCTTCTGCTCAGCGCTGAGGAGATAAGACAGAAAAAGCACCAGGATTTGCTGACAATTCAGTGTGAATGCATGATGAGAAACCTTTTCTTTGTGTGTTTGTGTCCATGTGGAGGGGAGTTTTAGCCCTGACTCAGCTTGTTGACACTGTAAACACCTGTGTGTGTGTTTCTAGCCTTCATCCCAAAGGGAGCCCTTGGGCGTTTCCTCTTGACCTGAATGCACATTAAACTGTGTTTTCATGGAGTCAAAGCTGGTTGTTTGTGTTTAACTCTGATCCCCTGCACACACAAGCCGTTTTACAAGCTGCATGAAACGTTGTGGATCCCAGAGTTTGATCCTGAAAACAAATAAACCCCCCGTCATGTTTGCATCAGACGTCTCTGGCTCACTCGCTCGCTCTTGTTTGTTTTGTCTTTTGGTTTTTTTGGACTTTTATTGTCTTGATTTTGAGACGTTAAGCTCGTCGTCGCCTCTTTTTCCTTCTCTTGTTCCAGCATGGAAACGATCAAATCATCTGTTTCCTTTTTAGGAGCTGCACAGATGCAACACTCCTCCTCCTCACCCACCTCTCTCCCCTCTTTTACGTTTTTATCAATATCCTTTCTCCTCTTTCTTTCTCATTTCCCCTCCTCTCATTCAGGCTCATATTTCGGTGTTTGCGCCTCTCTGCTGTCTTTGTCCTCCTTGTTTGCAGTCCTCTGGCTCGCTCCGTCTCTCAGACTGTATATGGTCATCTCGCTCGCTGTTTCTCTGGACACATTCTTTCACCACAGGAAGGTGATTTATCACAGAAAAGTTGTGCATCTAAGCTGCAACTGTACGCAGAGTGAGGTTAATTCCTGTTTGGACACCTGAATGTTGTACCTGTATCATCCATCATGCTGCGAGGATCTTCATCAGGCAGGTCAAGGGGGTTTTTTCCCACCAGTTTAAGCTAAGAGATAAAATGACTAAAAAGTCCATTAAAAAGAGATTTTTTTTAAAGAAAAAACTATAGATGTGTTTACTTCTTCAGCTGTTATGCGTCATATTGTCTGATCAGTGAACTGAATTTCAGTGAGGACCGTGTCCACGTCTCACCCGGTGAAAAGCACTGAAGCCTGAAGTCAATGCAGAGCATGCAGAGCATGCAGACTGTAGAGCATGCATCCTGCAGAGCATGCAGCTTGCAGAGCATGCAGCCTGTAGAGCATACAGCCTGTAGAGCATGCAGCTTGCAGAGCATGCATCCTGCAGAGCATGCAGCTTGCAGAGCATGCATCCTGCAGAGCATGCAGCTTGCAGAGCATGCAGCCTGTAGAGCATGCAGCCTGCAGAGCATGCATCTTGCAGGATGTATTTTCCTGATTATCAATAATTCATATGCGGTTTATGGTGAAGTTACACAGCCGTCATCTGGCAGCTGCATCCATATTTCAAAGCAGAGGAGGGCACTTCACATGGAGACGAGCAGGCTGCACCTTACATGGAGATGAGCGTGCTCCACGTGGGATTTTACTGGGAGTTTACTGGGAGTTCACTTTTTCTGCAGCTAAAGAGACACAAACTCGTTTTTATTTGTTGTTTTTGGTGGAATTGCATCATAATCATCATAATTTATCACATGTGTTAAATCTTCTGATCATTTAAAGGTAAAAAAAAATCTTCTTTTTGAATTTGTTTTAAAAGCTCAAGTTGAGCCATAATTTAACTTGTGCATTTACCTGTTATTAAAAACCCTGTGAAGGGCTTTATTAGCTTACTCTGCGCAGCAGCTTCATGAATCCCCTAACGCCTGGTTTCTGTAATGCATGAGCTCCGTGCCCGCTCCTCACAGTGTGTTTTGTAGCTTAAACTAGCTACCTGTTCAGTAACTGTCATCCAATAGATGTTTAAATATCCTCAGTAATGTGGTGCTCTTTATTTCCAGCCAGAGGTGCTTTTAGTTTTTTTGTTTTGATGATGAAATAATGAATCTACACAGTAAAACCTTCTGAAGCAGTTTCACATACATTAAAGCGTTTGACCCAAACATCAGCATAATGCATGTAATATTTGATGATTTCTGGAGTGAATATCCAACACGATGTGTGTTTGTTCTCTGTGGGGCTTCCTCTTTACAAACCACACTTTGTAACTGTGCAGGAGCGGATCCGTCTCCAATGGGGTCATGTGACCTGGAGCGCTTTGCTTTAACCCTCATAGTCATGTTGAACAAAGTAAGAAGCAGAAAATGGTGTTTGATGCTAGAAAGAGAAAGCAAGAGATGGCTCCGGTGGAAAAACACCAACATCTGCTTGGAGTTTGAAGTGTGAATGCTAAATTTACTTTGTTAGCCTCTGTGTTATTAGCATGCTAAGCTAGTTCTTTGCCTGCTTTACCAAAATAACTTTTTCTCATCTTTCAGCGGTAGATCTCTGATGACCTGCAGAAAGTTGCAGGATGTGCCTCTTTATTTAGCTGTTTAGGACAAGCTAAATTAAGCTAATAGTTGCTAATTGGCTATAAAGCTAACGGGACTGTGTGACATGTAAGTAAGAAGTAACCGAGCGATGAGCAACTGGTTTAGTTTGATGGTTTTCCTGCGCTGTTCAACATGAAGCAAGGCTGCTGAACACAGATGGAGGTTTAAGTTTCACTACAGCGTCGTTTAGCCTGTAAGACGTTACAAACAGAAACGCTTTGAGATCCGGACTTCCTGAAACGCTTCTTCACGTATTTAACCCACTGAATCGTGAGATTATTCTGGAATAATACGTGGATATTATCAGATTATCATGATGCGACGAGGGGATTAATTCATCCTCTGCCCTTTCTGCTGTGTGTGTGCGTGTGTGCGTGTGTGCGTGCGTGCGTGCGTGCGTGCGTGCGTGTGTGAAGTCATCCTGAACTGTCTGACCCCCCCCCCCTCCAGCAGCATCATCAGCACATAGATGCAAAGGAAGAGATTGGTTGAGTCATGCTGCCTTTTTGTGCTTCTATTAAAAGATCTTCATCCCTCCATCGTCATCGGCCACGTCTTTGTCCTCGTCCCAGAGAGGAGGAGAATTTCTGTCTCCGTGCTTGTTTCGGTCGTGCTGCAGTCCGTCTCTGTTGGTAATGATCAGCATCATGTTGTCAGAGGTGTCGCTGGAGTTCAGGGGAGAAGACGTGTTGTAAACAACCTCCAGGTTAAATAAATCCAGTCTGATAAATGTCTCATGTCAACATCTGGACAGCTGACTTTATCAGGACATTTGGACCCAATGTGGACGTTATACACACACACAGCAAATTTAAATCATCATAGTATATAAAAACCAGTATTTCAGGCATCACTTTCACTTTGTGTTACAACAAGATAATGTTAATATTTCTTATTGAAATATTGACAAATGATTAATGCAACTTCATATTTCAAACAAACGGTGACGTATCTGATCAATATTTGGCTCCATGTTCTTGTCCTACATTATTTATGGGAACACTGTTTGATGCTGAGTAACAGAATGAATTACATGCCGTCTTTTCTACGTTGAGGTGATATTTGTTCTCTTGCTCTGAAAATATCTGGAATGTTTCCTGTTCTGGGTGGTATCAAGTACCGAGATCCGGATCTGGGTGGTACCAAGTACCGAGATCCGGATCTGGGTGGTACCAAGTACCAAGATCCGGATCTGTCTTTGGTAAAACCTGCTGGAAGCTTCTCCTGGGTTTTCTCACCATTTAAAGTGGAACCATGTGCTCTTTTATTGAAACCGGTCCAATCGTGCTAAACTGTTCCCGGGTCCATGATGTGTTCTGGATCGGATCAGACCCAAAAAAAGCTCCCTGCATTGCTCCCAGTAGTTTCTGTGTGAAGTTGTGATTATAAGACGACTTTGAATGACAGAATGAAAAAGGTGGCAATGAAAGTGGAGACAGTACTGGTTGTACTGGCAGACTGTACTGGTTGTACTGGCAGACTGTACTGGTTGTACTGGCAGACTGTACTGGTTGT
>JBAMIG010000008.1:23065281-23080861 GCA_037177335.1 Kiunga ballochi
GTAGAACCTTACAGAACTAAGCACGGTGCTTTAGAACCTCATGGAACAAAGCACGGTGCTGTAGAACCTTACAGAACTAAGCACGGTGCTGTAGAACCTTACAGAACTAAGCACGGCGCGGCCATAGAACCTCACAGAACAAAGCACGGTGCTGTAGAACCTTACAGAACTAAGCACGGTGCTTTAGAACCTCATGGAACAAAGCACGGTGCTGTAGAACCTTACAGAACAAAGCACGGTGCTGTAGAACCTCACAGAACTAAGCACTGTGCTGTAGAACGTCACAGAACAAAGCACGGTGCTGTAGAACCTCACAGAACTAAGCACGGTGCTGTAGAACCTCACAGAACTAAGCACGGTGCTGTAGAACCTCACAGAACTAAGCACCGTGCTGTAGAACCTCACAGAACAAAGCACCGTGCTGTAGAACCTTACAGAACTAAGCACCGTGCTGTAGAACCTCACAGAACAAAGCACGGTGCTGTAGAACCTTACAGAACAAAGCACGGCGCGGCCATAGAACCTCACAGAACAAAGCACGGCGCGGCCATAGAACCTCACAGTACAAAGCACGGTGCTTTAGAACCTCACAGAACAAAGCACGGTGCTGTAGAACCTCACAGAACAAAGCACGGCACAGCAGTAGAACCTCACAGAACTAAGCACGGCGCAGCAGTAGAACCTCACAGAACTAAGCACGGCGCAGCAGTAGAACCTCACAGAACAAAGCACGGTGCTTTAGAACCTCACAGAACAAAGCACGGTGCTGTAGAACCTCACAGAACTAAGCACGGCGCAGCAGTAGAACCTCACAGAACAAAGCACGGTGCTGTAGAACCTCACAGAACTAAGCACGGCGCAGCAGTAGAACCTCACAGAACAAAGCACGGTGCTTTAGAACCTCACAGAACAAAGCACGGTGCGGCCTCAGAGCTTTAATCTCAAACAGTGGTGTGATGGATTGCCGTTGTAGAACACTGTTGTTATACCAACATGTTGAGATCAACTCTTTAGATTTGTGTTTTTATCCTGATGAATCTCAGATTTCGGCCCTCTGGAAGAAGGATTTTGATTGACAGGTCGTGTTGGGTAGAACTATGATTGTTCTCCATTAACCTGTGTAATCTGCTGCTTGTGTCTCCAGATGTGCACACGGAGGCGGTGCAGGCAGCGCTGGCAAAACACAAAGAAAGGAAAATGGCGGTGCCGATGCCTTCGAAGCGGCGGTCCCTGGTGGTCCAGACCTCGATGGATGCTTACACACCACCAGGTAAAGATGAACACGTTTTTACTCCCTCTACCTGCCATGCAGTCTGAAGAACTGACTGTCCAGCTACTCCTTCCCAACCCTCCTGCCATCACTGTCTTTCTGAAGTTTGCCATCACATTTTAATATCCATACTTTTTAACCTCATGGAGCTCATCGTGATGTATTTGATGCAGTTTCTGAGATATTTGGTATCATGATGTTCAGTATTATTGGCTGGTTTTTACTTTTAAAACTTTTACATCGTATCAGTGTATCGGTTGGTATCAATATCAATATCGGAGAATAAGAGTTTTATTTCTAAAAGGACAAACGTCTCCTTCCTGTTGCTCCTCCAGAGGGATGCCTCTGGGCATGTTACTGGAACCCCTTTTCTTTACACTGTACTCCACTTCACTGTGTCTGGCATTAGAGGTGGACTCTGAAGCCAGTGGGATTCATCATCTGGGACCTGTGGATTATTTAGACCACTTCCAGTGACATATGTGCTGATGAGTGATTCTCAGTGCAAAAAAGGTCTGTTTGACAGCCTGACACATGGTATTGTATACAGAATTACTCGTGACTTTGGCTCTTTGTCATCCTGCTGTGCTGTTGGATGTAGAAATAACAGAATAGACCATCTGTAAGTTAGTTTCTATTCAATACCTGCAGGCAGGCATCCATTTAAAACAACATACCGGTTTTATGGCTACGTGCCTTCAGCCGGGATAACTTGATGAAGGTCCAAGTAAAAAATGTAGGACTATGCAGTGCACATTTTATTTCATGTATGAATTATATTTAGGTATAATCTATGACTGTTGGGTTTTGTTATAATATATGGACATGAACAGGACATAACTGTAGCTGCTTAGGTGAATAATATAGCTAAACATATAATAAAGTGGCATAAATGTGACATTACATATATTAGTACAGAACTTCATGCCCACATTAACACTTCCAGTGATTTGTAGCCTTCTAGCTACCTGTAAATGTCTCTGCAAGCTCGGCCATGTTTTTATGTCCGTAAGCCCATCCTGTAACGCATACGGGTCAGGTAGGTGCGTACCTGTATTAGGTGCTAGCTTCTTTACATAACAGCACGATCAGTATAGATGTCTATAGCGTTGGACTTTGCCATTGAGTAAACATGCAGTTTCTGCACCGAGGATGCACACGCTTATCTCTGACTTTCCCAGGTAAACATTACAGGAGGTCTTAAACTAAAGTTTTTGGAGGTTTTCCCACTGACATGGTATAGGCTCACCGTGGTGCAGCTAAGATTAAGATGTCCTCCTGTGGTTTTTGTGCATTAACACATACATGTCATTTCTACGTGCCCATGCTATCCTCAAACCTCATTGTTATTGTGACACTTTGATGTTTAAATCAATGAACCGATTCTGTTTTATGTGTTGTGATTTTCTAAGAGGAGTTTACTTATTTAAACCTGGAAGTAGAGTCAGATTGGGCCTCATTTATATCTCCCTTTATCAGAAGAAGCTGTCATACCTCTCAGGCTGTCCGTCACGTTAATACATCGGTTATTCCAGTCCCACAGGTCGTCGGTAACCGCTGCACTCATCTCTGCAGCGTGAGATCCTGGTAATTAAAGCTGAAATGTGCATTGAAATTTAAGTCACCATCGTTTAAGCTCAAACAGAGGAGACTGTTTCAGCCTGATTGTGTTAAATGCTGCAGCAGTGACGGTATTGATGCCTTCTTGGTGTTAGTGAGGTCAGTCGATGATTGGATAGGAGGAGCCGTCACTGAGTGATGAGACTGTCTTCTAAAACCAGGAGATTGATGGACTCTGCTTGTCACTCTGCAGCCAAAAAGCTCATTAGGCTTTCTATAATTTAGGAAAAGACGAATCACTTCATCAAGATGAAAGAGGAAAGGTGGGAAGGAAAGGTGGGAAGGAAAGGTGGGGAGGAAAGGTGGGAAGGAAAGGTGGGAAGGAAAGGTGGGGAGGAAAGGTGGGGAGGAAAGGTGGGAAGGAAAGGTGGGAGCGTTGGCTTTCAGGTGAAACCAGCTGTTAGGGAATTTAATTCTGATCAGTCAAAAAAGAACGTTGTTTCTCTTGGGAGATTAATATTAATCTATATAGCGATTTGCTTCTAATACATTGATCTGTATTGATGCATTGATCCAAATAGATAGACGTTGATCCAAAATACAAATGTATTCTAACAATTTATGAGATGTACTTTTTTTTCTTAAATAAAATATTTACATATTTATAAAATATTTTGATATGATTGTAAATCATAAAAATGTTTTCTCTTGGTTCCTCCTGAGCCTGAATAGCAAGAGAACAGATTATCCTGAATCGTGCTGATCGGAAAACTTTAAATGTCATTTTTAGGTCTTTTTGCAATAAAACACTTGAGTTTTAATTTTTCATCAAACTCAAGAATTCAAGTGAACATTTTACTCAACTCAGTTTTATTTATAAAACACTGTTTACACAACTATGTTGCCCAAAGTACACATTTAAATCACCTAAAAACATGTAAAAAAAAACAAAACAAATTAAAATGGAAAATAAAAGGTAAGAAAGGAAATCAATAAAATCAAATAAAACTATAGATGCCAACTTCTCACATAGTTAGAGAAGAAATGAAGACACCAGACCTGCTCACACACTCCTACGTGAGCACACACGCAAACACACGCACACACACACACACGCACACACACATTTGTCTACCAGTGAGGTTCATTTAAGGACAGCAGAGTCGCTGCTTCTCCTGCAGAGCAGCAGGAGCCTGATGGGACGTTGGGTTCAGGCGCTCTCTCTGCACCTTTTGCTGTTTGTTGCATGGCATCCTGGGATCGGCCAGCTTTCCCAAACGTGTTTGTGTTTTGACGTTGGAAGTGTTGCCGTGACCCCGCTGATAACGAGTCGCTCACCGTGGGAGTTAGCGTGTTGCGTTCACTCCCATAGCATGTGCAAACTCCAGCTGTGGTCCAAACCTGAAGGTCATCTTAGCAAAAACACGTCTTTAATATGAAACGCACAACATTGTGTGACATTTAGACACAAAAACGGGTCAGAAAGGGACGACTTTCTTCAGTATTATCAACTGTTATGTAACTGTAGGTTATCCTGTCCATTCATCCCTATTTTAAAGGGTAATTATGAACATTTTTAGCAGCTGCTATGAGCTCTACCTGTACCTGCTACACCGAACAGCAAACGTAAGGAGGTTACATGGACGAGTTTCGCTGATAGTTGTAGGATTTTTTTTCTGTGTTTACTCTGTAAACTTAATGAAATAAATACAGAGGCGTAATGTTGCATGTGGTTTGGTCTAAGCGTTTTATGCTAATGGTCTTACCTGTGCCTGTGTCACCGCACCCTGAGGATGTATTTATAATGATTCTCACACATCTAATTAAAGGATTTTTACATTTTGAACCTCCTTCAGTACCTGCTGGATCTTCCTGGATCTTTTTTTATGCATGTGAGAGTTTATATTAGTTCCCAGGATCCTTTGCGCCTGAGGTTCTGTTTCAGTATTCAGTCTGGATGCGTTAACCCTCCTGTATCGCTGAAGAAAGGAACGTTTGTTTCCCTGAAGGTCTCTGTGTTTATTTTGGACGATTCACAACAGAGGTTTTATCTAACGGTATTAAACAAACTCAGTTATGTCTAATAAACAGAATATGCACCAACACAGCCCAAATAAGAGTGATTCTACTTTTACAACCTTGTAAAGGTTATCCGGCTACACAGATACTCTTCAGCTTTATTCAGTCCTCTGTCCTGAGCCTGCACCCAGCGAGGATGATGATGGTGAGCAAATGCAGCCTTACACAGCATCTCCAGCAGAACCAGTGTTGACTGGTTGGGATGCAGATCAACACAACACCACTAAGCCTGAGAGAAACAGGAGACATTGAAAGGAAGTGATGATGATGATGATATTGTTGAGTAATGATGCACTGCAGCAGAATGAAAGGGTTAATTCAGCATCACCTGAGCAGAAAGCAGGTTTTTTAGCAGCTAAACATCCAGCCTCATTTTTCACTTCAAAATTGTTGCAAAAACAAATAATCTGTTGGGAAATGTGGAAGTTTGGTCAATAGCTTGTTATGAAGTAAGAAGGAGAGGAAGACGAGATGAGCCTGGAGGAATGCACCTTTAAAAAGCAGCATGTAAAATATGTTTTAAATGAATCTGTGGAGCTCCGAGACGCTGCCATGGTGTCTGGGAAACAAAGGGATGCAAAAGGGTAGAGCAAAAAAGAAGACAAAAAACCCGTCTGGAAACATGTTTTTAAGCGGATTCTAACCTTTAATCCGTCCTTTCCTTCCTTTACCTGCACATTTCAGTCCGTTTGCAGGACTCTTATCCCCGCTGCAGCAAACAGAGACACGGAGCAGCAGATGTGGAACAAACAGCCTCTTTTTTATGTCTCTGTGAGAATAAACTATCATGTTCTCCTCCACCGTCATGATTGATGTCCTCTGGACTCAGAGCCTGCAGCACGACCTTCTGTTGGATATATTACCTTAACAACATATAAGAGTTGTCATATTTAATGCAAATATTCCCATTTATGAACATAAGGAACATAAATGAGCCTTTAGATCCTCCTCAGGTAACACTTTGTCACCATTTTGCATTTTTTCTACTATATTTTCTTTATGTAAAGGAAAGTTTTTTGGAGGAACTGAAGGTATTTACATCTTTCGCTCTGCTCTCCATCCACTGTCCTGCAAAATAAACTGGAAGAAGCAGAAAACCCGATGAATCAAAAGAGCTCCCGTATCTCTTAACTCCACTTTAGTTTTACAGATCTGAGAAGCACCGTGCTACAAATGTTCTTAAATGTCATGTTTTTTATTATTTGCATTATAAAGTCAAAGGTTAGTGGTTTGTTTGGGACGACCAGTTCAATTTCAAGTCTTTCCAGTCCACATATCTGGTCCCAGTCCTCTGCTGCCTCCTGCTTAGCTTTTTGTTTTTCTTCTGTCCAGATGATCCAGACCTCACATGTTCTAGTATAATTAAATAAAGCTTATAAAAAATGTGCATTTGACGTGTTTCCCTTCATTACGGAGAGAATATGGAATCAGATTTGTTTCAAAAGTTCTAAGCAAAACTTTTTATAACCCAAGCAAAATAAATTATCTCAAAATTAAAAATCATCAATAATCATAAAAATTAAGCTTAAAGGTTTGTGTCAGAACTGAAACCAAATAATCAAGAATCCAAACCAAAAACTGAACCGCAACCAAGAGAGAGAGAAGAGAGGAAGAGGACGAGAGATTGCAAACAAAACTAATAAATTTAACTAAACAAAAACTTTATATTATTCATGATGATGGATATTTATTTATTTATTATTTATTTTGCTTGAGTTTAACTAAGTTTTGGGTTTTTTTGTATTTTGCTTGAAATTTCTGAAACAAATCTGATTCCATAAGAGAAAAACTCATTAACATAACATAAACATTCACAGCGAGCACCTGTGTGAAAGAACTGGGTCACCACTACCAGTCCCATAATGCTGTGGCCATTATGGAAATCACATGTAAAACACACACACACACACACCAAACCCCTCCATCTCCTGCAGTGACTGCAGGGTCCTGATAATAGAGCATGGATTACTTTGAAGTAACTTATTTTCATACAACACATCTAAATGAGGGGGCTTGCACGGTGGTGTAGGGGTCGGTACACCAGCTTCATATGTAAAGGTTGCTGGTTCGAGTCTCTGATTGGACAGTGGTCTTTCTGTGTAGAGTTAGCATGTTCTCCCCGTGTTAGCCTGAGTCCTCCCACAGGTTGGTGGGTTTTTTTAAGTTGTCCTTAGGAGTGAATGATATCTGGTTTATTGTCTCTCTGTGATGGACTGGGGACATGTCCAGGGTTTAAACCCCGCCTCTCGCCCAGTGAGAACTGGGATGGGCTCCATCTACCCGTCCCTTCATCGGAATAAGCCGTACAGATAATAGATGGACTCACATCCAGATTAGTTTCCTTATCATTCACCGTCCTCTTTTTTTCTCTGCAGACACTTCCTCAGGCTCCGAGGGTGAGGGTGAGGGGGATGAGGAAGAAGGCGGAGAAGGTGAAGAAGAGGACGGCAGAGGTGGTGGAGGAACCTCATCCAGCCAAGAGGGGAGCATCAGCATGGAGCACTGGATCAGCCGAGCCATCCATGGCACCTCCTCCACGACCACCACCACCTCCTCCACGGCCTCCTCTTCTTCATCATCAACACGCAGCGGAGGGAGTGGGGCGGCCGGCGGCCGGCTGGCTGACGTACTGGCACAGCACGTCCACATCTCCGCTCCGCACCATCTCCGACACCACCATCATCATCATCGCCACCACAAAACAGGTAAGTTGGAAGAATCTCTGCTGACTGCTTTAAAGTTCTACTTTAGCTTCCTACTCCCTCAAATCTTGTACTAGAAGCTGGTACTGGTAAAACATTCCCAGTAGAAGCTAATTTCAGTTCACACTCAGCAGGTTACAGTAGCTAACTCCTGCTACATCTACACGTACTGTTTGTTCCACCTTATTTATTGTACTATAAACGGACCTTCACTTCCACGGATGGTACGATCCGTTCACCACGAGAGCACCAGCTGCTCTCCGATGCAGATCAATGAGATGGACTCTGGTCCGCTTAAAGGCTGGGGTCTCATGGACGGAGCGGAGACCACAACAAAGCATGAAAAAGACTATGAATGTGTGAGTAGTGTAGGATTAACCTGCACGGCTCACAGCCTTCAAACTAAGACTGAGACTGCAGACTATGCAGCAGCACCACAAAGCATCAGCGTTGCCCCTAATGATGCATCATTGGAAGAAAGATTCTTAGACACATTTTGCTGCACTGAGCGGCTAAAGATCAGAGTAATAACCGGCCGTTATAAGTGCTCTGTGTTTTTCTATCGCTCTAGAATCCCCTGAAGACATCGTGAAGGGAATTGGGAAAAACAAGGCCAAGAACAGCCGCCAGGCTTCAAAGCTCGTCTGAAATGCTGAATAAAGCGGTTGTCATTGAGTTTATTCTTAGTTGTTGGAAGAAATGAGTAGGCCTGTGATACATTTGTGGATTGGCCCACAGAAGCTAGGTGGGTGGGCGCACTGCTCCCTCTTTGAAGTTTAATTGTGGGTTTGGGGTAGTTGTGCTTGTTATGATGGAGCACCTCGTCCTTGTGCACAGTGTATAAATACAGTTTAGTACTATTTCTACTTCCTGTTTTAACCAAGTCTGTTCCTCACTCACTTCTGAACTTGTTCTTTTGTTTAACAGAAACTCTCACTTTAAAACCTTTCATTACCACAATATGTTATTAACCCTCCCTTAAAAAACCCCAAATATCCTCAGTGTTTCCCACCTGCTTCGTATCCACCCTGTGTTTTAGAAGGAGCCTGCTTCCTCTGTCGTCTGGTTTTGTTATGTCAGAACAAAGCAGCTGATTCGTCCACTAAGTCTCTTCCTGGAAGCGCCACGGACCAATCACACGTTAGCAACTGTAGCTAAGAGAGAAAGGTCTGGCAAGCCGAAGCGGTGCACGTACAGCACTAGATGATGCATTTATCACCTTCCTAAAAGCCAAAACCCAAATTTACCGATGCCAAATATGGATCAATCAATGTGAAGATCTCACAAACCGTGTTGCTCCATGCTAAGACGCTAGCACACAGTTAGCTAAGACTAGTAGAATATCTGTTGAAAGTTATTAGTATTTTAACCCTGAGTAAACAAATAAATCAGATAAATACAAGGAAGTAATGTTAGTTTAGCCGCGGTTTTAAACAGATACTGAATCTACAGGAAGTCATACATTAAGGTTGACCTGAAATAAATCAGTAAATAGACTTTCCCTGCAATGCAAATACATTGTTGTTCCTTTTTAGGTTTGTTTCATGCATGAATATTTAAGAAGAGTCATGGTGGGGCCGAGTCTTTCAACGTGAGCATCGTATCTAATTTATTTTATAACGTTGCTTCACTGATAAAAGATGAATGTATTTCTCTGGAGTCTTTCTGTTTATTTCTCTCTGATTTTTACCAACTATTCCTCCAGAAAGTTTTCTGAATTCCTTTGGAATATCTTTGATCAAAATCTGGAAGAAATCTCCGTTTTTGCAGGAAAAAATGGTGGAATAGGAAGCATAGCAACAGTAACCAAGGGGGCGGGGCTTAGCAAAGAGTGACTCATCACGTTTTCATCTTTATAAGATTTATTTCTGACTAAAAGCTCAATTTGAGGTTTTTAAATGTTCTGTGATGTCATTGTTTTCATTTATGAATAAAATATCAAAATATAAATATAATGTTTTACAGGTTTAACAATAAAACACGTAGTTTTTACACTGCAAATAATCACATATATAGTATTTTGTTGTTGAAGCTATGCTTTACTTTTGAATGAAAGCAACAATATTATAAATCAAAGTCTATAATAAATATAAATAAATGACAGATTTAATAAACTCTTAATAAAACAACACAGGTATGTTGGATCTGTGTTTTTATACATTTGTATCCTTTTATTTTTTGTTTTCCTTTCATGAAACTTTACAAACTAAATCATTTCAGCATGCATTTTTCCTGCATCAGTCAAAAAGATGCAGCGATACTTTCCATTACCTCCAACCATCTTCTAAACACATCTAAACGTGGAGAAAGTGGCCTACTGTGGCCACAGAGATCCATTTGCACCTGTTCCTGCTGCTTGTTGAGGTCATGCCTTAACGCTCCGGTGCAGACATGTTTGTTTTCATGCTGGCTCTGTTTGTCCAGCTCTGAAGAGGTAGACGGATACAGAGCCAGCATGCAGCACCTGTACTGATGGGATGGCATCCTTGCTGTTGGTTCGCTCGATCGTTTTGTTTGGACTCGTTCCCGCTGATTCTCAGTCTCTCGTCCCTGCAGTCTGAAATTAGCCCCAAATTTGTTTCCAAGCGAGCAGCTGCTGAAAGCTTCTGGCCTTGACAGGAAAAGCACTCAGTGAGCTCCAATAAATGACATCAAAACGGGGACAGAAGGTGGCTTTTCACTGTCATGGTCAAAAAACTGCAGGTCAAAAGTAAAAACAAAACTTTTGAATCATTTGTTTTTATGTCTGATTAAATTCTCAGCTAAAGAAATTAGTTATGATGAACAAACTGTCATTTTGTATTTAGTATCAGAATAAAGAGGTAACAATACGATATATTGTCATTAATATTTCACAATAGCATCTTAAGATATACCTTATCTTATATTACCCACCTGATTCAGATCAAAACGATCTGCTTGTTTTTATTTATGCACAAATCTGTTCATGACCCATTGATTAGAATCGGTCGTGTTGCTGCAGGGATGCATGGACCTCCTGCAGGACACCGGCCCTGGAGGACCAGAGATGGAGGGTCTTAAATGAAGTAACACAAGCAGATCCTTTCAGTTTAAAATCGCTGTGTTGAAGCCAAACAGCTGCTGCCTGTAGCTGCATTTCAAAATAAAAGCCACGTTTCTGAAACTACACCTGTGATTTGCAGGCATTTCCATTAAATGCTGTGCAGCACATCAGCCGTAATTCCCATGAAATAACGCCTCCTCTGTCCATCTTTACCTGAAAGGAGCTCGTGACATGACCCACTGCGCCGTGTTCCTATCACACTTATGCAACTAAATGCATTTAAAAATGCATTTTAATGGTTTTTTAATGTCCTTTCCTGGTTTTTATTGTGATATTGATGGTTCAGCAGCTTCTGAAGTCTTTGTATTTCTCTCTATGATGCAGGACTGTGTTCATATATTTAATATAAGGACTCACATTGTTTCTTCTCTTCCCTTCAGAATAAAGCATTCCTATTAAACTCCTGTTTGTTCAGTAGTTTGATCTGCTGTGAATGTTTCCCTGCATCAGAAAAGGGAAAGCAGCGGTGTGTCTGACACACTGACAGAACCAGAAAAATATTTACATTTGGAGAAATCTGGACTTTTTGACTGAAGGGAAGCGGAGAAACAAAGTGTTTTCCTCTTTATTCGTCTTTTCAAAGCAAACATTGCTGCAAACGTCTGTGACACGACATGATGTCGTGTTCCAGTCAGCTCTGTTGTTTCTGTTTTGGTGCGTGATTAAATGTTGGTGTGCAGAAAGCGACGACGCTTTCATCCATCACATGTTCCGCTGCATAAAGGCGATCCGGTTGCTTTGGCTGCAGCTGCTGCTACTGTTACTGTGTGATTATTCAAGATCCTTCGTTCAGGTTTTGTGCCTTTTTTATGGAAGCTGGTCTTTCTGCTGCTCTGTAGCCTGAAGTCACAAGCTGGTGAAGATGATGGGGGATTCTTCACCCCCTCTGCACTCAGGTCCGATGTAGAGATGCAGAAGATCCTTCCAGCACCAATTTTGTATTTGACAAAAAAATACTAAAGTTTTTAATTTCCTTATAAGATCAATAAAGTATTTTTCATTCGTTCATCCCAGAATGAGTGTTTTTCTGCTGCAACATCTTTCATGGAGAAGAAGCAGATTTCTGAGCTGCAGCGAGACAATGGCGACTCAGCACCTTCTTTTAAGCTTCTTCCCCTCTTCTTCCTCACATGCAGGCCTTTTAAGCCACCTCTCCTTGAGGAGGAGGAAGAGGAGGGCAGTCCCAGCTTTTATGGTAGAAAATGGAGACTCTGAGTCACAACTCTCTGGTAAGTTTAGATGGGAGCATGACTGACAGGAGTCCAGACCCGGTCCATCTCCCGCCATCCCATGCCACAAACAGGGATGTCGTATTTCCCCTCCCTGTTGTTTTTTTTTTTACTGAATCTTCTCCTCCTTCGACACTTCCTTCCTTAAGATTTCATTAGCCGTGTTGGGATGCGTTTCCATGCTAACCTTGATAGCATTGAGCTTTGGGAGATGCATGAGAAACGAGAGAAAATCTGCTGCTTTCTGGTTTTTAAAGAGCAAATAGTTGCTGAGGTGGATCAACAATGCTTTAAAAAGAAGCCAGAAAGCAGCTCGTATGAGTCCGTCCCTCTTTTCAAGGTTCCTCTGTGTTGTGCTGTTTATTGATTTGGCTAATTATGCAGCATGTTTGAGTTGTTTGCTCAGCCAGAGGCAGCCTGCTTTCATCCCCAGCCCAGAAAGCAGATGGAGGAGGAATGAAGGCTGTTTTCCTGCTCTTTCTTTTTCTACTTTGGTGTGTTATGTAGAGCCATAAATATGTCGAGGCATTGAACCAATGCTTTTAGTTGCAGGAATTCAAGAAATTCTGCAACAAAAAAAGGATTTATTTTGAAGGATACCTCTTTATCTGCACATCAACCATTTGTCCAACCCATTAATGATGCACTGGAAGAGTCTCACCTTCAGCTTCTGACGGTCTGAACGGGAGGAAACTGAGACTGAACACTTCTTACTTCTAACCGATGGATTCTCTTGTTCATCCAGTTATCTATCTCAGAGGGAAAGTTTCACCCAGGGTTGTCTGATTTGGAGCGCACAGGCGGTTATTTTTGGCTCATTGTCCTTTTGTTAATTCATTATTATGCAAGCAGAAAGTTGCTGTTTTAAAATGATATAATCCATAAATCAACACTATGAAATGCAGCATTCTCTGCTTTGAAGGACACGGAAAGGAAAGGTGAAGGCTCGAGTCTTTCTATCAAAGCTCACCTCACTGCAACTCTACTCCCGCCAAGTTTACCAGATTACCTCCATCATCATCAGAAGTGGACGACATTTAGCAGTGGGTGCTGTTTACTGAACTCCTTCTGGTTTTGGCCCACGACCATCCGCCCAAAGTCATTTTTGGCCGTTCAGTGTAAAGATTTCAGACACCCCTGGTTTAACCTCTCATGTGGGAGAAGCTATAAGCGGGTTTTTTTTATTATTTGGGTCAAATTGAGCTCCGTGAAGCGCCCTGAGATGAAATTGACAAAGTTAAATAGAAGTTAAAGCATTTTATGTAGGATTTGTTGATGTTCAGAGAAGTTTGGTTGGACCGTTGTGGTTATTGGTGCATGTTATCTGTTACCTCTGTGTTATCTGCGGAGCAGCAATGATACTACGAAGGACCCTCAAGTTCCCAGAACTCCTGTAGAACCTGAGCTTAGATGAAGAGCCTTGAATCATCAGAGCCTGATTGGTATTCCTGCAGGGGAGCATTTATTGCCATCTTCTTCCTTCTCCTGTGCTGATAGATTCCCCCTCTCATGTCATGTCATCATAAAGACGATCTAATGAGGTCGCCAGAGTCGTGTGCACGTACATGCACACAAACACAGCAGACTGTGTGCAGTGGGATAAGCCACAGAGCGCTTCAGCGGGGCCATGTCTGGTTCACTGTAGCTCAAACTGGACGCCCAGATGTTGCAGAGACAGAAAACGCAGAGGGCTGCAGTAATTGGCATGCCTGTCCTTCATGCTGCGTGTTGATATGCAGACCATGTCTGGACGAGATATTCTGTTTTTCTCTTGCCGCCTCAGTGGTTTGCTTTAAATCATCCCTCTCTGCCTTGTTTTTCTCCCTGTTTGAGTTTTTCTCAGCGTATTAATTCATATTTAGTTCAGATTTAGTCATGTGTATTGATACACACGAATGAAAACAGTGAAGAAAAGACGGAGAAAGATTTAAAACATTTAGCGTAAGGAGATGCTAAAAGCTAAGGTGGATCATTTTAGTAGGATGCATGATTACATATTTTATCTAGGAATTCAGTTACAAATCATCCATCCATCCATCCATTATCTACCGCTTTACCCCTAACGGGGTCGCGGGGGGGCTGGAGCCTATCCCAGCAGCCAAGGGGCGAGAGGCGGGGGACACCCTGGACGGGACGCCAGTCCATCACAGGTTACAAATCATAAGAAATGCTAAAATCTTATGTTTTATTTTCAGCAATTTAAATGTTAACAAGCTAAAGAATACGGAGCGGTTTAAGCATCAAAATAAAGGCACCCGGTGGTGTCTGCATTCCTGTCCCAGGAGGTTATATCCCCTCTGAAACGCACCAGTAGCAGAGTGGTGGCACATCAGAAGCAGATTTTTAATTTTGGTATCAAATGTAGGATCTTACAGGATGCTTAGTTCCAGATGCATGTTAGCATTAGCAAAGATAACAGCTAGCTTTTTTTAACAAGTCACTTCCTGGATTGTATACCCCTATGTTATCAAATAGCAAGGAGCTGCTGATGCTAGCACTGGAGAGCTAGCATCTTTAGACTGATGACTCTGGATAATGAACTCCTTTTCTTATCTATGACCTGGGATATGATATTAGCATGTTTAACCAGTAGCTTCTCTCAGCTGGTGACCAACTGCATCATCTACTCTGTTGCCTTCAGATGATGTTTAGACTGGCTGCCTATTTGCATTAAGAGACTGATAACCATTAACCTGATGGCATGCAGGCTCATATGTTTAATTTAATTTCATCCTCATTAGCAACTGATGTTTCATTAGCTACTCTTCCTGTGGTCTGCTCTTTATTACATTATTATATTTTAAATATTGACAAAGATCTAAAGACGATTACCACGTGTTGATGTTGATCTTTGCACTGGGATAGAAAATCTGACCACTTGTGATGAGTATCTTACACAGATGGAGATGATTGGCTTGCACTGTGCTATGCTGAGCTCTGATTGGTGGAAAGTTTGACAGGAAGTGGTCTCTGAAAAACATCATTTTATGGCTGGATTGGGGATTATCTGGACAGAATATAAATGTCTGGAAACTTGGATCTAAAGAGTAAGCTAGCCATCACACATTTACCCCGCAGAGTTGCACATTTACCGTTCCAGAGACACTGTTGACAACATTAGCAATCACACTCAGAGGCTCGTAGTTGTGCAGGAAGTTTAGTGGAAAAGATGGAAAAGCAGCACAGAAAATCTGCCTTTATGATCTGATGGGGATGAAGTTGATTTAAATGGGAGTGAGTTTCATCACACATCTTTGCATCATTTCATGTCCCAGCTTCTCAAAGAAACGATGCACGAGCAGTAAACTGTGCCTGATGTTGTTGATCTGCAGCCGAGCCTCGTGAAAGAGGGAAATGTGAAGAATTTCCCGGCTCACTGTGAGCTTTGAGACATCAGACACACTGAGACACACACAGAGTCTAAATGTAGAAGAAAACGGGTTGAAAAGCGAAGCAGAACTGAAGTTTAAGGTGCCGTGTTGAGAGGAATGAAGTTTTTCTTCTTTGAAGTGAGACGAATCTCACGGGTATGTTGATGCGAGTCTGATCGGACTGCTGGATGAGCTGTGGTTCTGATGCTGTGGTCCTGATGCTGCGGTCCTGATGCTGCGGTCCTGATGCTGCGGTCCTGATGCTGCGGTTCTGATGATGTGGT
>JBAMIG010000008.1:23149459-23162643 GCA_037177335.1 Kiunga ballochi
TAAAGGTTTCTACTGCAGGAGCGTGCACGTTAAAGGTTTCTACTGCAGAAGCGTGCACGTTAAAGGTTTCTACTGCATGAGCGTGCACGTCACTCACCCACTGCTTCTTCTTGGTCTGGGAGATGAGCTGTTTGTGCTGAGCCATCAGCTTCTTCACCTCCTCCAGCAGCTCTTCTTTACACTTCTCCTTCACCTGCTTACACTTCCTCTCCATGTCGGCCTGAGCTCCTGACACCGCCTTACTCACCGCTTGCCGCTTCTCCTCCTCCATCTCCGTGCGAAGCTGAGGGAACATCAGCGGGACAGGTGAGGTTACGGGCTGCAGCGGAGCAGAGGGTTCGGCCATCAGACACTAACGTACCTTCTCCAGAGCTTCCCTGACCACTCTCTCCGTCTCCCTCTGGTTGTCGGCCTTCATCATCTCCTTCACGTCGTTGAAGACCTTGGTGTACTTCTCGTGGCACATGTTCTGGCAGGCGCCGTCGCTGTTGGTCTGGGTGCCGCGGTGCAGCGTGCGCGGTGAACCTGCGCTCGCCTTCTTGGTCTGCGTGGACACCGACAGCTTCTCTGGCTGCTGAGGCGCTGAGGACACGGGGATCTCCTGGCTGGAGCTGACCGCCTCCATCTCCGGCTCCGGGTCCTGATGAAGCGGGACAAATTCAGTCCAACCTTACCAGAGAGGTAAATGCCTCCTACTGGTTGACCGCTGACTTACACTGACTTCCTCTTTGGGCTCGATAATTTGAGTCCGACGGCTTTTCTTCGCTTTGGGCTCCTGGCTGCTTTTCAGCTGCAGAGACAAGAAAACAAAGTGATTATTGTGACGCAGACGAGCCGAATGAGCCCAAAATGTTTCAGCCTCCTGCATCTAATCCATCAAAGTCAGATCTTAATGATCGTACTCAGACTTTGTGTGATCGGATCATCCTGTGTATTTATAACAAGCAGGTTCCAGATCACGTGTTGGTTTGAATAAATCATCCGTAACGTTCTCATTTCAGCACAGCAGCAGGAGGAAGACTCTGGTTGCTCCGCGATGGAGCATGCAGGATTCACTTCCTGGTAAAGAAACGTCTGATGTCTCAGATTTTCAGGTAATAGATTACTTTTCCCCCTAATGTAGGCTCTGTCTGCTGAGCTGGTGGAAGTCTGCTCACTTAGTGTGTGTGTGTGAGCATGTTTGTGAGGTGGGTGCCAGGTCTAAATAATGCAAAGGGAAACTGGTATTGTAAAGCTGCATTTGGTCAGATAAAGTGGAAATACCGCAGCAGTCCTCTGATCAACCACCAGGGGGCAGCAGTAACATGGAGGCCATGGATTTATGCTCTAGCTGATGCAAAGTGTTTATCCTGGTGCATCGGTGAAAATCACATGTAGTGTCCTGGGTCTGTGGGGAGCAGTAGGGCTGCCATCAGCCCGTAAACTCCACAGAGCTGATTTACTATATAATGCAAATGATATGCAGTCAGTCTTTATTAGATGCTTTTAGTAAACAGGTGCACATGACCTGCAGCGAATCAGCAACATGGCTGCAGAATCAAATGTTTGGTGTCACAGTTGATTCAAATAAATGAATCAATCAGCTCAGGTGTGCTGGAGCAGGGATGCATCTGGTCCCAGAGGACCAGCATCCCCCGCTCCCGGTACCTTCAGAAGGAGCTGATCCGAGAAAAGCAGCTCAGATAAGTACAAAGGGACAAATTAAATAACCTTGGTCAGTCTGACCAATCACAAGCGAGTATTTCTACGTAGTGGTGTTCTTATAGCAGGGACCTATGTGGGGGGTTGTTGAGTAACAGCCCTGATGCAGACACGGTGAGCAGAACCCGGCATTACTCAGACGCTGGTTTCCAGCTGAAGCACCTGTGGATAAATCTGCTTTGATTGTTTTATTCAGGTTTTATTGTCCTGTAAAAATGCAACTTGTTAATGTGCAGAAACGTGTTTTCATGGTGTTTAAATGGTTCCAGGTGAAGAGAAGCAGGTTGCAAACTGTCCTGTCCAGCAGATACAGCAGGTGGGACATCCAGCTGCAGGAGTTTTACTCACATGGCGAACCTGCTCGTTGCTGGTGGAGGAGATGCTGGATTCTGCTTCATCCGTCCTCTCCAGCCTGTCCGTCCTCCCGCTGCCGTCCTCTTGTTGCCTCTGGTTCTGTTGGTTCGGTTGGGGGATGTCCTCCATCTTTGTTTTCCAGAGGCGCCCCTCCCTCAGGAAGCGCTGGTACACCTCCAGCTCCTCGCACGCCTTCTTCCAGCCGTTGCTGCGCTTCACCTGCAGCTGCTGGACGCTCACCTTGATGTCCTGGATGTTCTCTGAGGGGATCCACGCCCTGCGGGGGACAGAGAGACTCATTCAGGGAAGAGTTTCTCATCTCTGGTTGGAAACTGAGCAAAGCAGATGCTGTGCAAACCTCTGGTGCTGGTGTCCAAAGAAGCGAACGTCCACCTGGTTGTCCTCCCTCTGGAGGACTTTGGCCGGCCAGTAACCAAAACCCTTCATCTTGGCCCAGACCAGGTCATGGCTGGGACTCTGCAGAGGACAGAATCGGATCAGAATCAAAGGAGAACACAGAATCTGCAGGATCTTCATACGTTCAGCTGCACCAGTGTTCCCACAGCGCTGTAGCTACCGCTGCTGGGTTTATACTCACACACGGGTAGCAGAACCAGTTGTCTGGCCGGGCGTTGGACAGGTAAAAGCAGTTCTTACACAACAGCAACTCGTTCAGCTGGAAAAGGAGGAAGAGGAGGAAGAACAGGGTTTAAACGACGGCGTCTCTGCGGTGAAGTGAGGAGCAAACAAAGCGGTGGTACCTCGTGGCACGTGTCGCTGAAGAGCAGCCGAGCGATCTCTGCCTGGTCGCTGTGAACTGCACACACACACACACACACACACACGTTAAAAAGCAAACACACACATTTCTGTCAGAACAAACGGGTCGGGCTGAAGCACCTGCAGCTTGTATCTCACTGAAACGGTGCAGCAGCGGGGTCGCCGCTCAGATCGGCTGGTTTGTCTTTAATCAAGCCGTTTAATACGAAACCATAAAACGCTTCTTCTAACTTTACCTGCATGTTTATGTAAATCTCTCTGATCAGGAGGGAAAAGGGTTGAAATGTTTCCTAAAATGAATCCAGCTGGGTGTAAAGTGAGGAGATGATTCAGTGGGAAAACATTTTAAACCTGATTTGGTTTGATGCGTTCACTGCTGCCTGTTTTTCCTGATTAGTGCCAGTTCAGCCTCTGATTGGTGGAAAGTTGGACAGGAAGTGGCTTCATTGTAACTTTTAGGTCAAAATCAATCAAATGAACGTGATAAATAATGGTGTTATCATGGATCCATCATCACTACGCAGAGCCTCTGGATAAACACGACATTATGAGGCTGGATTGTAAAACTTCCTTAAATCATCTAAAAATAAAATCATCATCAGGATTTTCCAGGTTAAGCATAAAGTCCTGTTTTCTGTTAGCATGATGCCTCGTCCTGCACACGGGACGTCTCCTCTGCTTCATCATAAAGCAACGCAGACGTACGACTCTGACCCACCTCCGTACAGGATGGCCGTGTTGTGAACGATCAGCTGAGCGTCTGCTTTGAACTCATCGAAGCTCTTATACCTTCCTTCAGCCAGGTTCTGATGGGAAAGTCAAACACGGGGACGTTATGAAGACAGGAGGAACACACACACACACTGCAGGCTTGTGATTCATCTTATTTGCAGCCCAGCCTGTTAAAGTTCCTGCATTTTTTCTAGCAAACTAATCAGTTTTACACAAAAAGCCCTGACTGGATAAGAGCTGGGGGATAAATCAAATATACTCCATGTATCTGTGAGATGTAATAAATAAACATGAATTGTTGCAGCATATTTTGGATGCAGGCGGGTGGAGCTGAGCTCCTTACTGCAGACAGAGGCGTGTCGGTCTGCTGTCTCTCCATGCAGGCGTGTTTTATATGAAGAGATGCTACGACAGCGTTGTGACAACAAAATAAAAGCTCAGAGATGAAGGTGAGAAGGAGTATTAATTATCTGCTGCTGGTTTGATCTAATGAAGGCAGAAGGAATAAAACGATATCTGATCAAACCGATATGTTAAACATGGTTTGATATGAAACCGATGACACTCAGAGGTCAAATGAATCATCGGGTCTGCAGCAGCAGAATGCACCACAGAGTATCATCATTAAACACACATTTCTGTTACTTTCATACCGTTTATTTATTTCATTCAGGTGTCAGAACGCACCTGTGAGGCTACATGTATTATTTACACAGTGAAGGGCTTCAGCCTGGCAGGTACCGGCCCAGCCGACTCGTGAGTTTACTGAATGAACAAACCAGTACAACCCGATCCAAGACCAGATCAGAAAGACTGGTGTGTATCGCACTGACCCGTTTATTCACATTTACCTAATTGCACTTTGGATCTAAAGGTTCTGATTGGACACAAAGATAGAAACAAGCTCCACTTCCTGCTTCTGTTCTTCTCATCTACAGCATAAAAAAATGATAGGATATATAAAATCATAGTTTACATTAAAGCATCTGTTCAGAACGTACAAAGCAGGATAAACTCAGCCGCTCCACCAGGCATGAAGGGCTTCTGCAGTAACCGGGCAGCAGCTGGATCTGCTTGTGCCAGTCATTTTATTTAACCAACATCGAGGCTGAAATGTATTTCTCCATGTGGAACACGAGGGTGCAGGCTAAGATCTGGATAGAAGTAAAGACCAACGCTGACAGGAGCAGCAGAAGTGGATTCATCTGACCTCTGATCAGCTGCTCAGAGGAATCAGGCTTAGCTCACCCTGCCTTTTGCTTTCTAAGTGTTCTCCTCTCACATACAGCTGAGACATTATTCTCCTAAGAAAGCAGTGTTTTAATCACTACAGGTCAAACCCTTCCCATCCCAACAGAGACAAAACAACAGTAATAAAGACTATTTCTGCCAGACGGGGACAGGATGTTCATTCAAAGTCCAAAAAGTACAAAACAAAGAGTTAATGGTTCAATGCAACGATGTGCTGAAATATGCTAAAGCAGGAATTTAATAATAGATGAGCATGAAAGAGCAGGAGCTACTCGGGGTGATGCCGTTACCTCTTGGATGTTGGTAACGTCCAGGGCAGTGTGGATCAGCCGTCTGTACATGGGGTGTTTAGTGTCTTTGCCTTTTTTGTTGAGGTCCACTGCCTGTAAGACAGAGCGCAGGGAAGCGATTTAATAAGCCTCCTTAAGGAGAAGCAGGGCCGAGTTAGAGGAGGTGATGGAGTAATGAGAGGGAAGAGTTAATGATGAGATGTGATACAGCTTTAAAAGCAGAGCTGAGGGGAGGCGAGTGAGAGGTGAGGATTTATAAATGACTTAATGAAGAGAAAGGACTCCACCAGAGCGAGGGAGGTGAAACGAGAGAGGATGGAGGAGAGTAAAAGGATGAGTCTGCTTGATAATGGGAGGAATGACTGGTTGAGCTGGTTCAGAGATGCTGCTCCACGATGAGTTTTATCTTCATGAATGAGAACATGTTTGAGATTATAAGCTAAGAAACACCTAAAAATGCAGAAGAACCAGAAGCTTCCTGAACTCTCTGAAGCTTACGTGTCCAGTAAAGAGAAACACTTTCACACACATTCAGAGGTTTAACGAGGCAAACACATGCAGAACAGACTCACCCTCTCCTTCATACGCTGCACGATGAAGCGCAGGTATTTACACATCTCCTGCTTGTTCAGGTTCTTCTTTTTACTCCCCTGAAGCAGAGGAGGATGGAGGAAGGAGGAAAATAGAGTGGTTAGATCAGAAAAGCTCCTAAATGTAACGCTTTCTGCTGAATTCACTAAAAACCAGGGACTCTGGTCCTCCGGGCCCGCTGTCCTGCAGGGTTTAGACGTTTCCCTGCTGAAGATTCAAAATAAAGGATCTCCAGCAGCACGTCCTGCACAAGCCTGATAAGGAGAAGCTCAGATCCTGCAGGACAGTGGGGACCTGAGCACCAGGGTTGGTGATTCCTGAAACACTGAAGAGGTCTGGTGGGAAAAAGCAGCTCGTACGTATGAAACATGAGAAAAAAATATCCCACCCTGGCTGGGATAATCTGCATTTTCCTGGTTGCTAAGGGTTACGCTGTATTCTTTACAGTAACTAGTTCTTATAAATTGTTGTATTCAAACAGTTATAAATCAATCTAATGTGTCAGATTTGCTTAAACTGGGTTCATATTTAACTATAATGAACTGCAGAGGACTTCTTCACACAGTGTGAATTTTAAAATGTAAATCTGAGATGGATGGAGGGAAAGGACCTTCAGTGGGACCACCCACCCTGCAGATGAGACACTGCCAGTGGGAGCCTCCGTCTCTGGGCTTGCATTCCTCTGACAGACATTTGAGATGGTAAACCCGAAAGCAGTTGTCACACGGGAGGACGTCGCCCGGTAGGTGACATTCAAAGCAGTACCAGTCGTGGCTCTCCGCCTCCCAGTCCTGCAGGGGAAACACAGCAGAGCACAAGTTTGGGTGACCCCCCCCTCCAACCCGCCAAGAGGAGGAAACAGAGTTCTCCTTCAACCTAAAGCTCTTATGTTTGTATGTGTGAAGCTGTGAGTGATGGAGGAAATATTAAGACTGCACTGCATATCAGGTCCCCCTTTCTTTTCCAGTCATCACATGTTTAATTCCTGAACCTCTCAGGAAACATGGTGACGGCAAAGCTCTGGTAAACTGTCAGGTTTCATCAGAAAGCTTCAGAAATGCTTTAATCCAACAAAAAGAAATGAATACTAAAATGTTGTCCACTTTATTATGATTTTTATTACACCACTGAGAGCATCAGCTGGGATGTTAGATGACACGCTGTAATAAATGCAAATAAAAAAAAAGCTTCCTGGCTTTTTTCTGAATCAGATTATAGAAATACTCAGCAATGATGTAAGCTAAGTTAATCTGAGGACATGGCCTCAGAGCAGCTGCCCCTAATGAGGAACACCTGATGAGATAAATAGGAATAATAAAAAAAAAAATCTTTTTAAATAAATTAGTCCAATAAGGAGTGTTTGACACAGTGGATGACATAAAAACAACGGTGTGAACATGGAGTTGTGAGATAATCAGTCACATCTCGGACCATGCAGGTGGGAAATGTTTACAGTGGTCTACGGAAAGCTGAAGTGTTCCTCAGGGTACTGTACTGGGACATCACTAATCCCCATTAATGTTTGTTTCAGGGGTTTTCTATGCAGATGATGTTGTGTTTACCTCACGACATTACATCCACAAAATAAAATATGTCCCCCTTAATAAATGAAAGTAACAGATCATATAAACTGCCACAGCTTTTAGATTTTTAATGGATTATTTCCCCACTTTTTAAACATAGTTTTCAGCGGTTTAAACTTTCTTTTCAGGCCAGAGTGAGAAATGGATTTTACTTTTAGTGCTGCTTCACTTGCTTTTCTTAGACTTAGTGTGAGCTTTGTCGTATGCCTTGGCCAGGACACATTAAATCTCCTGATCTTTGCTGGTTGAACAGGTGGAAACTTTACTGATACATTACTTTAAACTACAGGTTTATGTCACGGTTTAAAAAGTAAACACGATTTAGCTACATTTGCAGCTTCTTTCGCTGAGCTTTTATATATTTGTTAAAATAAACAATTAGGATAAATAAGTACTGAGTAAAAGCTTTTAAACTAATATCAGCAGAATATTGAGTTATTATAGATATTTAAATGCACATCTAAAAGATATCTCCCCATTTACTGCTTTCTTGCTCCTGCTATGATTTTCTACACATTTTAATTAAGAAGTTCACGTCGGGGCCGTCTGAAGTGGGATTTGCTCGATGCTGTGAATCAGAAATGAATCTGCTCTCCAGCTTGTAAACAATCCAACTTCTCCCACTCACAGTCTGGCCCGACTCCGGAGTGAGCGGGCGAGTCGTGACTAACTCAGCTCAATAAAAACGAGAGAGGGGGAAAAAAAAGAGGAGATTCCACCTTGTTCTTGATTTCTTCTCCATGTGTTTCTGACATGCACTGCGAAGCTGATTCAGCTCACAAATGCAGCAACGATGAGGCTCACAGGGCGTAGCTTAGTGCTCGCTGCTCAGATTAAGTTAATACCTAAAGCTAAATTAACCTGACAAGTCTTTAAAGTCAGAGATGGAGGGCTGAAACAAGCCCAAAAGCAGTCATAAATGGGACAAAGGAAGTGAAGAGAGCTCCGACATCCATGCTGCAAAAGCTCAGACTGGAGACCAGTTCTGACAGGAAGCTCTCCACACACACACACATTAATATAATGCATTTATATTAGGTAATAACATATCAGGTTAAAGAGTTAGGAAGTGATTTAACCTACATTTTCAGATCCTACATTCCCACAGGGGGCTCCAGGGTTGGGATGAACATAATCTGAAATCTATCCAGAGATACTCCATAGAGTGGACCCTTCAACACACACGAGAATACAAAGATGGTCCTGAGTTCTGCAGAGCCACTTCCCTAATGCTGCCTGTCAGGTGAAAGCCAAGTGGCTGATAAAACAAAGTCCTTCCAGCCAGGTTGATGATAAAGTGCAAAGCATAATGAGTGTGAGTGCAGAAATGTTTCTGCTTTTGGAGGAGGAAAGGGCCATGCAGCTGCTGACAGAGGCGAGCTGGATGGTGACAGATAAAGGGTTGAGGCAGGCTGCTGTTAGCAGGCTTGCCCTCTCTGGTTTAACTGGCGGCATCAAGCTGGGACATGAAAAAAGAGCCGAGCAGCAGGGCCAGCATTCCTTCTGATGAGCCTCACAAATCAACACGTCTTCCAGGAATAAAATAGCTTTACTCATAAGGCAGGATTTAAAAAAAGAGAAGGTCTACACCATGTTTTTTTTTACCTCACAACCTCATGTTATAGATACACAGTACATTGGGTATGTTGGTATCTAACGTGTCTGATGCAAATTTGGATCCTTCCAGGATTTGGGAACAGAAGTGATGTCGGTGAGCTGATGTTGTGCAGAGCCGTGCTGATGGAGGATCAGCTCCAGCACTTGCCTCTGCAGGGACTGTTTAACATCTGCTGCTTTAACAGAAAACAGGAGGAATAAATAAAGATTTCCACTGTCACACAGACAGAGCATCGCGTTTCCTCCATCTTTTACCTCGAGGCTGCGCTACCTCCTTAAAACCCTGCAGATAAAGTTCTGCCAGCTACGTTGAAAGCGAACACACATTTAAGCCTTGCTGGAAAATGCTCTGCAGAATTTAAACTCATGAACAAAGCCCTTAATGGCACGGCTCCATCTCATCGTAGAGATGTTGCTGCTCCCACAGGAAACGGGAGCTTTTAGCTTTCAGGCTCAACGTTTTATTCATCTATGAGCTTAAAACTAACAAGCACTTATTTTATCTTTAGCCACATTTTTGCTTTAATATAAGTTTTACATCTGTCTTTTTTTTCTTTTATGCCTTTATAAATCTTATATCTGAACTTTGATCAATTAATAAGCCTTAAATGTTGCTTTTGCTCTGATAAAGACACTGAAGCAGCAGCTCAGTCTGATCAGCTTAAATACAGTCAGTTTTAGGACAAAACCCTGATATGCAGAACATGCAACTAGTTCCTGTTTGCAGGCTTTAAATGAGACGCTTAAAGCTCGACGTCATCATGAATAAATGTGATCCACTGTGTGAAACGGCTCCTCTCAGACTGTTCAGGTCAGCTCTCTCTGTGAAACAGCATTTAAACACACAAACAGGCATCACCCATCAACGGGGGGCACAAAGTGGGGAGGGTGTGTGACATGGAAGCAATGTTAGCACAAAATCACTGTCAGAATAAAGGGTTAGTATATTAAAGTGTGTTTGTTGGATGTCTTTTTACAGTGTGTGGATCACTGCAGTCAAAGTGCATTAAAACATCTCGTTATCATGCATCATCAGTGCTGACTGATAAGAGTCAAACTGCAGCTGGACAGCAGTAAAATGCAGCGTTTAGTGTAAAAAACCAGTAAGAAATGTGGCGTTTTGGGGGGAACCTGGACTTAATCCATCCTGGCTTGAGGCAGTGCATTTAAAGCGTGGTAAAAACATATGATCAGTATGTTAATGTTGTGGTTATCTGTTTGAGGAGGGCGAGTGAAGGACTCGGCTCATGCCAGCTGGACTGAATCCAGGCACCTGCGGAGGGAGAACGGGCCTCCTAACAACTGCTTCATCGCGTTTCTCGCACTCAGACTCCGGTCTGTCCTCTGCCTGACTGCTAACCTGAAAGAACCAGTCGGCTGCGTTACTACCAGCAGGCATGGAGAGAACAACCAACCACACAGACCGCAACCACCAAGCACCCTCCCGCCTAAGCCGTTGCATCATCAGAAAATAAAGAAGAAAACAGGCATGCCAGACAGAAGTAGAGACCACAGCAGAACACACTGTTCTGAAAACTACAACTACCAAGACTAAAATACTACAAACTCACACGTGCTTGCCACAAAACCAGCAGCTGTGTTTCCACCGCTTGTCTCGTTAGCATCTCACGCTATCACATTTTGATACAAAGCAGAAGGATTGGGATCTAAAAAATCAGGCAGCGGCACAACTGTAGGCACGTAGCGAGCACAAAGTTTATCACGATCACTTCCGCAAGAAACGTGGCCACATGGACACAGCGCTGAAATGGACTTTAGTGAAGCTTCTCGCAGCATAACTGAGTGGCAGAAAGAGGACTGCCAAGCTGCTGGCAAGCATGCAGAGCCATATTCCAAATCAGCTCCCACTCTGTGGGGGATTCGCTTAAAAAAGGTGCAGTGAGTAGACCCTGCTGCAAGCATTAAACAGGGGAATGGGTTTGTTTGGTTTCTGCAGCCGGCTTAGAAAAGGATTCACTCAAATCCCTGACTGCACTGCTTGTGGCAGAGACATTTCTCACAGAGTGATGTTAGTCGGGAAGGAAGGCAGGGAGGAGGGAGACAGAAGGATCAAATGAGAAACAAACCCTGATTGTGAAAGTAACAATGCAGCCCTTACCTTGCTTCCCTCCGCTTTCGGCTCCTGTGATTGCAAGTGATTCAGAGAGCAGTGTTTAAAAGGCTGCTGAAATGACCTGGCTGTAACTGGACTGCAGTGTCCTGAGACCAGATCCTTCTTTCTCCAAACATAAACATGCCTTGTGGTCACACCACAAAGAAAATAAAAAATAGCCCTAATGGAGCAGATTTCTGATTGTTTCAAATGCAAATGTGGTAAGATGTGACAGTAATACCAGTGTTAATACCCAGACTGCAGGAAGCAGCAGTACCATGGTAAATACAGAGTAATCCTGCCCTTTCAGATATGGAAGCTAAAAGATGAGAGCTCATACACTGAAATAAGACACTGGGTGCTCCTGTAACAGAGACAAGTCAAGGTCCTGCTACACCCAGCTCAGTGCACGGCCGCTTCATAAGACAGGATAAAGAAATCTGGTTCACGTTTGAAGCCACAAAACCCATTTTCATCTATTTACTTCCTGCGTGAATGTAAAACATTTGAAAGCAACACTGAAACAAATAAATAAATAAAAGAAGCGCTCCAAGTCATGCACTCAGAGACCGTGTAAACACTGTTCACAACCTGACAGATGGATGACAACATCCTCTCAGGGTCCGTCGTGCTCATCATTACTCATCACAAGATGAGTTATGATGTCTGCACAGGCTGCTTGAGTCTGTTTATGATACGTTTCATTCATAAAAACTCTGAAAAATAAGTCTAAGGGTAAAATATCCCAAAGGTTTCTCTCTGGGGCCAGATTACAAACCCCTTTAGGAGGAGTGAAAGTAGTGCAGCAGAACAGTTTAATCATTTCTAATCAGAATTATGTTTATTTGCTGAAAATCAGGAGGAACAGAAACAGTCCAGCTTGTGGGTCAGTCTCATAAAAACCACATGTTCATTAAGTTCAAACAGCCAAAAAAATAACTGATAAATAAATCAGAGATGATGTAAACAACAAACACAGACAATCTCAGTTTACTACACTGCAAATTATTTATTTAAAACATGGTACTTGCAGTGTGAACTCAAAGGCAGCAGCAGGTTTTTCACTAAAGAAAAGATGAAGGACAAACTCTTACCATCTCATCTCCAGGCAGCCAGTAGCCCTCCTGCTCGATGCCGGCCTTGGAGCCCTTGCAGCCAACAGTCAGGGTCTCCACCACCAGGCCGTCTTTCACGGCCAGGCTCAGCTGTCTGGCCGTCTCCTTTGGGTGCATGCCAAACACACGGCTCAGGTACCTGTGCAGGTAAAGGTCAGGATGTAATGTACAGTGTGTAGCAGGAGCACAGAACATGGCAGGAAACAAACAAGTGTTCTCATAAAATGCTAAACTCCGATCCAGGAAACACCTCTTCCTCCCAGAAACCTTCAGAGATGTCATTCCTCATCAATAACATCTCTTCTTCAGAAAGAAGATCAAAACTATCTTCTTACATTCACTATTCCATCTACTGCCTCCTCTCACGTGTCTAAACAATCCCCCATTTTCTAACCGATGAGTCCTGCAGCTGCCCCACGGTGGGGAAAGGTCAGGGATCCTCCATTCAGCCAGAAAAAGCCGTGTTTATCCCTGAATAACCCACAGCTTGTCTGCAGGGTGAGTCTGACACGGTTACTTAAACCAGCGAACATAAAGGAAAACAGCAAGAAACCCTGAAAAGGCACCGAAGATGAAAAGAAAGAAAGATTAAGAACATCAAAGGGGACATATCACGCTAAATCCACTTTTATAGACCTTAAATTAATGTTTTTGTGCAGTTTTAAGTGTTTAAATGCAGAAAATGATGCTGCACAAATATCTTTATACTATTTGTGGTCATTTATCATCCCATTTCTCTTTTACATTTATCTATTACATCACAGTATTTGCTGCCAAATAAGGTCGTGGACTTCCAGGTAATCCATGTTGTGAATCTGATACGTTGACATTTATAGTAATAAAATGTTTCTCTGGCGGGAGATTAGCAAATCGCTGCTATCAAGCTACAGACATGGCGGAACTTCCTGTGACCTGAAGGGGGCGGGGCTTAACATGCCTCATTCACATTTTAAGAGACGGCACCAAAACGAGTCGCTCTAAATACACACCTCAGAACAGGGTTATAAGGTGTGTGTGGAGCGATAATACACACCTCAGAACAGGGTTATAAGGTGTG
>JBAMIG010000008.1:23195842-23207050 GCA_037177335.1 Kiunga ballochi
CCCGACAAGCACACCGATTAAAACCCGACAAGCACACCGATTAAAACCCGACAAGCACACCGATTAAAACCCGACAAGCACACCGATTAAAACCCGACAAACGCACCGATTAAAACCCGACAAACGCACCGATTAAAACCCGACAAACGCACCGATTACAACCCGACAAGCACACCGATTAAAACCCGACAAGCACACCGATTAAAACCCGACAAGCACACCGATTAAAACCCGCCAAACGCACCGATTAAAACCCGCCAAACGCACCGATTAAAACCCGACAAACGCACCGATTAAAACCCGACAAACGCACCGATTAAAACCCGACAAACGCACCGGTTGAAACCCGACAAACACACCGTTTACAACCCGACAAGCACACCGATTAAAACCCGACAAACACACCGTTTACAACCCGACAAGCACACCGATTACAACCCGACAAGCACACCGATTAAAACCCGACAAACGCACCGATTAAAACCCGCCAAACACACCGATTAAAACCCGCCAAACACACCGATTAAAACCCGACAAACACACCGTTTACAACCCAACAAACACACCGATTAAAACCCGACAAACACCGTTTACAACCCGCCAAACACACCGTTTACAACCCAACAAACACACCGATTAAAACCCGACAAACACACCGTTTACAACCCGACAAACACACCGATTAAAACCCGCCAAACACACCGTTTACAACCCGACAAGCACACCGTTTACAACCCGCCAAACACACCGATTAAAACCTGCCAAACACACCGATTAAAACCCGCCAAACACACCAATCGAAACCCGACAAGCACACCGTTTACAACCCGACAAACACACCGATTAAAACCCGCCAAACACACCGATTAAAACCCGCCAAACACACCGATTAAAACCCGCCAAACACACCGTTTACAACCCGACAAACACACCGATTAAAACCCGCCAAACACACCGATTAAAACCCAACAAACACACCGATTAAAACCCGACAAACACACCGATTAAAACCCAACAAACACACCGATTAAAACCCGACAAACACACCGTTAAAATCCGCCAAACACACCGATTAAAACCCGACAAACACACCGTTAAAATCCACCAAACACACCGTTAAAATCCGACAAACACACCGTTAAAATCCGACAAACACACCGTTAAAATCCGACAAACACACCGTTAAAATCCGACAAACACACCGTTAAAATCTGACAAACACACCGTTAAAACCCGACAAACACACCGATTAAAACCCGACAAACACACCGTTAAAACCCGCCAAACACACCGATCGAAACCCAACAAACACACCGTTAAAATCCGCCAAACACACCGATTAAAACCCGACAAACACACAGATTGAAACCCGCCAAACACACCGATTAAAACCATAGCTGCTGTTACTACGTGTGAAATGGAGCCGCTGTGTTTCTCCTGAGGAGAACATCCCGGCTGTACCTGTGTGGTAGGGCTGAGAGCTGCTGGCTTTGTGGCTGGGGCTGCTGAAAGCCCGGGGGGAACCGGGATAACTGTCCTGAGACTTTGGACTGCGTCCACCGAGACACCTCACCTCACTGTCCGTCCCATTCACCATCTCTATGAACTGTCTGACCCTGATGGAAGGAGGTAAATAACGGGGAGAAAGATGTAAAGACAGACCAAAGAGAAAAAGATGAAGGATAAACAGACAAACCAGTCATTTCCAGCTTTTCTCCATCATTTCAATGATTTTGCTGCATTAACTGTCAAACACAGCATTGATCTTACTTGAGCATAAAGAGGAGGTCTGGGTTCCTTTCCAGGAGGTTGGGGTACAGCTGCTGGGTGGTCTCGATGGCTTCGCCCATTCTACCCGACAACACCAGCTTCTGGATCTCTGCAAACGTGACCACGACTCAGCTGTGAAACTCATCACAGGTTGCAGATAAAACAGACTCCAGACCCAGAGTTACATCTTTCAGCCGTTAGATTCAGATTAAATAAATTAAACTTTTGTGGGTTTACTGTAATGCGTTTATAAAAAGTGGCTTCTTGTTCAGAGAACATCTGCAGGGCTGTGAGAAGCTTTTTGTTTTGGTGGGAATTGTCAGGAGATGCTTCTCGCTGCGTTTCTCCCCCTCATCGCTCTGCTACATGGTTCCTCTTGGTGAATGCACTCTATTTGAACTGGAGGCATTTCACAAGATGTTTAAAACTCATGGTGCAGGGATTCAGCCAGGTCCCCAACAGTAATCTAAGCATGGTAATTGGTTGGATTTGACGGCCTCAGGTGAAATTAAAGCAACCTTCTCTGCAAACTACAGAGAAAAACACAAAGCCTACATAAACATTTTTTTTTATCTAGTTTCACTGCAGGGTTCTTTCTGATAGTCGTCACAAAACACTCGTTTTAACGGGGGTCAGAAAGGAGGCTGGTGGAATAAACACCAGTTTGGGCATCATTTAGAGACTCACTCTGTCTGTTCTTGATGGAGGCCAGCTCCTCCTGCACCGCCTGGTCGGTGGATTTGGCGAACGCTTCGGCTGTGGCACAGTAGCTGTGATGCACCAGGTACGACGCCACCATCCTGCCAAGAGAAAATTCATCCATTAGAAAAGCTGCTGCATGTTTCCCTGATCACACCTCAGACAAAGAACACACACACAGAAAACATGGCTGCCTTTTCGCAGTGTTTTCATTCATTTCCAGAAAGCTGTGAATGAAATGACATCAAATACAAACTTTTACACAGAAACATATTCGTTATAAAAAAAGAGTTTTATTAAACTGCAACCAAAGCAGACATCAGGATTAACTCGTGGATCCTCCTCAGCCTGAGTACAGAGAACATCTGATGCCGGCGTTTCAATTTGAGCTTAAAACAGGAAATGGCTCATTTCTGACGATTTCCTTTCCCCTGTCATAAAAATGTGTTTTTTACCCAAATGAATGACATAAAAGCAGCTTTATCAGATTATGGATGTGTGTGAGTGAGCACCTGATTTGTCAAACCAATCACAGGAAACAGGGTGAACTCAAGCAGGAAGTTGATCTGTAAACTGTGCTTCAAAAATAAAAGCCTCTTATTTCTTTTCATGGCCTCATCATCATGCAGCAATGCATCTGAACAATGAAGCCGTTTCTTGGTGTTTGTGTCTCGTCACACTGACTTCTTACGATCCAGCCAACGCGGTTAGCATGACTGACTCATTGCAGCGCTACCAAAACAATAACACTTCCCATTCACTCTGACCAGAGCTTCCTGTTTTCATCCCAGCCCCGTGAGGTGATGTTTCCTGGATCAAGGCAGAGACTCTCTCCACTCTACCCCACCCTCAGCTCCAATCTGCACCAAACGGAGATTAAATCCATTCAGGACACGTAATCATAGCAACAGTGAGCTAATCCCATCAGAACACGGCGCTTTTACTTCTGGATCCCAGCGCCGGCGCTTTGTGTGGGGAGGTGGTCCATGATGCACTGCAAGCTAGCATCCCAACATTTCCTCTACTTCCAACAGTCTCAAAGCTCAGCTCATATAACCGATGAGTTAAACTCTAAATGACCTACTAACATCTTATACCTTCTCTTTAATATGATCACATTAGATACAGTAGTTGTGACGCGCAGCATAAAATATCCAACATGCATCACGACCCATCTGCCATTTGTACTTAATGTGGGCAGGATTGAGTAAAAGATTAATGTGCCTTTAAAACAGCCAGTTTGTAATGATTACTGCACTTAAAGGGACACAGTGTGTTGATAAACTACTGAGCAGAGAGGCATGAATGCTGCAGGCAAACTAAAACAATGTGCTGTAAAAAGACTGGTTTAATAAATCAGCTTTGGACTCTTCCTTGATTCAAAGGTTTGTGGAATACAACAAGCTTTATAACCATCTTAACCCACCAATAAAAGAAGGCGATGAGCCTTTTATCACTTCAGACAAAGAAAGGTATATAAAAGGCATCTATTTGAATCAAGTAGAAGCAGCAACAGGGAACATGAGCTGCAAACAGAGAGGGGCAACAAAGGTCTTAACCCATAAACCTGTGAAATACTTTGTGTTTTTTTTGGTTTGTATCTTTTTAGGACATGTTGATGGATGCATAACCGCTGCACAGCACATCATGGCATCATGCATGTGTGCAACAGTCACACTGCAGGTCCTGTAAGATACAAGGTAAACAAAGTGACACAGTGGCAACAGAGAAATCTGGTGGTAAAACACAGTTCATGTTTGCACAGAAAGAAACATGGGATCAGTGAACCTCAGAGGTTCCAGTCATAAGGTTAAAACATCAGATAAGCTAACTCATTTAATTCATTATATCAGTTTCAATCAGCTTTGTTAAAACAAAAACTCTGGAGCGCTCCAAGCGACCCGGTCACCCTGATGTAATCAGACTTCTACCTGTTGATGGGATAAAGACACGTGGATATACAAGCACAGAGGCTGGGAGACATGGGAGGCGTTCCCTTTTTCACAACAGCTGCAAACGATTCACACAAACACAAAGTGTAAAAGTACTGGATGAGCTTCATGTGTCACACATGCTTTCCATTCTGACCCGTTGCTGCTAAACAGAAACAGTTTGAGCTGCTTTCTGGCTGGAGAGGGGGAAAAAAACAATGTGGCACACAGTTACCATGGTAACCAGGTGATTTACATACAGTCCTCATGATGATATATTAAACCAGAAATCACCATATTCTGTTGATTTAATTGCTATATAGCTCATTTAAAACCCTGCTAAAAGTGTCTAATCTGGACCAAAACGGCCTTTTAAGCATCATAGAAAACAGAAGTAAACTGAGTTAAATACATCCCTAAAAAGTGACATAAAGTAAACTAGTCCTTTTCTTATGTAGACATTCATGCATGTTACAGGTTTGGACAGGAAAATGCCTTACTTCTGGATCATGGACTGCCACTCGCCCTCGCGCTCTCCGATGGGGAAGCGGTCGATCTGGGCCTGGATCTTCGTCCTCCATTCTCGCATGTAGTCTTCAATGTCGAACACGAAAGGATGCTGGCCGAAGTTTGCGTCCACCACCTCCCCTGGAGTCTGAAGGCCCACGGTCGGGTACAAGTTAGGCTGCAGAGAGAGGGACGGTCGGGAAAAGTAAACAGAGCTTGGAATGTAATCTGGAGCAGGAATCAAAACAGGAAACAATGAGAGGAAAAACAGGAAAAGGGAAAGATCTAAGAGGAAATAAGCTCCTGTCTACAATTAAATAAAATTATTTTACTTGCTCACACTTGTAGACAGATGGGAACCGCCTTGTTTTAATCTAACTCCCATGTCATCACAGCTTCCTCATCTCCTGAGAAACATCTTCTTCACGGATCAAGACATCCATCAGAAGTGCTTCAGAGCATATAACCGAGATGTGCTTTGTGTCAGCAAATGTTATTGAGACTCCAGATGGGAGCTAAAATAGTAGCATAATGAGCCATTTCCCAGGAAATCAGCTTCTTTTACCAGTCATCAGAAGTGGGTTTGAACGGGGCAAAGCAGAATTATTTACTGTATCTGAAGCCAAATCTTTACAGGGACCAACATGCTCACATTAACCCACCAGTTAAACAAAGTCAGGGTGCAGAGACACCAGAATAGTCCAGGGATTTGGTTCCGTTGAAATGTTGCTTCGTCTCCACGCTGCACCAAACCACCTGAGCACTACAAAAGCTGCTTGCTAGGGGCATTATTACCCCAAAGGCTCATTTATGCTGGAAGTAGAGGACAGTGGAGGGAATTCCTGGTCCACAAAGTATAATCTGTCTGCAGCTGTTACAAGTAGTCACCAAACCCACTGAAATCCCTTCATCTGCAGGTAAAAAAAACCTGTTCAAAATGAACCCAAAACATGGCAGGACTTTTACTTTATGGCATCTCCTGCATCATTAATTACTTCATTATGGGGGCGGAAACAGAAAAATAGCAGGAGAAGCTGCAGGTCGTGTTTAGAAGCAAAGCGGACCTGCAGCCAGCGAAGGCAACAAACCAGAGAAGAAGAGAAGGAACAGGAGGAGGATTAGTGAGATGTTTATAGCAGCATTGCTCCTGGTTCCTGTGCTCTGAACTCAGACTTCCCTGCATAAGGAAAGCATCTCAAACCTGCAGGACATCAGCCCGAGAGGCCCGATTTGGTCTGAGTCAGAGTGCAGATGAGTGTTCACATTATTCCCAACATACCCAACCATCTGTGGAACAACACCAGCATGACTGGACCCTGTGTAAGGAATTTGGGTTTACTAAAATAAAAGAATGAGTTTCTACAAAATAAGAGTTGTGCCTGCAGGAGGCTGCAGTGGACTCTCAGAACATCTGATGGGATTAATGTCTGAAAGCAAAGAAAGGTAATGATTTAATATAAAGTAAGAAGTTAGGATGAGGTTTTAGTCCCCCACAGAACAGGAGCACAAAGCCCCATGTGTGTCTCTCAGAGTCGTCTTTGTCACGGCTCAATAACCACAAAGGTCAGCTGTGTCGAGGTGACGCACTTCACTGCTCAACTCTGGAGGAACATGAATGTCAGGCTCGCTGCCAAGTCTGTTTGGCTGCTCAATAGATTATTGTTGTGGCTAAGACTCTTATTTCTCTCCTCCCTGTTTTCATCTGCAACCGAGCATGCAGGAGGTGGAGAAAAGAAACCTTTTTACTCTCTGCTCAGTGAATGCTGCAGAAATCCCACTGGAATTAACGTCCATTTGGTGTGGGAGTTGTTCACATTGCAGAGCAGAGACTGATGGATGTGCAGACCTGATGCAACGATCACCGTTTCACCATTTATACATGCCGCTCAATAAGAAGAGCTTTGGTGCAAAATTCAAAGGTAAAAGCTAAAAACATGTCGAGAACAAACTGGAAAGGTTCTGCTGCCATTTAAGAGGAAAATAAATAATGCTTATAAAATGATTTATACATGATAGTATAATGTCAATACAGCATCCTCTCACAGTTTGCAGGTGTCCTCTTTGAGCTTCAGATGTTTTAAAGTTCAGATATGAAGTAATAAACATCCATTTCTGAACACTGGAAACATGCGGTGATAAAAATGAAACATTTATTTCCTCATAAAAGCCTCATGTCCAACAGTACTGATAAATAATGGAAACTAAAGGAGAGTTGAGCAAAAGTGGTACTTACTGGTAAGTCTGTGAAGGCAATACCTGCAAAAGGAGAGCGAGAGAGAGAGAGGGAGGAAGTGAGAAAGGAGCCTTTTCTCTTTCTAAAAACAACATTTGTGTTTACATGTGATGAGTAATCTGGTTATCATTGCAATCTCTCTGAGGTAACTAGATTGAACCATTCTTGTAAGTAAGGCTTCCTTTGCTTCAGCAGGCTTTATTCACCAGCTGAACCGGATTTCTGCAGCAGCTAAATGAGTCTGATAAACACTCCAGGTAGAAGCTGTTTGCCAGCAAGGCCGAAAAGAAAAGAGGTTTCATCTAAAATGATTCCAGTGCAGCTGAAAACACAGACATCACATTTAAACGCCGGTTTAAATGGAAATCTTTCATAATTAGAAAAGAAACCGAGTGAAGGTTAAACGTGTTTGATGGTCTCCATTCCTTTCAGGGCTGTTAAGGTAAAATCACACCTGGCTTTCAGTTCATTGTTGCTTAAATAAAGAGGAAGAAAACAGAAAAAAGTGCTTATTTTAAAAGAAAAACAATAATAGCATAAACAGCACAAAGTTCCTCCATTAATAAATGCATTTTTCAATAAACATAAAAAATGCATGAAGCTCAAACTGTTTCCAGAATCTCTTTTATCTGATTGATTTTTAATCTGGATTATTATAATTTGTTTTTATTTACTCATTTTATTATGTATTAATATGTACTTAATTATAATATATGAATAAGAGTCACAGCTGGTTTTCTGTAGAGTCTAATTTAGTCTGCTAGAACAAACTTAATGCATACCTGTTTACATATTTCACCTGAAAACTTTGAAGCTTTAACTTCTCCTCACAGCAGCAACAACCACCGTGTTTGCTAACCATAGCAGCAGGATCCCGCTATACTGATCCTTTCTGAACCAAGTGAATGGCTCGATAGCCTCTGTAGAGCTGAATGTGCACCGTTTGATTCAGGTGTGAGAAAAGAGCATCTAAGGATATGAGCCTGCATATATTCAGTGTGTAAACGTCCTGCAAACAGCATGAAGCATGCTGCAGAAACAACGTTCACTAGCTGAGGTCTCTGACCAAGGTGAAGGTCAATCGCTGGACTTCTGTGGCATTTCAGTCCCAATCTGTTGTCACTAAGACACAAGGTCAGTGTGCAACAGGGAGAAATTACTATTAAAATGCTGTGTCACTCTTCATAACTATGTTTTCATGCTTTGGTTTGGAAGAGAAGAATACAAACAGAATCCTGAACAGAGCGGAAAATACATGCTATTTTACTTTTCTCCCCATTCCAGCAGCTTAATGTTGGTCCATCTGATCTGATCAATTAAACAGATCAACATGTACATCAAGCTTGCTGACATGTTTCAGATTCACTGATCACCGTGTAAAAGTATTGATTTTTAGCCTAATTGTAAAAACACAGCAATATGTGTAATATTCAGAGCTCCTTACCTAGGCTGTGGCCGTTCTTTGTGTAGAAGCAGGTGTTATTGATGAGGTTAACGCAGCAGCCAATCACGTCGCCTGTTGTAAACGTGGGTCCGTACGGTTGCCCGGTCCCTGACGAGCAAAAAGAGTGGCCGTCGTCTCCGTGGTAGCCGTACGAGTGCTTGTCCCAACCTGGATACAGAGTTGGAGCAGGAGGGGGAAAAGTTGCTTTTTAAAACGGGACAGAAAATAAAAAGCTGCTGAGAAAAGAACTGATGCCAGAGAAACGGATTATATGCTGAGTACTGGTTTAAAAAACTGCTGATTCAGCACTCAAACTAATCCGCACAATTTATTCAAGTAGATGGCCAATGGAAATCTGCCAAAGGCTGATGCATTCACACTGCCTGCAACGCAGGCTGCCGTTCATGTTTTAACCTTCTTTCATGCCTCTGCAGCGTCACCAGCAGCAAACAAGCTTTGGAAACACATCCAGCAGAAACGTAGCACCGCTGCATCATTTCCCCAGAGCTTCAGAAAGCTCCATGCCAAAACGTGCAGCGTGAGCGCCGCCGCTTCATTTAAGGGTTATTCTGGGAATTTTCCCGTTTATAATGATCACTGGAAGGGTTTTTTTTTTTATCTTTCCTGTGAAAGCAGAAGAGGAAGAACATCCATACATGCTGGAAGAAGAGGAGGAGGTTTGTACACTTCTCCTCCTCATGTGTGAATCTCACACAGGAATGATGACAAATAGTAAATAATAAATATACTTGTTTAGGTTTAGTGTTTGCTTTCTATGCACACAGACATAAAGGCTGTGTTTTAGCCTCTTTGTGGGAAAGATGCTAACTGGTCATCCTTTTAGCATAACTGGTCTGAGGACTGGTTAAAGCTGCTTATATTCATCACTTAGAGACAGTCGCTCTGCAGCCCCCCTGGCATCTGATCTCCACACTACCCTGTAGTTGCTCTGGCCTCTTGTTATCTCTGCATAGAGACTGAGCTCCAGGGCGGGCCTGGCTCTATGGCTGGTGAAGGGGGGTGGGGGGTCTGGACTCCTGTTTGGTCTGATAACCTCAGCAAAGGGCAGGAGTGATGCTGTCATCACAATGAAATGGCACCATGTGGTGTCAGAGCAGCAGCAGTAGGGGGATATTAATATTTTAGACATAAAAAAAAAAAAAAAGGTGCCGCTTTTAAATTTCTGGTTAAATCTTTTAATTTTACATTAATTGGTGGCAATTTGGCATCAAAGATGCAGGAATTTACACACCTGATGCAGAATTTAGATTCGATTAAAGTTTGATGCCTACAGTTTGTTTATTAATGTCCACAAGCTAAAGTTTACACAGGTACCATGAAAACACCCCAACAGAAAACCGTCATGTCAAACTGCTGGGAGGTGTGACTGTAAGTGAGCTCTCAGCAACATGAAGTGATCTTTTCATTAGAAATATAATAAGCAGGTTTTTATTGGGTTTAACACATTATGTGTGAATACCCGATCAGTCTTACGGTTCTGGATAACCATTCTGCAGCACGATGACACTGCTGGGACACCGTGTCCCTGCCTCACCGACAGAAAACATGCAGATACAATCAGATAACTGCAGGTTATTTTACCTGAGTAATCCCCCCCCCCCCTTCCCCACAGCTAAAACATGCAAAAAGACAAATGAAAGAAAAGAGGAACATGAAGAAAAGATCTTACCAGGAAGTCTGTTCATATTTACACCCTGAGCTGAGAGGCCGATGCCCATGTACCTGCAGGACAGAGCTCACAGTTACAACACGACTCACTTTCAGCATGTGTGCGCACACAAACACAACAATGTGGCTTAAAATGAACCAAAGCACTTCCTGGTTTCTGAAACATCTCTTCTTCTCTGAGAAGTTTCACTTTGCATGATTTATTTCTGCTACGCCGACACGTTTAGTCGTTTAAATAAAATGTTTCTTTTTTACATTTCATTTAAAAAAAACAAACATTTTAATAATATTTTTCTGCCGTTTGGGAGAAAAGCTGGACATCTGCTGCGTTTGGTAAAAATAAAACCTTTAAAATACGTTTCAGTCGTTTAAAAGCTCCAGATAAAATCAGACTGATGAAAATTAGGATCAGATTAAGATGAAAGTTATTAAAAACATCACTTAAAATGTGGAAATAAAACATTTTAAGTGTTTATAGAGATTAAAGCTGCAAACATTTTAAATTAAAAACCATCTGATTCATTTAACCACCAAATGTCATTAACAATAATTAATTATATATCTACCTAAATCCTACAATTAATCTGATCACATCATATTTATTTTAAAATCTTTTGCTAAATAATGAACAGATTGAGCATAAAGGAAGAAAACTGCTCTGCATCAGGTAAACATGAGTCACATCTACGTTACCATAATTAAACCAAAACATTTCATTCTGACTCGAGACGACTTTATTTACAACCAAACAAGATATTTACACAACGCTGAGCTCGTCTCATCATTTATTTATATAAATGCAGTTAGAAGTTATCTGACAGGAAGCAGGAAGAGGAGGCGCGGAGCTCCACGTCTTCCCCCGTCAGTAGAACCATGACGCCTAGCTGCACCGAGGAGCTCCACATCTTCACCCGTCAGTAGAACCATGACGCCTA
>JBAMIG010000008.1:23360996-23371733 GCA_037177335.1 Kiunga ballochi
GTGTGCTAGTGTGAGCTGGGTTTGCTGCGTGTGCTAGTGTGAGCTGGGTTTGCTGCGTGTGCTAGTGTGAGCTTTCAGGACTATGCACTTTTCAAAAGGATGATATAAACTTCAAGGGTAATGACATATAATTATTTTTCTAAATGAATCTTTGCGTAGTTGTTGATAAAAAGCAAACCTCACGGAGGATATCTCTGAGCAGCTGCTTTAAACGGAGCTGTAAAAACATGGCTGCAAAGGGAACAGTTGTACTGTTTCTCTGTATAACTCATAGTACTGCGTTTTTAAATTAAACTACAGGAAATTGTATCAGCTAGTGGAACAAGAGCATAATTTGTTTCCTTCCCTGTCTCACATTTCACTGAAAGGATGAACTCAAGCATACAAACATATTTTAGATTTTTTGGATTCTTTCTTAATCTAGAATTCGTAGTACCCGTGGGAACTTTGTTAAACATCTTCTGAGGATTTTTCCCCTCAGTGAAATTAACAAACTGGGCTGTTGTGTGCATGTGTGCCATAACAATCATTATATTCCCTTGTTGTTTCAGTAAATTTCCCATCTGCTCAAATCTATGTCATCATCAAAACACAAGAAGGGTTTTTTAAAAACAAACAAATTGAAATCCCATGCTGATTCTCACATGCTGGGCTGGATTCTGCACAGTGGGGCCAAACCAGTCCATGACAACACTGACGTCCATGTTCTTTAAACCTTGACAAATTTGCACCACTTAGTAGGTCAAAGCAGATAGTAAAGGCTTTCATGCAAGATCAGAGAGAACTTGAGATTTTGACGGATGTAGAACATCAAATACTGTAGATAAGATAAATGTCACACAGATAAACACCAAAGAGATTCAAATTACAAGTCGTTTCCAGTTATTTCAATCCCATTTGTGGTTGTTTTTCATCCCCTTGGTGTCGTCTGACTTCCTAAGTGAAACCCAAATGCTCAATTTAAACTCCTGTGTCAGGTCAATCAGACCTTTTGAGTCAGGTCGGCTTATTCTGCTACTGTGGTTTGTAAAAAACTAAAAGTCAAAAAGTCTTTTGTTGACGATCTGAATAGTTACATACAGTTAGGTGAGGGTCCTGAGAGGGTCCTGTTTGTGTGTGTAAACATGCTGATGATGAAACGTCGGCCAGATTGAAGGAAAGGGCGATTTAGCGAGGCAGATCAGGACCGAATTTCCCTGAGTGATAAACTGAAAACACGCTTCCACAGGAATCTGCAGAGGAGACGAGTGAGGAAAACAGTCGACAGCACAGATGGTTACAATCATAGTGGCTAAAGACCGTGCACACACACACACACACACACACACACACACACACATACACACACACACACACACATACACATACAAGATGGAGTAACCTCTGGGGTAAATTCCCTGCTCAAATATGTAATGCTAATGTTAAAGAAGCTCAGATGCAGGCTGGTGGTCAGGAGGTTTTCCCAGAACAAAATAAATCTAAAAACACACACAAAAAGACATATTTTAAAGTTTGTTGCACTAAAACATGCTGTGATGCAGGGTTTAAACATTTTAAATAAATTTTCTTTTGAATTATTAGTTAAACAGCTTTTTCTGGGTGCATGGTGCGTTTAGCTAGTTAGCAATTAGCAATTTGCTTGTAATCAAACTTTGAAGCTAAAAGAGTCACAAGCTTCATTATTGGTCTGGATTGCCTTTGACCTATACCTATTTTTATTTTAAAAAATGTTTTAGACAATCAAATTTGGCACAAAATAAAGATTGCGGTAAGCTATCACCATTAGCGGAAGCTACCACCATTGTTTCAGAACCACTGGGTTTCAGATGAAGTATCAAATCTATGGAATTGATTGATTTCATGTGGGATCGTCCTCCTTGCATGACTTTGATGTAAGCATTACATCCTGCTTTTCACCAATCTTCTTTCTGGCACTGAAAAACGACGACACCGCTAACGCTTAAGGTCCATTTCCATCTAAGTACCGCTTACACACACACACACACAGATATGAGTGTGATGTATAAGTGTCTTTATCCACACAACACTTTCTGTCTCCTGAATGTAGTTATGTATTCTTACCTTAGAGCTGAGGATAGACTTTTATGTTACATAAAAACAGACAAATAAGTTGAACTGAAATTATTTTATCTAATAAATAATCATCTGACAGATAAATTTCAGCATTTCAGAAAGCAAAAATGCCTTTAAGACCTCAATAACACAAGACAAGCCACACTTTTTCCTCTAGAATTGATAAATACCATTATGAACACATAAAACACTGTTTGGTTTGACAAGTTTGCAAGAAATATTTTAGCTTCAAGCCAAAATATAATCTTAAAAATGCATGGTGTCAGTGTCTGGAATGATGAGTGGTGTGAGTCCACTAAAGGCCGGGAGGTCGTGGGATCTTGCAGTAAAAATTAAGAATGCAATCAAATATATATCTCTAACAACGCGTCCCTTTCTGAGGGGAAAAAGCTCTGCAGATGTTTTTGTCCCTTATGGGTTACCGTAGATGTGAGGAACACGGTGTCCCTGCTTCCTGTAGATTTATATAACCTCTATTACTGTAACGATGAGACAAATATTCGTTTATTGCATAATTATTTACTGCTTGTGGAAAAGTTTAAAGTATAATAAAATGGTAATCTAACATGAAATCCTTCCTACAAAAGAGGCAGGTTAAGGAGAGCTTGTGACTTCAATTGAAGGAAAACGTCTGAAACCAGCTCCTTTCTCGGGTCAAACTCCCGGTCCTTTCAGAAATTCTGGGTCCCTGTCAGGTTATAACAGGCCCGTGATCTTATGTATGTGCCTTCATGTATTAGCCTGTCACCTGAACCTTCTTCCTTTGTCTCTCCAGGGGTTCTTTCAGAAACACGAGAACCATCGAGTCAGAAACATCACCTGAATTTTGCCTGCAGTGTTTATTGCAAAAAGTCTTCTGAGAAATAGAAACTGTGGATTTATTCACACACAACTTCTCAGAACAAAGCAACGCTGCAGAGTTTAGGATTGATGCAGGTATGATACACAGAGAGCAGCAGGTGACTGGACCAAAATGTTTTAATGATGTCTTTCATCTTTCACCTTACCTCCTACATTCATGTGCAGATCAAAAACATTTTAAATAACATCCTTTCTGCCAGAGGGTTTAATGAGCAGGTAATGGTTCCTGTTGCAAGCTGCCGACCTGAACTCCAGTCGTCAAATCGTCACTCCTGTCGGTTTATAAAACCCAGAATGGTTTAGAACCAATATACTTTCAGGAGGTTCTGGTCTACTTTCTGTTCTCAGAATCAGAACTAAACATGGAGGCAGTGTTCAGTTTTCATGCTCCTCACATGTGGAACATACATCCCATCCGGCTTCTTTGGGACCCTTCCATTGGGGTCTCACCAATCCAACCCAAAACTGTGCTTCACACACTTCCGTCTTTTGATATACTTAACAAAAAATGCCACTTCCTGTGTGACCTGGCATAAAAAAAGCAGGAATGGCTACTTTTGGTTGATTAAGACTCCATCTGCAAATAAAAAGACAACAAATCGTCCCTAGCCGTCCTCTAAAACACTTCATGCTACAATGCTAATGGTGACTTTTAGTTGGAAGCTGAATTTATGGAAAAGTTAGTTTAAGGAAATTTCACTGCAGACTAGTTATATCCGGTCTACATCGGACGCTGTAGATCAGGTCCAGCTCAACAAAACTACATAATTAGATTTCTACTGTACAACATTCACAGATTGTGAGCTTTATCAATATAAAATCTTTTTTTGTTCATTTTGCAAAAGAATTTATAATCTGTGTTCCTACATGCTTTCACAACCCGCTCAGTCTTAAATGCTGGCTAATCTTAGACATATACTTGAGGATGCCACTTAAACTAATTATCACAACCTGTTTAACATTTGATGCATTGGTAGCTTCAGCAGCATGTCCATAGCCCTGCCTTTGGTTTACCGTGGTTCATTTAACCAAACCCTTTCATTTTCTCTCTCTGCTGGTCAAAAAGAGAAAGAAAAAAGAAGAAGGCCAGTCAGGCTGGAGATCAGGCAGCTGAGATGAATTGATTGGATAATTTCAACCATACGGGAGCATTCAAATGTCATTAAAGTAACGAGAAGACATTTGTCAAAGGTTACTCTGGCTGATGTGTGCAGAGAGCACAAAGCTGCCTTTGTCGCCTGGTTGTTTTGCTGGAATAAAATAGCTGGGTCAGATTTGATGGGAGCTATTTGCCCCACATATCTCTTTGTTTAATTCACGAACAGCATTCAGCCTTATTTTCTGTAGTTGTGGTATGAAGCCAAAGAACTGCTTTGTTTAGCTACTTAGCTAGCTGTGTAAATCAGGGCATTACAGAATTAAATCACCTTTAACTTTGTTAGCCAGACAATTTGACAACATAAAAATGAATCTTCACTATTTATAAATCATTTTTAGGTCATCATTACTAGCTATAGTAGCTACTATTGCTGCGACAGACGTGTTAGCCTAGCTTGTTACACATTAGTTAGCATGTTACTCGTTCTATGCTGCAAACATGCAAACATTATAGAAGCCATTTTAGTGTTTTTTTTCTAACAATAAGGTTGGATCATTTCAGCTTTTTTTCTACAAGGGAGGTCTGCAGCTAAAAAGCTGCTTAGCTAGTGGTGTAAATCAGGCTATTATGGGATTAATCACATTTAGTTAGTCAGATAAATCAACTTAAAGGCTTCGCTAACATTAACAAATAATTACACTACCAACGTTATTGGTTATAAAAGCTACTATGACCACTACAGAAGTTTTAGCCGGCTTTATTATTCATACTTTTAGGTACAGCTACATATTTCTTGACCTGAAGTGTTTGGTTTCACAGACTGGACAACATTGCTGGACCATAGGACCTGTACGCTCCTACTAAAACCCCCCACAAAGCCACTGCTGGAAAACAAGCCTGTGAAAGAAACATAAAGTCATAGTAAACTCAACCCTAATCGCCTCAGCACCCACTTGGCAGCTTGCTGCTTTTGGCTGCCAAACAAAGAGCTTCATTAAGAGTCATCCAGGACTCGAGTCACTTGTTTTAGCACCTGCAGCTTTCATCACCTGGTCAACGCTGCAGTCCTGGAAACACCAGGAACACGCTGTACATCAACAAGACTTTTAGACCCTTTCAGCTGCAAAACGGACACTTTATGATAAAAGCTCTACAATTATCTGATAAACGTATTTTTAAGGTTTTGTTTACTGCACCTCTGTGGTCAAATAGCACATAAAAACCTAAAGCCGTGGAATTACATGAAATTCCTCCTCAATTTGGTCATCATGTGACTACTTTGTTAAAATCTCCAAACTAAATAAGTATTTCATGTTGGATTACACAAAATATTAAGTTAAAGAAAACTATGTTAAAACAGCTATTTTTATGTGAAACTTTACATTTAGTCAGCAGAACATAGAGGAGACCAGTGGACACATTTTGGCCTTTGGAACCAGGAGTTCTGGCCCATAATGCTGGAAAAAACAACTTTTACTAGTAAATTTTGAGTTAATAAACTTTGCCTGCTGTTTCTGTAAATCTGTTTCACTGTTTCACACCTAAATCTGCTAAATTAAACAATCCTTTCAGTCATCTCAGTTATCTTTACCCGAGTGAACGGAGAGATCGGGGCAGATCCAGTCCTCTCTGTGCGGCTTGTAATAAATCAGAGATGGAGAAGCAAATGTTTTCTGACAGGTGATCCACAGGGATCAGCGTGATCACAGCATACACCCAAAAAATTATGTTCCTGCACAGAACAGTAAGAAGCTCTGCTCTGTTTGGGATTCCAGCAGAAGAGCATGATCACTTATCTTTATCTCTGCTGCCAGTTTAACAGATTTCTGCACCTTAAACACATCTGCCAACTCAAACAGTGGTGGTGATGAAACTGCAGAGGCTTTTAAAGAGATGTGTGTGAATAAAACGACCACTGGTGTTTTTTTTAACTTCAGTTTAAACCAGAGAGCCGCCATGTTGCTTAAACAATGTCATTTCCTCTTTTTGTTCCCAGCGTTCAAATGGACAAACGTTGCAGCTGCTGGATGTATCCTCCAGCAGCTGCTGTTATGAATAAACTGGTTTGTATTGATCTGATCAGAGATTCCAGCAGACATGTTTACATGGAGTTAAAACAAAGTGATGCCATCAGACATTTTCATCTGACTGTAATCATTCTGATGTGTCAAACATGATCAGTAACCCTCGACCCGTTCAGTTAGTAACACACACACACAGTCCGGTTCTGTTTGTTCAGTCGTACTGAAACACACCATGTACCGTACCCTCCATGTGCATCCAGCATGCACAGAAACATCCAGACCAAAAAAACCCAGTTCCTCCTGAAAACATTTCAACCATGTGACTTTTTGATTGGAGCTGATCGGATCAGCTGGCATGTTTCCGGAAGTCCGATCGGATCAGTAGAGATGCATGTGTTTAAACTACTCCAAACAAGCGGTACTGTTCAAAAACACACAGAGCAGGTGTCATCCCACTGGGTCCAGTCTTAACCCACCATCTGAGATTCTGCTGAATCAGCATTATATGGGGCTTGCATTGATCTCTGGGCCAAGGAGGTCAATCCAACTGGGATCAGTTATAGTCTCTGCATAACCAGTTCAGCTAAACACCACCAGCGGTGGATGTTACTTACATAGATGTGCCTCTGCTTGTAACGAAGGAAGAGGTTGTGCATGATGGCGCCATCGTGGAGGTCCTCCAGCGTCGCCATGTCCTCCACTCCTTTCATGCTGCTGTGGTGCATGGGATGCACTTTCTGCCGGGTCAGAGCATTCTGCTTGTACGTGTACACCTAAAAAACACAAGACATTTAGGATTTATGCAGATAAACACAACTTTAACCTTTGTTTCTGGGGGATGGGGATATGGGGGGGTGAAGCACAGGAAAACACTGGAACCATTTCCTGTTTATATGAGAAACGGTCTGCAGCAGCACGAGCATCAGGCTCAGACTCAGATTTAGCCTTTCCGCTCTTTGGCTTGTTTATAACAGACAGATAAAACATCCAGACCAGAACCACCAGCACAAAGGAAATCCCATACTGCTTATTAAAGCGGCTCAGTTTGCCTTCCTTCCTGCTCTTATCAGGAAATAAAACCCTTCAATTCCAGGAAGGCATCGCTAACATTGCAGCCAGGAGGGCATATTTGCAATGTCACGCTAATGATGATGAACAACAGAAAACAGAAGGAACAAAAACACAACAGGAAATGTCCAGAAAAACAGAAATGTGACTGTTTTTAGTGAAACTCTGATGCGCTGGATGTCATGCTGCAGCTTTGTGAGCAGCTGCTCTCCTGGGATTCACAGCAAGATGCAGAAAAAGTGAGCCGAGGTGTCGATGTTAACGGCTTCTCTCTGTCCGGTCAGACAGCTCCAGCTAATAGCATCCGGATGTTTAGCTCGTCTTACCACAGGACTGGTTAGACAGGCAGTCCTCTGACATGAACATACATCCACGCAGGAATGTAGCGCCATGCTAAAGGTCAAGGGTCAAAATCCAAACCAGTCAGAAGAAGGAAACCAGATACAGGTGAGACACAACTGCAGCCAGAGCTGCAAAAGCAGAAAGAAACAGTCGGACTTAGTTCTGGTTGAGTAGGGTGAGGGTTCAATTTCTGCTCCTCATCCTCCTCCTCCTCCTTCACTCCGCTCCAAGGAAGCACCAGTATGTCCAGGACCTTTAAAGAGCAGCAGAACTGGGAAAGCCACTACAGCGGATCAAGACATCCTGCATTGATCCAGTTCTGAGGAAGAACCGGCCCAGTGGGCTGAATGACGACTGACTGGTGGATCATTTCACATCTGATGAAGACGACTGACCGACTCAGACTTCTCATACCCAGCTGCAACATGGCCAGGTGTAGCCGGTAGAGGATGCCCACTCCCATCCGGCCGGGGAAGCAGCAGTGAGGAGCTTCTCCTCGGACTCTCCAGAACCTTTTGTGCCAGACATTTCGTCCATCTCCTGCCTCGGTCCTTTGGGCTGTTTGCTCTGTTTTCCAGGGGTTTATGTTTGTTATTTGATGCAGAAAATGGAGCGATAGCACAGAAAATCACAGGGGGAAAGTTAAGAAGCATCTCTGACACAGAACCAGCGTAGTGAAAAAACCAGAGAAGAAGAGGAAGAAAATGATTCCAGAAGAAGACAAAATCATTTCATTTTCCTACTTATTATGGATGGATGTTGCAACCTTAGCCGTATTAATGCAACGATCCGGTGGGAAGACGCAAACTCTGAACTCAGCACTGCCCCCTAGTGGCTGAACTGACTTTGTTTTATTCTACAGTCATTTGGCTTCAATCCAAAGCGACGTACATGGTATAAGTAACCAGCTAACCTATGTGTCGCAGGTGGGAGGAAGCCGCGGTGCCCGGAGGGAACCCACACATACTGGGAGAACATGCAAGAACTCTGCTCAAACCTCCACCTTCTGTGGCTCCAACCCGCAGTGCTAACTGCTACTCTGCTGTATGGAAAGTACAGAAAAAACCCATGAAAAATGAGAAAGTAAAAAGCTGAAATGAGGATAAACCTCCTGTAAACAGACTGATAACTGGGATGCTTCTGCAGAGCAGGACTAACAGCTCATATTTCACGCTGTGCAGGCAGCGAAACTGTTGGAGAACATGAATCCAGAGCTAACGTCTGCTGTGTCTGCAGCAAATAAGCAAACCCTCTGAGAGGAATTTATATTAAATATAAACCAGTGATTCCTGCAGATGACAGATCCTTTACCTCCTCTATGGCTGAGATTATACAGCATCTGCTTTCTGTAGAGATGCTAAAAGGAAACATTCTGTGGTTTTGTTTTAGAAGCTACATGCTAACGCTAACAGAATTTCTGAGACCTTGTGCTAAAAACAACCTGAATACAGTTCACTGAGACACCAGGAAGCTGTGTTACAATATTAACACAGAATATTACCGCGTGGAAGAAAAAAAGGAAAAATCATTAAAAAATGTAAAGTTTTATTGTGAAAAACCTGATTTGTATCATGTTACAACATGACAGTTTTATTGTGAAAGCATAAACAGTCGGGTTGTGAGGTTCTGACGCCCCGTTTTCTCTACGCTTCCAGAACGTTTCATTAAAGCAACTTTTTTTCCTCGTTTCATGAGTCACGCTTTAAAAAGTTTAATGATTTTAATGCAACCTAATTTTTTTACCTGGGAATAATTATTACAGAACACGAAGCTGAAGTGATCCCTGCGGGGGGGCTGCAGCCGGCTGAGGGGGACGAGCCGACTCCGACATCAGCATCAGTCGTCTGCATGCAGGCTGCTCGGTTTCTGCAGGGTCTCTCCATCAGATCGGAGCCATGTTGGCTCCTGGTGGAAAAAGGAGCGCAGCCAAACCTCCTGCTGTCTCAGCACCATCATGGTGTCAGTCACACACCGTTTCCCACAGCTTACAGACATTTCTATCTTTCTGCTATGAAGCAATGTGAAGGTTATTTTACTCTGTGAATGTTTGCTTTTTGCAGTAAATAATCACACAAACCGCCTTCGACGACAGTGAAACACACTGCTTGTTGCTCCTCCTGAAGAAAGCCGGCCTCTGTGTGAGGAGTCGTTGTCCCTGAACACCCCCGCTTACACATTTACACCCCAGATGCCCCCCAGCATCCTGTCAGGCCTCATTTCCCACATTCCTCCTGCTGCTCGGCGTCACAGCAGCTTTTTCTGCCACAACGATGCGTTCACTGACTTCCTCCAGTTCCTGAACTTTGTCCGACTGATGAGGACACCTTTCACCAAGCAGAGCTAGTCTCCCTGGTTGCCTTGACAACAAAAGGAAACCCAAAAACCGTCCTGTTTACTTATTTACAGGCAAACGTGTGCAGCATCACGCTGACCTGCACGAAGCAGCAGCGTTCCATTTCAGAGGCTGTAGTGGACTGGAAACCAGTGCAGCGTCTACCCTGCCTCTTAACCTGCTAATGGCTAGGATAACTGGGATAACTGGGACAACTACTGGTTAATTCTGCTCCCCACTTCCTGCATTTGTTTCACTCATTTCAAAGAAAAACGCTTTAAACAGAACTTTTTGTTTCTACATTCCAATGGAGGCTGGGTCCACACCCAAAACCAGACCTCACCAGAACCGGACCTCACCGGGTCTAATGGAGGGATAGAACCTCCTCCAGAACCGGACCTCACCGGGTCTAATGGAGGGATAGAACCTCCTCCAGAACCGGACCTCAACGGTTCGGATAGAGGGATGGATTCTCCACCGGACCTCACCGGGTCCAGTATAGGGCCTTCTGCTCCCCCAGAAGAAGGCAGAAACATGAAGGTTCTGGGAAGTGTCCGGCCTGCACACCTCCTCCTGAACACTGGTTAAAAAAATGTTGTGTAGGAAGGTTCTGACTGGGATGTAGAGTTTCCGAGCTGGTTAAACTGGGACAAACCCGCTACGCTTCCTGTGTTTACATTTGTACATATTTCCTGTAATCAAACTTTAAAACGGCTGCTTTTATTTTCTGTGTTTGCGAGCAGCGATGGCGGACTCCGCAGCAGCAGGAGGTCGTCAGACATAATCAGGTTTTTAATTAGCCCACTTGTGTTTGGAGGGATGAAGAGAGTCCACGGCTCAGAAACAAAGCCACGGGGGCGGCGCTAAGCCTAGCGGCAGATGCTAACAGGAGTAAATCTCTGTGGAACAAAGCCATC
>JBAMIG010000008.1:23768043-23780460 GCA_037177335.1 Kiunga ballochi
CTCTACCACCGTGATTCAGCAGAAATCGTTCCCGCCGTGATTCAGCAGAAATCGTTCGCGCAGTGATTCAGCAGAAAGTCTCTACCACCGTGATTCAGCAGAAATCATTCCCGCCGTGATTCAGCAGAAAGTCTCTACCACCGTGATTCAGCAGAAATCGTTCCCGCCGTGATTCAGCAGAAATCGTTCGCGCCGTGATTCAGCAGAAATCTGTAATACCGTGATGGTGGGGTTCCTCATCCTGCTCATGTGTTTAGAGTCCGGGTGAGGTTTTCTCTTCCCAGGTAGAGCTGCTGACCTTTTACACACAAGGTACAAGATATAAGGGTGATGAAGGCACGGTGTGTTTGCCAGTACTGGACAGAAGCTCAGCATGACTCAGCATCTCTAGATCTAAATCTGTGGTGAGAGGGGAGCTTTTTTTTACCAGCTAGTCCTAACACAGCGTTTGCAGAACCACCCTGAGAACCGGTTTGGTCAACTTCTAGATCTGGGGGATAATTTTATACACTTGATGCGACATTATGATATGAAGGCACCATTTCACCGTACGCATCCCGTAAGCATGGATAAAAGCGTCTGACAAATGTATAGTATAAGTATAGTATAAATATAAGTACTTATTTCCATCTCAGCCTCACAGTGCGGTCGCTGGGGTCGATCATGTCATCATCCAGAGAAAACAGAAGATAAACTGGACAACGGACGCTTTGGGAGACCGGTGACTTTAAACCAATCAGCTGTTTGTGTTTATTAAACCGCAGATTAAAGTCCTTGTTGCTTCTCAGGTTTAATTCAGTGGTTTTGTTTCGTATCACGAGAGATCGATGATGGCTTTTCTCATCTTGATGCCTCTGCAGCTTCCAGATGTGGTCCTGATTAAAGACGAAGACTCAGACAGCAATGACTCAGAGGACGGTGAGTATAACGTTTATCACCCGACTTCAGCTGGAAGCTGCTGAGAATACATATCACTAATAAACATCTTTGTTTACGTCTGATTGCTAAAACATTTCTAATAGAAAAGAGTTTGTGTCTGAGGCTTTTATTCTAGCAGCTTCCTGCTCAGCAAAGGCAGGAGTTGCCATAGCAACCAGTAAATTTCATGTGGTCTCATTTCAGACAGTCTTCTCTGATAAATGATCATGCAGGAACTCTGGAGTTCAGGAAGTTCAGAAACTAAAGGAAAAAAAAAAAATCAGATTTTCAAAGTAAAAGCCCTCCACATGAAAAATGACAAAATATAGCAGGTAAAATTAGTGTTAGACAACATTTGTCACACACTAATCAGTCTCTCCTTCATTGTTATTATATATATATATATATATATATAAATAAAATGTAACCATTACCACGGAGCTGCTAGTTTTTAATTTGCTTTTTTATATTGTATTTATTTATTGTTAATTAAAGAAGCAACATTAGCTTAGCAGCAGATGTTTCTCACTAAACAGGAAGTTGGTTTGGGAATAAAGTTAACTTCACTGAAGCTCCTCCTTAAAACTCCCTTTAAAAAAAGAAAAAGGATAATTTATGTTTGATACAGAAGACAGGAGACGCAGACGGACACTTTGGTCTGTTTTTAAATAAGAAACCAGAGCAAAACCACTGGAAGCCACAGGGGGCAGTGTTGAGTCCTAGCAGACATGCAGCCAGCACGCAGAACAAAGCAGAGAAGAAGAAGAGCAGCAGAAGCATAAATGGGCTTTAGGAGGATATTTTCCATCTTTAATAGTTGCTGAATTCAGCTCTGGACATTTAATATCTGATGTAAATATCGTTTCAGCTCATTTCCTGGCTGCTGATGGAGCGTCGCCTGCGGTCAGTGAAGGCATCGCATCAGGGACAACCGGCTGGAGGAGGCGGCGGTGTAGTCGTGGAAGTAAAGATACGGACAGGTCCCCGTCCTCTGAGCACGTGAAAGCACCCAGACATCTTTCAGGAACTCCGTCCAATGTGTCCAACACCGGGGACTCCTACTCCTCCCCGATGGAGCCGGACGTCCACCTGGTCCAGGACTGCGCGCTGGTTTCCAGCAGAAAGACGTACTTCAGTAACTCCATGGTGGAGGACCAGTCCCCGTCCAGCAGAGCAGAACTGGACATGAACGCTGACCCGTCCTGGAGCAAACAGTCCAAAAGTCTGAGTTTCCCTCAGTTTCAGAGTGAGGACATAGACGGGGACGCGTTCGGGCTGAAGCTGATCAGCGTCTCTGGCTCCGCCCCCATGGAGTGCCAGCTTCCCAGCAACAGGAGCTCCGCCTTGGACTACGAAGACGGTGGGAGCATGATGAACTTCAGCCTCTACCAGGACCAACCGGGCCCGTCCCAGCTCGGTGCCGGGTCCCCGAGGAAGCGCTTCTTTTGCTCCATCTGCAACAAGACGTACGCCAACGCCCAAAACCTGGAGGTCCACACCAGGATCCACACGGGCGAGCGGCCGTTCAGCTGCGACCAGTGCGGCAAGAAGTTCACCCAGTCAGCGCACCTCCGGTCGCACCTGAACATCCACTCCGGCGAGCGGCCGTTCATCTGCACCGTCTGCTCCAAGAGCTTCATCGTCAAATACAGCCTGAAGCTGCACATGAAGAAGTACCACCCAAACTCCTGAGCCCGCACCAGCAGCCTGTACAGACCAGTAACCAGTATCCCAGTATCCCGGCCGCCTGTGCAGCCCAGTATCCCTGTACAGACCAGCTCCTTCCTGATATTTCCAGATAGCAGGGGCCTAATTTATGTGGAATTGCTACTAAAACTGGACTCACGAGGGGAAAATGCTGAATGATAGTAAAAAACACTGCTTTAATCACAGATGCAGCACTTATTGCAGCTGACATGATGCATTCACAGACAGGTCAGCGTGGGGGAAAAAAGCATTACTGCTTTTTGGTTGCACTAATTGGTGAAAACTGTAAAAATCAATGTACAGTCAGTTTGTTTTGTTCAATAAAACCAATGATCAAGTTTTTATCATTTTATTACCTGATAAAAAAGTATTTAAAAAGGTCACATCTCAACATTTCTGCAGATTAAAAAAAAAAAGACAATTGATCCTAAATCTACACATTTTATTTTCTGATGATGAGTCAGAGTTTTAAAGCCCAACAAAGAGAGACTCCCTGTTTACCCTGCTGCTTGTATCAGACATGTAGCAGAAACAGTGGATGCAAGTAATGGCAGCTGCTGGATATTATAAAAAAGGCAGTCTGAAAACAAAAAGGATCATAATAAATACAATACTAAGAAAGTCCAATTTCACTTTTTAAATACTGGGAAAACGCAACTTTTAAACATTTTATACATAATTTTACACCCACTGTTCTTGTTTTCTAATCGTTACAGGCTTAAGCTGTAATGTCCTACCTCACGCATGCGCAGTATAGGTCATGTCAGGTTGCGTTACAGCGTAGATTTCCAGTGACGTCACTTCCGTATTCACTTCGAGACACAACAGGGACAAAAGCATATTCAGGTGAGCCGCACTGGGCGCGACTTCTTAATTTTCCACGCTTCGGCAGATGGTCTGGCATTTTCTGCGCCAACAACCAGCACGCGGCAGATTGAAGAACAAACATGTCCCCAGCTGTAGCCTTCCACGCGCAGCTTGCCTCCATTATGGAGGTGCTAGCAAACACGGCAGTGGCGGAGATTTGCGAGCTCGTGGACAGCGGCTACGCAGTGATGCAGCTCGAGATCTCCCGGAGCCGCAAAGAGAACGAGGTGCTAAAGAGGAAACTGCGGCTCATGGAGCTTCGAGCCAACCGCGCGAGCGCCCTGCGAGCCGCGGCCAACAACTGTAGCGGCGCCGCAATGCTTCACGCGAGCGGTCGCCCGCGAGTTCACCTGCTTGCAGGGCACGAGCCACGAAGAAGCGGCGCGACACCAGCAGGTAACTTATTTAAATACACAGAAGTAGGAGAAAAACGCTGAAGCGGAATGAGAGCGGAATGTGCTGCGTTTATGTACCACGCGGAATGTAGGAAATCCGCACTTCACGCTTTTTGCTCTGAAAATATTAACTGATATTAGACTTGCTTAATGTTTAATACAATTCAAGCAAGTTTAAATTAATTAAAACATCTTCACTCACCTCCATCTGAGACAGCATTGTCCCAGTTGTCCCACGAGGAGACAGTTGGAGGGACAGAACTCAATCCAGCCTCGGACTCAGACCAGGGGACCACACAGGAGACTGTGAGTGTGAGGAAGAACATCTTCATCATCATGTCTTACCAGCTTCTCTCAGCCTCCATTTGCTCTGATTTCAGCCTGCAGAAAATGAGACCACAGCCATCGTCAAACTGGAGGACGGGGCGTCCTGGTCCCGGGCCGAGTCTGACAGTAAGTACTGGGCCAGCTTGTGTTATACAGCAGTGTTTTTTTTTTTTAACCCTGGTTCTCAAGGAGCACCCTATTTTACCACACCTGACTCGAATGAATGTCTCATTAGTTACAGAGACTTCAGGTGAGCTGAGGTAGGAACCAAAACACGGTGTGATAGGTAGCTCATACGATGTGATGATTTAATAATTATCAGGACATTTTTTCATTTATTTTAACTCATTTTTCATCAACACATTTGTGGAAAAGTTGAACTTACTGGATTTCCCAGATCCAGGTCGATGTGGCTGCGACCCGGATACGCTGCGGGTCCGTGTCCAAGCAAAACCCAGGAAGGTCAGGGTCTACCTGCAAAGGGAAAAGAGTTTAATCTGGTGGAAATAAAATGTTAACAGTGTTAAAAATGTGTATTTTAATGGAAGCTAATGGGGCAAGAGGAAAAGAGAAATCATCGTGTTCATCTGATAAAATGTTGTATTGTTTTTACGTATCTGACCTTTTAAAGCCTAACCCTGGACCTCTGATGCTAATTAGCTTTAGCTGCTAATCTTTGCTATTAGAGCATCTGAAATAATTGGATTAATAAGGAAAATGGATGGTTTTATGGTTTCTCAGTGCAGAGGGAGGAAACATGGACTTGATATAATCTCACTTGTTCAACCCGGCTGAAATAAAACGGAGCAGCAGGTTTTATGTCTGAATCTAAAGATGTGATTTTGTGTCTTCAGGTGATTTTTCTGCTGCTGCTGACGGACAAGTGGAGGCAGAGGCTTCGTCCTCGCTGATTAAACAGGAAACAGCAGGTGATGGTGGCGGCTCTAAGTCATGGACCAGTGGGGAGGTGAGCTCCACCTCCACCCAGAACGCCCCAAACACCAGCAGCTACGACTGCCTGGTGTTCGAGGTCCAGAGTGGTTCCTGTTCTACCCAGAACCCACTGGGTGTCCATCCTGCACCGCATCCTGCACCGCATCCTGCTGCGACCGAGTCGGCTCTGCCTACAAGTTTTCACAGTCAGCAGCAGAGGGCGCCGCCTCCCGCTTCAGGAGACACGGCGGGAGGACACGGCGCCACCAGGAGGGACCGGTGGCGGCTCCAGAACCGGGCTGGCGGGGACGACTCTGGGGGTAAAACATTCGTCTGCAACTGGTGCGGGAAAACGCTGGCCTGCCTCAAGAACCTGAAGACCCACATGAGGGTCCACACGGGCGAGAAACCGTTTGTCTGCGCGCTCTGCGGCAAGCGCTTCTCTGACTCCAGCAACCTGAAGCGCCACCACAGCGTCCACACCGGGGAGAAACGCTACGGCTGCGTCCACTGCGGGAAGCGATTCGCACAGTCCGGTTCGCTCAAGGTCCACATGAGCGTCCACACAGACTGCAAGCAGTTCAAGTGCGGCTTCTGCGGGAAGACGTTTATATCCGGCAGCCACCTGAGGCGACACGTCACCATCCACGCCGGCAGGAAGGGCTTTCCCACCGACTTACTGTGAACGCCACGCGGAGACTGATCACAAAGAGCTACTGGAGGCGTCCACTAGGGGGCGCAATGCTGATTAGCATTAGCTTTGCACTAAGTGCACAAGACCCCTGAACCCTGCAGCTCAAATTCAGTCGGTCCTTAAACTCAGCGCGCCTTGCATTATTTACACTGTGAGACCATTCACAGACTGCTGAGTTAACCACACAGCGACTGCCGGTCTGGGTTTAGTGATCCCACACCGGGTCATGTTATCTCTGCTCTGACCTGTGGGCCATCACACTTCAGCGTGATTTTAAGCTCTTACCGTTTTCAGAGCCCAGATTTCATTTCTGCACAGACAAGGCTTGAAAACGCATTTTAATAAGCAGCCATGATGAACACGGTGGATAAATCCATCAGCGTTTCTGTTCTTCATACTAAGCAGCGAGTCTATCATTCATGTTGTTTGTGGAACCCAGTGGAACGTCCCTGTTGAGCTCTTAGAGACGATGAAGACAAACTGACCTCTGGCTCGTACGGTTCAGAGTAATTTGTTCAAATCCTTTTCCTGCTTTTTCAGTTAAAAACAAACTTAATTTATGTAAATAAGAGAGGAAGAAGCCTAATTTCTCAGCAGGAATGTTGCAGTTAAAGTTGATTTAATTCATTTAATAAAAGATAAAAGCATGAAAATGCTCTTTTTTTTCATCAGTTTAAAAGTTTCCTGCATGTTTGTCAGAAAATATTCACATTCCTGCTTTTTGGTTGTGTGGGAAATAAATACAAACATTTTTATTGTGAGATTTTTGTAATAAAATGAGCTGGTACCTGAACGCCTCGTGCTTTTTGTTTTTCTGGTAACTTGATACAAAGCAGCTAAATGAAACCAAATGACCGGGAGCATCAGCAGGAACACAATATGCAGTAAAGTCGCTTCATACGCTTCTTACCAGTGAATGTTCAGGCGTACCTGTCCAGGTGTACCTGCATGTCACCAGACCCTGGTTTCCACATGACCCTGAAGTGGCGTAAGTGTGTGTCCTCTGGTGGATTTTAGTTCAACCTTCCTGCTGGGATTCAGTGCACTGAAAGTAACCGGATAATGCCTCAAAATGAGCTAAGAATCCAGTGGGAAACAATGGACAATTCGCGCCCTAAACCGACGCCATCTTGCTGACGTAATGGAAGCGGAAGACTTCCAGAACTTTCGGAATAATGTCGGCAACCAACGCGGATATGTCTAAATATGTTATGCTATATGATATGTTAAACTCTATATATGTTAGTATGAGTTTTTCTAGATACAATAGGTTTTTTTTTTATGCCTGAGCTTGCTACATAACTTTATGCTCACAATATATCAGTTAAAAAAATGGGAAAATCATGACGTGACATGATGCATTTACTTGATATAAATGACTGTCTCAATCAGCGCATAAGTCGACTTCGCGCACTATATTTAGGTGCGTAGTGTGTTTACATTGACGTTTGGGTGAAAAAGTAAGTGAATTAAAAATACCCGGATGTTGCCCTAAAATTTGCAAAGAATCTAGTGTGAAACAATAAGCCCTTCGCGCCCTAAACCGACGCCATCTTGGTGACGTAGCGGAAGCGGAAGTGCTGGGCTTTCCTAATTATGGCGACAAACAATACAGTCACGGTGGCTAATTTTTATAGATGTGAGTATTACGTTATTTCGTTAAGGTTACCATGTATACAGCAGCTCGCTGCATATCTAATGTGCTTACAGTAACTCATGAATCTGATCATTTGTTTGAGACTGCGTTAGCCGATGCAGTACAGTTAGCATACATAAATGTTAGCAGTATTTAGCCGTATGTGGACACAATAATCTTTTTAACATGCATAAGATTAGTCTAATCGGTCATACATCACTACCGGTACCGGCAATTAAGACGGTACTTCCCCACGATAGTGCACACTGCAGAAAAACGTGCATAGTGCGCACTACAGAAATGACTGTACTGCATGTACTCAGCCCCACAGTATATTCAGTACACTATGGTATTAAGACACAGCTACAGTTTATGCACAATATGGCTTTTTTTTTAACTAAATAAAATGATTCAGCCTGAACTGTCCAGATTGAATTGCAAGGGAAATATGTTGTGATATAAGAACAATGTGGGGAAGCACTTCTCCAGCAGGTGTGTGTGTGTGTGTGTATACACTAAGGTATTTTTTATCAACTTTGCAGGGACAGATGAGGACACCAGGGGCCTAATTTCCTGGAGAATGGCGAATCCAACGCTATTTACTGGGAAAAAACATTCCAGTTTGAAGGCTTATAGGTAAGAATAATTGTTTAAATAGTCGTTTACATTATTTGTTTGATGAATTTAAGATTAATGTGAGCAGATTGCAGGATCTTTTAAGCAGAGATTGATGGATAAAACAGAGATGGATAAAAGAGTGTGCACATAAAGATAAATATTATTAGCTTTTATATGAATTGCACTTCATATATGTTCACCAGTATCTTCCTGAAAGAAAAAGGCCTCGAGGGAAAGGTGGAAGCCAAGGCCATTAAAAAACGCTGGGAGAACCTGGTGTCCAAATACAAGGTTAGAGACGCCGTAACACTAACAAAAATCTGTAGTGCAGGCTTTATTTAACCGTCTGTGTTTCCACAGGTCCTAAAGCGTCCCAGAACCGGAGTCAGCACCGACAGCGGGAAAGTCACTGCCATTTCCTGGAAGTGGTACCTACCGATGGACGAGGCCATAAGGAGCAGACTGTCTGTCACGCCTCCTGTCATCTTTTTCTCAGCCAGCAGAGAGGTGCTGCTGACCAGACCTCCTGCTGAGGAGAAGGGCTCCACTTCCACGCTGTCCACCCCAAAAAGACAGCGGGTGGACAGGATGGACGACGTACTTTCTGCCATAAAAGACGGCGACGAGGAGTATCAAGAAGCCATGATGGAAATGCAGAAAGAGCAGGAGCGGCGGGATGATGAAAAGGAGAGAGAAGCAAAAGAGGCAGTGGAACGAGAAGAGAGGCATCACAATGAGCTGATGACGAGGGAAGAGAGGAGGCACTGGGAGATGGTGGAGAAGGAGGAGAGGTTCTACAGGGAGATGATGGAGAGAGAGGAAAGGTTTTACAGGGAGATGGTGGAGAGGGAGGAGAGGTTTTACAGGGAGATGAGGGAGAGGGAGGAGAGGAGGGACAGGGAGACGGCTGGTAGGGAGGAGCGCCTGCTCGCAATTTTAGAAAAACTGTCCAATAGGATGTAATCGTGTTTACTGTTCAGTTCCCCTGGTTTACCTAAACATTTCATTAAACGGTTAATTAAAACGTTCATCTACTTTGTCTTCATTTTACACACACACACACACGCGCGCACGCCTCTGGCAAGTACCTCCACCAGGTCCTTGGGACCCTGTATATACAAAGAGGCAGCTGATTGACCCGCCGTGACTAATTCCATACACATACTAACGACTCGCAGTGAAGGGTTCTGAGCATGATGGAGGATGAGGACGATGGAGGACGAGGGTGATGGAGGATGAGGACGATGGAGGATGAGAACGATGGAGGAAGAGGACGAGCGTGATGGAGGAAGAGGACGAGCGTGATGGAGGAAGAGGACGAGCGTGATGGAGGAAGAGGACGAGCGTGATGGAGGATGAGGACGAGCGTGATGGAGGAAGAGGACGAGTGTGTTTTAAAGTGTTTTAGGTAAGGTAGTGTCCCTGAGGACCAAGGTAGTGTCTCTGAGGACCAGGGTAGTGTCCCTGAGGACTAAGGTAGTGTCCCTGAGGACCAAGGTAGTGTCCCTGAGGACCAGGGTAGTCATATGTCCCTACCGGGAAGTGTCCTGCGTCCAGTTTGTGATGTGAGACGGCACTTACCCAGGATGATGTGTCCTACATGCCCGTCCACACAGAACCGTGCTGTACCCGTCTTTGCCACTAGATGTCAGTGTTTCCTCCACACTGGACCTTCAGAGGAATTCAGATCAGACCATAATTTTGCTTCAATCATCATCATCCTTTCATCACAAACAGCAGCCATAACCATAAGAGGACGCCGTAAGACGGCTGTCCTCCTGCCGTCTAAACTTTATATGCAAATAGTTTCAATAGAAGCAAAACTTTATGTTTAATCTTCCACATTTAAATAAAAACATGTCTTTAGTGATTTATTCATAAACATTTACTGAACATTAAAACAATATGTGTGATTTTGTCAGATTAAATCAGTTCATCATCAGACTGGATGATCCCAGTTGGATCCAGTAACAGATGCATTAAAATGAGTATAAAACCAGTGCAGATAAATATAAAACCAGTAACTCTGAGCATAAACACATTTCAGCTCAAACATGGTGAAAAAGGATTTTTATGTTGCTGCTGCAGGTGTGTGTCCTCAGTGCTCTTCAGGGACCAGAGGTGCGGTGGGAAAAAGCATGATGGTGATGTAACGCTGTGAAGGCGACTGGAGAAAACACAACTCCTGCATCTTGTCTCGGCTTTCTGTCTGGATTCAGATGTTTTCTCTGTTTGCTGGACCGCATCGCGCTACAACCCGGCTAAATGTTTAGCTCTGTAACGGCTGCTTTCTGACTGCGCATACGTTCACTGCGATGATGATGATGATGGTCAGACTGTGCAGCTTTAAACGTGCACACACCTGGCCAATCAGCTTCCTGTCTTAAGCTCCAGGCCACAAGGGGGCAGCATAACCACAGGTTTTCAGTCTGCAGCTCAACAAACATGTAAAGACTTTTAGCAGGAAAAATAAAAGCTGGATGTGAAAAAGGAGCAGAGTAAAACATTTCACATTAAAACTCGTCATTAGTATAAATATTAGCAAGCGCAGCGCTAACACAGCAGCAAAATATAAATATGCTGATGTGACAGAATTTGGCACTTATAATAACCCTCCGTGCTGCATTCAAATCCCTGCACATTGTAGTAAATCTAGTCAGAAGCTGCAGCTTTTATTTTGTTATTGTAAAATAGAGGAGTTTATGTTTTTTGCCTCTCTGGTTAAATGACGAAGAAGAGTTATAAAACTCATCTTCCTCTTTATTGGCATCGTTTGAGGCTCAAACATGATAGAAAGGATTTAAAAAGCCGTTTTATGGCGGGAACCTCGTGCAGACGCCTCGTTTGTCACGGCTCTGAATGAGCGAAGACGTGAAACTCTTCACACAGAGTTACATTTGTTCATCATAACAGAAACGTTTCTACCTCCATCCTGTTCCGGCTAACGGGAGTCTATGGCAGTAATCAGGGAGAGATTAACGCCTTGGTTTCCATGGTAACTCCAGATGAAGATCATGGTGTTGGGGATGTCGCTGACTCCACGTTGTTCAGGAACCTTGTTCCCAGGCCTCTGATTGGTCAGCCGCTTGTTTTCAGCTGCTTTCCGAGCCGATTTAATCCGCCGTTACCGTAGCAACGCCACCCACTGCTCACGTGTTTCGCCCCGCATCGTTCTGATGATCAGAGGCACTTTGCAGCCCAAAACGCTGCGTCAGGAAACGGTTTTTACCCTGAAAGTTTGGGACTGTGGCGATGACGGTAACGCACCTGTCCAGGTGTACCCCGCCTCTCACCTGATTCCTGCTGGGATTGTCTTCAGCCCCCCGTGTCCCCGTAGGGACTAAGCGGTCTGACATTTGGTCCCTTTGGTCATCTTAGAAACACTTTTCTGTGTGATAGTAAAGGTATTGATCCTCTGAGCTGCTAAACTAAGCGGAGCTCAGAGAAACATCCCATGATGCTAATTTAGAGACACTTTCCTCATTGTGTCATTAATTTCATTCATTTAGTCAGAAATATGAAAGATTTAGATTTAAAAAGAGAAATTTAGCATCAAACGGATGTTTCTGTAAAAGCTTCCAGCTTCACATCATCTTTGCCCTTTCAGAGCAACGTTCATGCAAACAGTGTCCCATTAGATGTCCCGTTATCCGTCCCATTAGATGTCCCGTTATCCGTCCCATATGTCCCGTTATCCGTCCCATGATATGTCCCTTTATACGTCCCTTTATACGTCCCATCACATGTCCGTCAGATGTCCCATCACGTCCCGTTATCCGTCCCATCACATGTCCCGGCAGACGTCTCTCCTCAGAGTTTCACTCGTTTCTGGACGTGATGTCCTGAAACAGAATCGGGACAACACCATGAGCTTCTTTCCTCCCAGCAGGAAGTGAAACCAGCTGGGTTTCTAACTCACCTCCGTCTTCGCTTTCCTCCACTCGCCCATCGGTCCCGACTTTGTGAGGACTGAAAGAGATCAGACGGTCAGCATGTGAGTGTTTGGTGAGCTTTTCCGAGCACAAATGTCTGAGAGACTCACGCATGAATGTGGAGATGGTTCCAAACACAGCTGCTGTCACAGAGGAGCTCCACCACAGACTCCTGCAGGAGAACCATCGTTATAGTTTCTGTCACACTGTCTACAGCACGCCATTAGCCTCGCAGCGCCGTTAGCATCGCAGCGCCGTTAGCATCGCAGCGCCGTTAGCCTCGCAGCGCCGTTAGCATCGCAGCGCCGTTAGCCTCGCAGCGCCGTTAGCCTCGTAGCGCCGTTAGCCTCGCAGCGCCGCTAGCATCGCAGCGCCGTTAGCATCGCAGCG
>JBAMIG010000008.1:23990786-24002845 GCA_037177335.1 Kiunga ballochi
GGTTCTGTCCTGCAGAACGCCAGCTCTCATTGCTCTGAACGCTTTACGGTTCCGTCCTGCAGGACGCCAGCTCTCATTGCTCTGAACGCTTTATGGTTCTGTCCTGCAGAACGCCAGCTCTCATTGCTCTGAACGCTTTACGGTTCTGTCCTGCAGAACGCCAGCTCTCATTGCTCTGAACGCTTTATGGTTCTGTCCTGCAGGAGCTGCTTTCTCAGAGGGTCTGTCCAGTGGTCTCAGCACTTCTGTGGCCGTTTTCTGCCACGAGCTGCCTCATGAGTTGGGTAAGATCCATTTTATCTGCTTATCGATGTTTTTAAGCTGCAGACCCAACGGCTGCTTCCGGGTCTGAACTAGCGGCTGTGGTCTGAGGGGGTCATGGCAGCGTTTGGTGGGTTTGTCCTTGTTTCTGTGTGAAAGGTGAAGCGACCGGCCTCCCAGGTGTGTGAACGTAGCAGCTGCTGAGAGACGGCTGTGTTCGGCCGTGTTGCATTCAGGGAACATTGGAACTCCTGCTTCCACCCACGCTGCTTCTGCTTCCTGTGTGTGATTCTCTGTGTCGCGTCCTGCAGGTGACTTCGCGGTGCTCCTGAAAGCCGGCATGACGGTGCGTCAGGCCATTCTGTACAACGCGCTGTCGGCCATGATGGCGTATTTAGGCATGGTGACGGGGATCCTGATCGGGCACTACGCTGAAAACATCTCCACGTGGATCTTCGCCCTCACGGCCGGGCTCTTCATGTATGTGGCCCTGGTGGACATGGTGAGTTCCCGCAGCTCCAGCTGCACCTAAACGCACCGTGAACAAACCACAGAGCACTACAGCAACGCGACGGTTCTGATCCAGTCACACCCTCGTCTCAAACATCAGTTTGTTGCTATGGAAACACACTGCTCAGTCAGCAGATGGAGTGACAGGTGTATAAAACAGGTGAGTTGTGTATCACCTGCTTCCTGTAAACACAGCAGGTGACCGAAGCTGCAGCACTGCACCCTCCTCGTTTTCATCCTGAGGTAATGAGACGTTCAGGTGCTGCATGGTTAACGGGCTCATGCATGGACATGAACCGGTTCTGCTGGTTGAATCTGTTCTCTTCAGACTGAAGATGTGCTTCTGATGCAGCTCAGAGAAACGCTCACCTGTCCTTCACGTAAAAGCTGGTATCAAAGCAGGTGCACCTTCCTGCTTCATGCTGCTCAGTGACAGTCCCGTGTCCTCACCGTGTCCTCACCGTGTCCTCACCGTGTCCTCCTCAGGTTCCTGAGATGCTGCACAACGACGCCGGCGACCACGGCTTCAGCCACTGGGGCTTCTTCCTCCTGCAGAACGCCGGCATCCTGCTGGGCTTCTCCATCATGCTGCTCATCGCTCTGTTTGAGCATAAAATCCGTTTGGACCTGGGATAGCGGCGTCCAGTCCCATGCCACATGCATTCCAGCGTCTCGTCGTCTTCTTGTTGTTGTTGTTGACTTCAGCCTCCTGGTTTTGGTTTGTTTTACATGGTTCTGACTGAAGGAGGCGAGCGGGTCGGAACAGGTGTTTAGTGTTTATGGTTCCGATGCTGCTGCAGGAGCTCCCTTTGTGTTTTTCTACTTTAAGTTTCATCAAAGTGGTGAAAAGCTGCTGGAATTCTGCTTGTTTTGCTTTTCTGTGTTGTGTTCAGACCGGACCAGACCGGATCTCCCCTCCTGTTACATCATGAAACATTATCTGGGTCCATTAGAAAACCGGGCATGAATGTCTTCATGTTTGGGTTGAAAACAAGGGAAAACCTCGTCCTTAGCCACCAGAGCTCCGGCGCTCTCAAACCAAAAGGAATCCGATTTATTCAGATTTATTCCTGTTTATAAGCTACAAGCCGGGCCGGGACCAGGCTCAGGTGGGTTCATGTGACCCTCGTCAGGATGCTGCAGGGTGAAGGGCGAGGACGTGGAGCTGGTCCTGCTTGTAAACGAGTCTCATGAGGAGCAGAAGTATCAGCTGAGGGAGGAAGACTGTTGCAGGGAGATGAAGATGATCTCATTTATGTTTTATTCTAAATGTGTGAAGATAAACATGTTACATTATTTTCTACGTGACTGAAGATCTCTGCTCTTCTTTCTGATGGTAAAATGGATGAATGCTCCTTCCCGGCATGTTTCCAGCTTCGGGTTTGTGTGAGGATTTGCTGAGTCAGCAGGAAGTCCGTCCAGGAGGAGGAGGAGCAGAGATGAAGCTGTGCAGACGTTTAGATGCAGCTGGTTAATGCTTCTGCTTCCTGCAGAGTCAGAAACCTGCTTCATGTTTCCTGGCCTTCAGGAGGCGTCTGCAGAGCAAACATGCAGAAATCTGCTGCAGATCTGCATCATGTTCACAGCAGCAGAACAAGCTGTTTATATTCCATGTATTTCATCCAGTATGTGTAAATACTCTGATGTTGATGCTGAACTTGTTCACCCTCTGATGCTTAATGGGAGAACTGGGAGGGGGCGCTGGTGAGGGCGGGGTTACAGATGAATGAAATCATAAAAACTCTTTCCTGCAGCTGCACTGATGTGACATGATGGTTTTACTGGAAGCTAAACTGGAGTCTGGTTTGTAGAAGGAATGTGTCCCAGCTGGAGACGATGAAGGAACACATGAGGAAGATGAAAAGCTAATCTTCACCATGTGCAGACTTGAAGTCCCAGTTAGTGGATGAAGCATCTTTAAAGGAGCTGTTTCAGCTTCATGGAGTGATGAAGACCTGCAGAAGCTTCCAGAAAGCAAACAGCTGATGTGTGAGGCTGAGCCGTCCACCTGAGGGTCCTTCAGGCAGCTTTTATGTCCACAAACTCTTCTGACATTCCTGAAGCACATTAAACTTTGCTCACCTTCCCAACAGTTTCGTGTTGCTTCCATGTTTTGTCTTATAAATTCTTACTGAGGTTCTGCAGCAACGTCACAAAACCACGTGTGCTTTGGGATAAAAGAGCCTCCAATGTTCCAGTTATTATACAGCAAATAGTTACAGAACACTGTGTTTTATGCATAACTAGGCCTCATGTAGATACACTGAGGGCCTGGGCTGCTGGATGGCAGGACTCAGTAAATCGTGCACCCAGTGAGTAAAGATATGTTCAGAGAATATAAACCAAGCAGAGCTCTTAGATCCAAAGAGACGGGTCAGCTGGTCCAGACAGTAACTCAGAGAAAATGTTCCGGTGAAGCTTTGCCAAACATTGATGCAATTTTTCTGAGAGGCAAAACCAGCAACTGACTTTGTTCCCAGACTTCTTAAAGATTTCAACCCAGGAAGGATGAGGTGCAGCTTTCACTTCCTGAAACAAAAGAAATGTCAGATCGGACCCGGCAAAGCTGTGGCCTCGATACACTCTGCAAAGTCTGCAGGTGAACCATGAGCAACAAGACACAAATGTTAACTGAGAAAGAAGGAGATAAATGAGGACATCTAGAGGCAAAGCAGGAAGAGGTGCACTGGCCTGAAAACAAGTCAGATCCCAGAAACTACAGTGAAAGGTTGCCGGATCAGAACTGCTGTGGAAGCAAATCACTTTGTTTCTGAAGGAAATTAAAACCACATCCTCTGTTCTGTTCAGAATTAGGCCCAAAAAATGGATCTTTACAGAAATAATAGGTCTGCATGTTTTTTTCTTTAGTTTTATTGAAATATTAATAACACAAACATAATGAATGATTATATCATTTGGGCCAATGAAAGACCTATGAGGGAAAGAACAAGGATCCAGCTACCGCATCCCCCCCTCTGGAGCCAGGCCTGGAGGTGGGGTACAAAGGCAAGGCCAGGCCTCCATTTAGTCCTGACTGTTTGTGCTTATGCACCAAGCGGCAGTGTAGACTACCCACCCTTTCTAGACCCCTTGGGTAGAGCGCTAAAGAGCTCTCCCCCTGGGGACTCCTGGGGGATTTCAATGCTCATATGGGTGGTAATAGTGAGACCTGGACCACATGTACACCTGGCACCAGAACACGCTGGGCTGTAGTTCCATGATCGACCTTGTAGTCGTATCATTGGACTTGAGGCGGCGTGTTCTGGACACTCGGGTGAAGAGAGGGGTGGAGTTGTGGACCGATCACCACCTGGTGGTGAGTAGGCTCAGATGGTGGGGGAGGATGCCGGTCAGGCCTGGCAGGTCCAAATGTGTCATCGAGGTCTCCTGAGAAACGTCTGGCAAAGTCCCCTGTCCGGCAGAGCTTCAACCATGTCCCGGGTGAGGCGGGGAACATTGAGTCCGAGTGGACCATGTTCCGTACCTCAATTGTTGAGGCGGCCAGCCGGTGCTGTGGCCGTAAGGTCGTCGGTGCCTGTGTAATCCCAGAACTCGCTGGTTTATAGTAAAACTTTCACCTTAAACATGGGATTTCTACAGGCAGGTTATAATAAAGTAAAATCAGTCTTTCATGGCTTTGTTAATAAAGAACATAAGAGACTTGCTGATGCTGTCAGAGAAAGGAGCAAAAAGCTGGAAGAACGAACAGGACTCCTGGAAGTTTATGCCGTTCCACTGAAAGTAGAACCCAGCTAAGAAAAGATGGACATGTTTTAGTTTTGGGAAAAAATCCACAAAACCCAACCGCACCATCATGGTTGTTGGAGCCATGGTGCAGGAAAGTCCACCCTCATCAATGGGATGATCAATCACATTCTGGGTGTTAAATGGGAAGACCCATTTCGCTTTGTGTTAGTGCAGGAAGATCAGTCAAAATCACAAGCTCACAGCCAGACTCCTAAAGTTACAGTATACAGAATCCATCACCAGCCGGGTTCCCAGATCGAGCACTCTCTGACCATCGTGGACTCTCCCGGATTTGGAGACACCAGAGGCATAGAGAGAGATCACCGAGCAGATACGTAACCTTTTCTCTGCTCAGAATGGTGTTACTGAGATTGATGCTGTGTGTTTTGTAGCTCAGGCTTCTTCAGCACGACTCTCAGCATCACAGAGATATGTGTTCGACTCAATTCTGTCAATATTTGGTAAAGATGTGGCAGAAAACATCAGGATTCTGGTGACGTTTGCAGACGGGCAGCGACCACCAGTTCTAGCAGCCATCAATGATTCAGGAGTCCCATGTCCTAAAGATAAAGCTGGGAATCCAGCTCACTTTAAATTCAACAATTCAGCTCTGTTTGCAGACAACAAGCCATCTGCAGCGGGCTGTGAGGGTGAAGAGGTCTCAGAGGGAAACTTTGATCACATGTTCTGGAAGATGAGGACAAACAGCATGAAAAGGTTTTTCACTGCGTTAAATCTGATGAAGACCAAAAGCTTGACACTGACTCAGGAGGTCCTCAGAGAAAGAAAGGAGCTGGAGGTTTCTGTTGAAGGTTTGCAGGAGCAGGTCAAACTCAGTTTGTCCAAGATGGAGGAGATCAAAGAGACGAGACAGATTCTGAGAGATGATGAAGCAGAAATCAGTAGAAATGAGAAGTTTGAGTTTGACGTTACTGTGAGGAAACCCTTTCAACAGGATATATCCCGTACAGGAAACTACATCACCAACTGTCAGACATGCCATACTACCTGCCACTATCCTTGTTACATACCAAATGATGAAGATAAAGCAGGATGTGCTGCTCAGTTTGATGGAGAAATCCACAACGTGTCAAAACAGACTGAAGGAGATAGCACTGAAGCCAAATCCTCTGTCTACTCCAGATTACATTGATCTGCTGATTGAAGGAGAGAAATCAGAAGCTAAACCAGGCTGGAAGAAACGAGCCGAGTCCCTGATGAAGATGAAGGAGAAAGCAGAGTGCATGGTGAGAGTAGAGAGAGGAGAAAATCCTTTAGATGTTCAGGATTCTGGATGAGAAAGCAGATGTAACAGATTACATCCTCCATAGGGTTCAGTGAGCTTTATGTGGTGTGTTCACTGACCTGTAAAAGATGCTGTCCGCCTGCTTTTTAACCTCTTACAGCTGCTTTAAACTCATTGATCAGGTTTCTGCTGCCTGGCTGTGGAGCGTTAGCGCTGCTCTATGAGAAACATTTATTATGGTTGTTATTCTATTTACTAATAAACCAAAGCTCTGAAACTGGGTTCTGCCAAATGCTCAACTGGGACCATTAATTCTGTTTATTATTGGCTTTATGATAAAATCTTTTGTTCTATGTAATGTTTTTAGATTAAATTCATGGGATGTTTAATTTATAATCACATGTGAACTTGTAATAAAAGAAGTGATTTTACTTAAGTTTCTTTTTTTCTCTCCATCTATAAACTGACATGAGGCTAAATGTTGGCAGCCAAACATGGCTGGTTCCGGCTTCAGATCAGGAGTGGTTCTGCATGGAGTACTGTTCCTCAGACGGAGAGATAAATGTGAATAAATTAAAAGACATTTACAGATCAGAAGATGATTTTCTCTTAACTGAAACTGAACAACATCTGGTAATAGTTTTTCACTAAAATAACGAGGTGATGGATCAGAGAAACATGCTGTAAAACTAAACAGCTGAAACTGGGAGGCGATGGAAGCAGTTTGTACTTTACTGGTTTCTATTTTATCTGCATTTCATCAATAAACTATCATGTTAACAGGATGATATAATAAATGTGGCTGTGCAGGTCACTGCGTCCACTGGGTGGCGCCACAGCACTGGTGGGAGAAATCCACCAGAATGAGGTGAACAACACTGGTAGAACTGGGACACCAACCCAGTCCTCCCAGTCCAACAGAGACCTGACACAGATATAAGGGACCTCCTCCTGCTTCATGTCCAGTTCTGCACAAAGCCGTTAATGACCCGGTGCGTTGCAGCAGGGAAACACCTAAAACCTGCAGGACCAGGACTGAGGATCCTGTTCTAGAGACATCATTTATAATCAAACTGGTATCAGCTCGCAGTTTGTAATCTAACTGATGTAGAGTATGGATCCTGAAGCCAAATATTTTATAAATATATGCCATCACTTTTTGTTCCAGTATGTATTTATAACAATCGTTCTTTCATTTACTTATGATGAATTGTGTTACTGTGTACATTACAAGATTTAACTCATTACAGATTACTGTAACAGATCATTCATGTCCAGGAAATTAGAGTCAAGGTAAAACATTATATGCTGATTTACTGTAAAATCTAAAAAATGATAACCTGATTTCACTAAATGACCCTTTCAACTCCAAAGCAGCAAAAAAACATGAAGCACCGTGACGTTGTGGATTTTCTGTGTGATGAGAAGTGAAGCGAAGTGTTTTACACTCAGGAGAAAAGTCTCAGCAGTCCAAGGAGTGTTCGGCAAACTCAGTGGCACATCATCAAGAACTTAGGCCCAATCTGACCTCTGACTCTGATTGGCTCACACATCGTACAGGAGCAGGGTTGCCATGGCAACAGACTGACTCATAAGTATGCTGGCTGAGCCAAACCGCATCAGGTGAGTGGGATCAGCACCAGTATGCCCAGTAGCATTTCTGAACCGAAGAGAAAAAAACATAACAGGACATAGTTGCAGTGACAACCACACGTTTGCTGCATGGTCATTTCTAAATCCACAACTGAACTGAATCATGTGCGATCCATCCTGCAGGTCATTCATCGCTCTTCCTCTGTTCCACCTCCAGGTAATGAATAATAATCAGGAGGAGTTTCGGACACAGAAGCTATAAAACAGAACGAGCAGAGCTGCTTCTGCCTCCTGCAGGATCCGTTTTCTACTGTAAGTACCTTCTAACCTCCCATGTGGGATTTATGTGATGCTGAGGAAAAAACCGGAAGGATTTTAGAGTAAAAACTTAGTTACTCATAACAGTAAATATATCATTTTCCAGAATTAATCAGCCTTATTATACGGCTTATTTCTGCATACGGGTTAGATTGTTCTGTTTGTAAGGACTGCATGACACCAGTGTGTGAGTAAAACATGGACAAGTTGCTTAACTTTGCTCTGATGTAAGGTTAAAAACAGGATTTTATAGAAGCAGAATGAGTTAAATAGAGTTAGCACTGGCAGTGGGAGGTTTAAAGATCAGAAACCTTCACTTTCCTTCCTAAAAAAGTGAAGATGCAGCGTAAAATGTGCATCGTGACAAATCAAATGAAGTGTATATTTTTTTACATGATAAAAGGTTAACTTTGCCTAAATAAAACTAAAGGCTTTTTTATCTTAGTTACAGAAAAATTACATAATGAAATAATTGACAAAAATGAGTAAAATACTGAACTTTATTGGCTACATACCTTCTCAGATCATTTCCATGTCTCTCTGCAGCTCACATTTGATTTATTCACATTTTCTTGTTTCTTAAAACCCCAGATGCCACTTCGTTTCCTCTTCTCTTAAGTATATGTCTTCATCTCTCCTGGGTCCTGACACAAACGGCCACATCTACCATTTTCTGTTTAAAATGTTAAAGTTAAAATATCATTGAACTTTAAAATGCAGCTTTAACAGTTTATAGAAAAACCATGTTTCATTTACATTTGTTACATTGTGAATAAGCTGCTGATGTTCGATACCCCTAAAATTTGTAATTTAGCTTCAGGTTAAACAGTGGAAATACCCTAAAAAAGTAATCCAACTACAATTAAAACTATTAAACTACATTTAAGCTCCAAATTGAAATCAATATAAACATTGACCTAAATGATCAATTCTCTTGTCCATTTAGGAAATCTGCTTGGATACATCAGATCATCTCTTCTGCTGTGGAAACCAGGTAAACACACATTTTGTAACTACAGTTAGTGTGTGGAAAAGGAAAAGGCAGATGTCTGTAACAGGAGGAAGGGTTGAAGCCAGGTAAACAGTCCTTGGATACTAAGGCACCAATGGGGTCAGACAGAAGAATAATGAAGGCCAGGCGAGTCGTTACCAGTAAAGCAGTTCAACACCAGAGACCCTGAAGCAGAACTCAAAGTCAGGGACAGAAGGCAGATCAGTTTTCCAGGGATCAGATCAGAAGAGCAGGTCAGGACCAGGCAGGTCAGGCAGCAGGTAGTCAAGTAGAAGAACACTGGACCGTCTCACATGCTGCAGTAGAACAATCTGGCAAAGAACAGAGTGCTGGAGAGGTTCTATGCAGGACTGGTGGTAATGAGCTGCAGGTGAGCAAAGTTTGGCTGATGAGGAGGGAGTGGCTGGCAGGTGAGGGAGGGAGGAAAACTAGGAGGTAGAGACATCATGTGCTGGATGATGTTTGTATTATTCCAGATGAACCTAAGTGAATTAGTATAAATAAATACATTTTATTTAAGTGTATGAAATAATAAAAAAAATGATTTAAGAGATTATGTCAAGTATGAACATGAATTTATTTTGTGTAAAAACATTTAATTTGGAACCACTTGAATGATATATTATTTTATATAAAAATGAGTTAGACTGTCTCAAATTCTTTGAAAAAAAATTAAATAATTTAAATGACCATGATTTAAAAATGTTGAGTGAACCAAAATAACTTGCAGTGACTTAATTTAATGAAGTCCTAATATCTGAACAATTTTATTTAAGTTGGTTCAACTTATAATAACCATTTTAGCATTCAAATAGTTGCTTATGTCTCCAAATGGGTTTTTCTGAATAGCATATATTTGAAAAGTCAAAAGTATAAATGATCGTATCATCTGCATACAGAGTAACTTACCTCAATGTTCCAGCTGACGGGGAGAAACAAAGAATCATGAGCTCATCAAAAGGAAATACAATTAAATCAGAAGCATCCATCCATCCATTTTCTACCGCTCTGTCCCTAATAGGGTCGCGGGGGGCCTGGGGCCCATCCCAGTTGTCAATAGGCGAGAGGCGGGGTTCACCCTGGACAGGCTATCAAAGCATTTTAAACATAATTCTATATTTTTAACATAAATTGTTCCTCTGTGTTTATCTTCTAGCTTACATTGCCAAATGAATCCTGAAACCAGTAAGACGATGATGGTCGCAGCGCTCGGCCGGCCTTTCAGTCTTGGGATGTTGTACGACTCCCGCCAGGATTTACTCATTCCAGGTTTGTATGGACACATTGGATAAATCTGAATAAAACTTATTATTTCCTTCAATTGGAAACTAAACAAATGTTAGTCTTGTTTTGCTTGTAAAATATTTTTTTCTTATCCTAATACAACAATTACATTCACATGTCATGTGCATGACAACTTGAGTATCAAATGAATAAAAATAATGTCTTTAGGGGGCATATGAGGTCTTAGTGGTTAAGGGACGCATTGCTACAAGACAGTCTTTATAGTTTAAAAAAGAAAATTAGGATGTTGACTTTACTGAAGAAGGTGTATTTATGTATTTATCATTTATCTTAAAATGATTGCAGTTGTTAAGCTCATAATTTTTAGTTTTCATCTCATTGTGTGACTCCTTTTACTTTACATGTACACAAATGATTAAATATGTCAGTGTAATGATCGAATGTAACAAAACCTACTAAAACAAGACTTATTCAGAGTGCTCATTTACACATATAAATATGAATATGATCTTTGAAATTCACAATTTTGAATTTAAAATAATCACTTTATGTGGGTCTCTGGACCCAAATGCTGCCTTGTTTTCTTAGGGCTGCGAGGTCAAACCTTGTTTGCACTTTATCAAAACAAAAAAGATGTAAAAATTAAATAGAAGTTATTAAAATGACAAAAAATTTAGTGAAGTTATAAAGAAGAAAACTCAAATATACTAAATTGCACATGAACTGCAAGTGAAACTAACATATCCAATCCTTGGATTAAATTTATTATTTATTAAATGAACAGATAATTAATTTAAACAGTATCTTTTTAAATGAGCTGAGAGTTATTCTATTTGCTAATTGTACAAATTTAGTTTGGGAAGGAAGTTGTATAAACAATATCGATAAATGAGCATTTTCTGCTAGATTTAGTCATACTTGTAGACATAGGTGATGAAAGCAGTGATGGAAGGAGTTATCTGTGTTACTGTTTGTAATGGATTTTTCCATTCATTACTTATAAAAATATGCTTTCAGTAGGTTGGGGGGGGGCAGTGCTCACAGGTGGAGGTAGGAAAGTATAATAATGTTTTTTGACAAGTGAATTAAATTCCCTTGTTTCTTATCCTGGGAACACTATAGCTTAAAATGACTCATTTTGATTTATTTAAATTATTTAGTATCCTACACAGAGAAAACAACTAGTACTTTTAAAGTGGTACAGTGTTTTATTTTTACTGTTCTTGCAGGTATGACGCTGTGGGATAGTGACGTTCTGGAAGATAAGATTGGAGAAAGAGCACAGAGCTGCAATGACTTTGAGATAGTTTCCTCTGAATCAATCGCAGACAAAACCTCAGCTCTCAATGTTGAAGCGTCACTGAAAGCCAGTTTCCTCAGTGGACTGGTAGATGTTGAAGGTTCAGCTAAATACCTGCATGATGATAAAACATCCAAAAATCAGGCCAGAGTAACGCTAAAATACGAAGCGACAACAAAGTTCCAAGAACTGTCCATGGATCATCTGGGCAGAGGCCATGTGAAGTATCCGGATGTGTTTGATCAGGGAATAGCAACACACGTTGTCACCGGCATTCTGTACGGCGCAAATGCTTTCTTTGTGTTTGACCGTGACGTGTCTGACGATGAAAGTCATCAAGACATTGAAGGATACCTGAAAGTGATGATCAATAAGATACCCAGTGTTGGGATTGAAGGCTCAGGTTCTGTGAAACTGGAGGACAAAGATATTACAAAAGTCCAAAAATTCTCCTGCAAATTCCACGGAGATTTTATGTTGAAGAAATGTCCAACAAACTACCAGGAGGCAGTGGAAGTCTACCAGAATCTGCCCACGCTGCTGGGAGAAAATGGAGAAAATGGTGTGCCGATGCAAGTCTGGCTGTTGCCGCTGACAAATTTAGATTCTAAAGCTGCAAAGCTTGTACGTGAGATTAGCGCGACATTCGTAGAAGACGCACAGACAGTCCTGGAAGACCTGAAGGAGGTGGAAATTAAATGCAACGATGCCCTGAAAGCTAGCATCACACAGCAGTTTCCACAGGTAGTAAAAAAGCTGAAAAACTTTAAAGAAATGTGCGGCGAGTTCAAGGTGGAATTCCAGCGAAACCTGGCAAAGATACTTCC
>JBAMIG010000008.1:24105651-24117032 GCA_037177335.1 Kiunga ballochi
ACGGAGAGAACCCAGGCTAACACGGAGAGAACCCACGCTAACACGGAGAGAACCCACACTAGCACGGAGAGAACCCACGCTAGCACGGAGAGAACCCAGGCTAACACGGAGAGAACCCACGCTAACACGGAGAGAACCCACACTAGCACGGAGAGAACCCAGGCTAACACGGGAAGAACCCACGCTAACACGGAGAGAACCCACGCTAACACGAAGAGAACCCACGCTAACACGGAGAGCACCCACGCTAGCACGGAGAGAACCCACGCTAACACGGAGAGAACCCAGGCTAACACGGAGAGAACCCACGCTAGCACGGAGAGAACCCAGGCTAACACGGAGAGAACCCACGCTAGCATGGAGAGAACCCAGGCTAACACGGAGAGAACCCACGCTAACACGGAGAGAACCCAGGCTAACACGGAGAGAACCCACGCTAACACGGGAAGAACCCACGCTAACACGGAGAGAACCCAGGCTAACACGGAGAGAACCCACGCTAGCACGGAGAGAACCCACGCTAACACTGATCCACGCTTTATACTGGTTCTGACCCAGTTCATAGTGTGCTTCTGATCCACACTTGGCGCTTGGTTTGGGGCTGAATTAGCTTAAAACTAGCGTACATGCTATGTATCTTTCTTGGTCTCCAATCACCCAGAATGCATTGCAGCCAGATAGAAATTAATCAGCAGCAGTTCACTGTCTGTGAGGACGTGTTAAACATAAATATAGAAAGACGTCTCTGTCCCAGCATACAAGACTATGAAGGACACTTAGTGGACTAAGTAGTCTGTGTACTTAGAAGTATCCAGTCTTAATCCCATAGTGCATTGAAATGTAGTGCACACTATCATAGATAAGTTCTGTCTCACATGAGAAGTGGACGTTGGACACTTACCTAAGTCACATATAATTTGTTTAAATTATTCTGGTGTGTCCTTTACATGGCTAAAAACATGAATGTGTGTGGGCTGTACTGGGTCGGTACCACAGTTCCAAACTAATGATGGGATCCATGAGGTATTATAAGCACATCAGATATGTAACAAGCTGCGATACGCATGAGACTCACATCTGTACACATCAGCCCTCGCTGTGAGTTTAGTGCATGAAGTGTGCATCGTATCCAGCAGATTGGTGAGTTTTAGGGTTCTTTTAATGCACTTTTAGCCTAAATGTCAGTGTGAACACACTTATATAAGTGCTGTTTCGGTGCGCTGATGGAGATGCAGCTCATCCACTTCTGCTAAAAGCAAATTCTCCATGTTGTTTGGAAGTAAAACAGAATTTTTTTTTTGCTGTTTGTAATTTTAAAGCGTTGCTTTTTAGGACCTTTATTCTACGTATTTCCGCTCTGCGTACGCTTTGGGCCTTGCTGTTCCCAGAACGGCAGCGCTCTGCACCACCTGTGCAATAGATGTGCTATAGATGCTTTTAGGTGATGTTTGCCAGTGATGTGCACGCAGTCCAGGTTCAAAGCACATTTCTTTTCCCGCTAAAACATGCGACTTTGATAAGTTTTGAAGCCAGAAGATGCTGTAGGATGTGAAACTGTTTAAGCTAGCAGTGATGCGTAGCGCTGAACCCAGACTGCGCGCGCATAGCGTTTGTAGGGAAACATTGAAAGCGGTCCAAGATGATCCGTTTTATCTGAACTTTTTCTACATTCACATTATCAATGATTATTTAATCTGGTGGACGTGTGCCAGACGTCTATGGGAGGGTAATAAATCTGATTTTGGGAGTATAAAACATGAAACTCGTGGTGAATGGAAGAAAGAGTTTACATTAAAACTCAGGTTTATAAACCAAACTACTCGATTGAGTCCAGAAAACATGGGAATATTTGAAAATGGAGCTTTCTTTGTAATATTTAGGTTTTGCAGAGTTTGCAGCGCAGCTTGTTTAGCAGCTGATGTTACATTTAGCATTCACATCCTCCCGGTTGCTTCGGTTTCTGCTGGGCTCTTCTGTAAACTTTCATCAGCACCTGTCATCAGTTTATGTGTAAAACTTCATTTTCCAGCGCGATTGGGCCTCAAATTCAAAACACGGTCAGAGGGATGAGGTGTTTGCTTGTGCTGAAGGATCGCTTACTCCATCTGCTCTCCCTGACACTGCCTTAAATAATTTATTAGAAAAGTGCATCATGAACCGCTGTGAGCTGGGTTTGTTCTCAAACTGTTTAACATAATGAATGTGGTCCTCACAGAACATGGCGGTAAAACTGAGACGCGTTTAGCTCGGCAACAAATGGGGGAGAAATAACATGGCCAGAGGCTGAAGTGAAACTCAACACTCCGCAGTCCGGATCCAGGATCCCGCTCCGCAGTTTGCGCCAACCCTGCTGGATCCAGTTTGAATTGATGAACGTCTGTATCAGCCAATCAGCGGCCGCGGTGCGCTGAAGTGCGTGTTTATTCTACTTAGTGGACCAATCAGCGGGGAGTGCGTCACAGGAGCAGAATGTGGACGTGGGCAGCTCGTTACGGGAGCACACTCTGCTCCCATCCCCCACCTCGACTCAGCAATGGCGGCGGCTTTTTGCCGCTTTGTCCTTCTCATGTTCAGCTTGTAAAAGTCATGTGTTCAAAAGTCGGTAAGAAAACAACGTGTTTGCCCTTGTTGTTCATAAGAATGCGTGTCAGTCCATGAGCACATGGTTATTTTTACTGCACTTGATTCATCGCATGTCTGTTATGTCGCACTGCTTCTCCCTCCTCCTCCTCCTCCACCACGGGGCTTTTTTCCTCTCTGGGCTCCAACAATGGAGGCTTGAGGAAATGAGGCCACCCGCTCACTCCACCAGCCTGACACGCATAAAACCACCGACAGACTACTTCTGTTTATCTCCTTTCACTGATTTCGTGTTGGAGTGTCGACCTTCGCGCGCCGTATTCGCGCTGTTACATAAAATGAGTGAATACAAAATGCGCACACAGAAGAGAGGGAGTTTCTAACATGGACGCGTGAAGGGGAGGGGCGAGCAGCGGATGATGAAGAGCAGAGCTATGGAGGCGCTGCTCCATGTTTGTTATATCTTCGCTTCTCATCTGATTCACAGAGAGGATAAAACAATAACTGTTACCGTTTGAAACGCGTTTATCCACTAAAACAAGCCATTTATCTCTGAACATGTCGCCTGTATTCACTCGTCGCGGCGGTGGGCGGGAAAACGCTCCGTATTCGCCTCCTGACTGGACCAGATGGCCATCAATCAAACTGACAGCACGTCGCCGAAACGCCGTTTTTCAGACATATTTAATGCGCAGTTCGATGAAAACTCTTTTTTTATCGCGTTGGCGACGTCGCGCGGTCGCTGTAGTACCGCGTGAGGTGCGTTTAGTGGGATTTATCCGGTGGGATTCTTATTTTGGAGGAGAATGGACAGTCGCGGCGGCAGAACAGAAGGGGGCGTGGTCTCAGGGTTTAGAAATTCTATCCATTGTTCCACTCTGACGCGCGAAGAGAACACCTCTGTCTGCTCGTAGCCAATCAGGAACCTCCATCCTACCGTGGGCCCCGCCCACAAGACTATAATAAAGCCTCGGCCGTCAGCAGCATCGGCCACTGGCACAATATAATAGTGATTGATCCGCGAGCCGAGCAAAAGGGATTTACTTTATTCAACCTTTCATTTCAGCCGTCCTTTATTTTATTCAACCGAAACAATGGCAGATACACAAGTTGACTCTGGCTCGGATATCTCTGCCAAGGTAAGCCGCCGCACACCTTCCTCCTCCTCACTAAGCACCTCCGCACATTTAAGCTTTCCAGGCTGTAACCTACATATTTGGTCTTCTTAAAGCCACCTTTCCCCGGGATTTGCGCTCATTCACACCGGAATGTTTTGCTGCTGTTCCCGTTAATCCAGCTCTGTCCGGTCCGGTGTGTGGGCAGAAAGCGGGTTTGCGCTCCGCATCGTGGAAAGCGTCTTATTGTCCGGACAGTAACAGTCTGCGCGGGTTCTTTGTTTATACAAGCGGCTCGGTTCTCCTCTCTGAAGCCGTCCTCTCCGACCCGAACCGCCGACCATCTGACCCGCATCCGCTCCAAGACGCGGGTATCCATTTTTTTTTTAGCTCTTTATCTTGTTGCGGAATTGACGCACCGAATCGCACATTTGCCACATATCTGCCTCCCAGCTGATTTCCTGCGGACTGATTGATGGATCCGCAGATAGATCCCGTGCGGGGTGTATATTCTCTCCGGGATGTCGGTGGTTCCGCAGCAGCGGAGCGGTCCCGTTTGAATGGAGCACGGAGCGGCAGACTGTGCGGAATCCACGCTGTCAGCCGCTGCGCCTTCAGCTTGTTTTGGGTTTGTTTTGGCGCTTTTTCTGGAAAACGCACCTGCGGGCCGCGCGCTGACTGACCCGGTTTGTTTACCGACCCGCGGAGGTCGCTCGCGGCCGCAGCTCCGTTCACATGAACGCCCCTCGCGCAATCCGCGGCGCTTCTGTTGGTTCACATGTATTTTTGGTGCACGTTTGCAGGGCGCGATGTTATCTCAGAGAGGAAGAAACTTTTTCTTTTCTGTAATGAAACCCACTACTCTGTGTGTGTGTGTGTGTGCGCGCGCGCGGTCGGGCTGTGGAGGTGTGATGTGTCGCTGCTGCTTTCCCCGCTTTGTGGTCATCTCCATCTGCCGCTCGCTTTGCTGGATTTTGGGCGCAAATCTATCCCTGGTTGGACTTTTGGTCAGATTTAGTAAAAGTTTAATCGCCTGCTTGGGGGGGAGGGGTGTCCGCGGTGAAGTAGAACCGGACCGGGACCGGCCCCGGACCTCCACTCTTATGATTATGACGAATGCAAACACGGAGAAGGTGAAGAAAAGTTTGTTGGAGCGGCTTTTCCGCACAAGCTGCGCCTTTTCCCGCACCGCGCAGCTGAACGGCTTAATGGATTTTAACCAACAAGATTATGTTAAGCAATTAATCAATAACGTTATATTTGCTAGATGTGTAGCGCGCGCGTGCAGGGGGGAGGGGGGTAATGTGCTGTGATGGACGATGTCGACAAAAAGAGGAAACGGGGGACTATTAATAGGCTCGGCGGGCGGTTTGCCGGTCCGGTCGGTGGGAAAGGAGAGGGAGGGATTGTGTGTTTGGGCCGGTTCTGGTTCGGTTCGTGGCTTATTTAGGTTTTAATGCCGCTTTTCTCGCCTGCCATGTGTCGTCTTCTATTGTCCTTTTCTGCCTCTGTTACAACAAGCAGCAGCGTGTGTACCGCCCGCGCACCGCCTCCTCCTCCCCCTTCATCACCCTCCTCCTCTGATCCTGCGCCCTCCTGTGTTATTTTAAACGGAGCGGTGCATCATGGGTGTTGCAGTGCCTCTTCCGGGCGTGTCTCATGACATATGGCGCCGAGGGCCGCATGCGGAAGACTACAATACCCAGAATACCCCTGGGGCCACATCAAAGTATCCGATTACAACACATTAGCGGGGCTGGAGGGGGAGGATCCTCAGAGGGGAGGGGTGTAAGTAGGCCAGTGGGTAGAAGGGCAGGTAGCATCTGGGGAAGTTGTGCTTCTGCTTCAACGGTTTGGTTTTGCTTTGCGTCAGGACCTGAAAGAGAAGAAGCTGGCGGAGGAGAAGGAGAACGGCAAGGACGCCGCCACCAACGGCAAGGTAACGCCCGCTCAGACAGCATGTCGCCCGCCCAGGCGGCGCATCGCCCGCTGCACCACAGTCAGACGCTGAAGAGTTTCTGGTCTTTTCCAGGAGAACGAGGAGAACGGCGAGCCAGATGTGGACGATGAAGAGGATGAGGAGGTAGACGAGGAGGACGAGGAAGATGATGGAGAAGGTAGCAGGAAACCACCTGGATTTTTTATTTATTTATTTTCTTTTATTAAAACTCATCTTTTACCTTGCAGGCGATGAAGAGGACGAAGAGGAAGATGACGATGAGATTGAGGGCGGCACAAAACGGGCAGCTGAGGACGACGACGATGACGAGGTGAGGAAGAGCGGTGGGCGGGCCCAGCGGGCGCCATGTTGGACGGGCTAACGGGCGTCTTCTTGTTTCAGGACGACGTTGAAACCAAGAAGCAGAAAACCGACGATGACGATTGATGCGCTTCGCCCGCGACATCCTGCTGAACCACTTCCCGAGCCTTCACCTCTGACCTCTTTTACACGTCACAGGTGGAGCTTCTGGAGGACTGATTAAAGAAAATAATAATAAAAAATCCAACATGGTCATTAGCAAGTAGAGTTCAACAACCATCACACGTTTGATCCCCTCCAGGCTGCAGATACATTTTCTAGAGGAACCACAGCAACGCAGAAATCCGGCTTCTCTTCAGCGACACCATCCAGAACGGAGAATTTGTTTGTATTTTTATTTACATTTTATATTTTTGTACATATTGTTAGGAGAAGGGGGGTCGGTTCCTCTCGGCAGCGATCTCGTCAGACCAAATCGGTGCTTCTTCTTTAACAACAGATTTTACTTGGTTGACCATGTTCCAGTATCTCCACAGATGATAGAAAAACATGTAAAAAAAAAAAGCAAAAAGTTTAAAAAAAAAACATGGAAGAAAACCTGTAAGCCGTTGAACTCAGAGCATTCCAGTAAATTTAATGTATGTACTTTAGCTGTACCATAACTAGTTTGTTTGTATGGGCGGGTAAGGCCAAAGAAAAGAGCCTCTTTTCTTTTTCCTTTCTGTTTTGTCAGCGACTTTTTGTTTTATGACGGCCTGTTTTGTTGTATGTGCAAAGTTTGTTGTTTGACAATAAACCGGATTTTATTTTGTGAGTTGTACTTCACTTCTCTGCTGGTTTTTGCGATCTCCACCTGTCTGTAAGAGCCAATAGAAACGAAGCCTCTCGCTCCAGGTGACGGCATCCAGTCGATCTGATTGGTCGTCGCGAGGACGTCGTTTTAGGCACGAAGGTGAATTTTAGCTGAAATGTTTGTGGAAAGGTTTTAGTAGCGCCTCATCCTGGATTCATCCAGTCAGGAAAAACCCATAAAAACACCGCTTCTGCTTAATTTAATCACGTTTTTGTATGTTTTTCTGAAATCTGGGCAGAACTGATGATGCATTCAGGGATAAATGGTGAATAAAAGTAAAAGATTTAATATTCTACTGATAAAATGATGTCCAGGTCTATTTATGCTCCACTGTCCTCATTCCTCTCTGTGTCTTTCTGGTTGCTATGGTAACCCGATCCAACCCGACCTTCTTTGCTTTTCCAGAACCTGCAGACCCCCTCCCCCACAGAACAGCCAATCCCCACATATTCCATGTCTGATTTGGAGCCCGTCATGTTTAAGTGCGTTTCCATGGAACAGCACATTTTCTCCTGCCTGCTTCATTAGTTTGTTTCAGGACCGACGGCGTGACGCCAAGATGGCGGCGAAGAGACCCACCAAATCGGCTTCACTGGAGGCTCCGGCTATCTTTATTATTGGTTTGATCCCAGCAGGTATCTATAACTCACTAAAACAGGACGATCAACGAGCCCGAACCCTTCTCAACAGTTTCCAGCCGTTTTGGCAAATAGACCCAGAATGAGCTTTAGGTTACAGAGGAAGAATTAATGGATGTAATTAAATTGATAGGTTCCCAGCATGTCCAGTTTAGAATGCAGTTAAGCTGGGATGTCCCAACAGATTCTGTCTGTTCCTCTGGTAAACTGTCTATAAGTCCATATGCTGATGATACCGCTGTATTTATGGAAAATAGCAACAAGCTACAAGTGGATCTATGTTCGCGTGCATCAGGCTGAATAAATGTTCATGCCTGCAAAGTGTCAGCGATTCATCCCGTACCTGCATCTGCCCTTATAAATGACTAAGATACGATTCATTTATTAAACTTATCATGTTTAGAAACCTGGAAAAGTCTCAGAGAGCGAACGTTGCTGCTTTAAATGATCTGTTTTAAATGAATTGGTGAGAAAAACTGGTGTATTTTACATTAAAGGCAACTCGCTCTCATCCATCCAAAGTTTTCAATGTGACACTGAAAGTAAGGGCGTCTCATCTTCAAAAGGAAGATGTGGTTCTTCCTCGCTCTGGGTAAATCTGAAGCAGGTGAGCTCACTGTTAGACATCTCTCTCCAGGTGTTTCTCCAAAGATGACTCAGATTTAAAATCCTTTTTCTTACAGTTTAGGATCCTCAAAGGAATTTATCACCGGGTCGTCTCTTAAAGCGCTCTGAGCAAACGTTACGCTACGAAAGAACATGTTTAAATTCCCCACATTCCTCATGCGTCTGTTGCATTTCCCTCTGCATGGAAATATTTGATGCATGAATAAAAACACTATGCATACGTTCTTCTTCTATGGTGCTTTGAAGGCGTTACTCATTCTGTAGCAGTTTTAAAGCTTTTTGTCCTTTCAGAGATACCGTAGAAAACAGCTGCATATATAAGGTGATAAATGTTTCTACAATAGAAACTGTTTTAATGTGATAAATTAATCAGGATACAGTTTCAGGTGAATGAAATCAGCTCCTTTGTGATGAAGGACTGACAGGTGATGATAAATACCAGATCATTCCGCATTAAACAGACGATGAAGACAAGCTGCAGAAACTTAAAGCATCCAGTGAGAAAGATGGCGGAACGACACTGTTTCCTGTGGGAGAAACTGGAGGTGCAGCTGCTGTGAAGATGAAGAGGGAGGAAGGGGAGATAATGGTCTGCAGCTGGACCAGCAGCACAACTAACGTAGGAAGTGACTGATCGTCCTGTTTACCAGGAGAAAACCTTTATAGACCAGAAAACTCCATGTTCCATCACCATGAAGGTCCAATCAGTCATCATCAACCTCCTCCATCATCATTATCATCATCGTCCTCCTCCTCATCATCATGATTGTTATCATTATCATCATCGTCATCATTGTCATCATCATCGCCATCATCGTCATCATCAACATCCTCATTGTCATCATCATCGTCATCATCATCATACTCATCTTCATCATCATCACCATCATGATTGTCGTCATTATCATTATTGTCGTCATCATCATCGTCATCATCATCATTGTCATCATCCTCATCCTCCTTATCATCATCATCCTCCTCTTCATCATCATCTTCATCCTCATCATCGTCCTCATCATCATCATGATTGTTGTCATTATCATCATCGTCATCATTGTCATCATCATCGCCATCATCGTCATCATCATCATACTCATCATCCTCATCATCACCATCATGATTGTCGTCATTATCATTATTGTCGTCATCATCATCATCATCATTGTCCTCATCCTCATCCTCCTTATCATCATCATCCTCCTCCTCATCATCATCTTCATCATTATCGTCGTCATCATCAACATCTTCATCGTCATCATCATAATCATCATCACCGTCGTCATCATCATCATCATGATTGTCGTCATTATCATAATTGTCGTCATCATCATCTTCATCATCATCACTGTCGTCATCATCATCATTATTGTCGTCATTATCATCATCATCATTGTCATTAACATCATTGTCATCATCATCATCACCATCGTCATTATCCTCATCGTCATCCTCATCATCACCATCATTGTCATCATCAGCGTCACCAAGTTACAAGACAAAATGTAACGTCAGACTGTAAAGGGTTAAAAGAAAGCAACAGAAAGCCTTTTGGTCTAAAATCCAAATATTTCTGTGCATTAATTCATCTTGTGCCACCGTTTCCCAGTCAGGGCCTGGACCCCCCTCTCAAAGGTAACGTGGATCAGCCCCTGGAGAGGGTTGAAACATCTGTTTGTCTCAGAGCTGAAAGCCGGATAGACAAGATCTGTCTGGGACGACCAACCTCAGCTGGACAGTTGTCAACATGGAGGTGGGGGCCCCTCTCAGGGTCCCCATATTAACCCGACTGGTCCGGTCAAACAGAAACATTTCACAAACTCCTGTTTTCTGACTTTTCTGTGTCGAATTTCAGCAGGAGGGGAAAAAAGTCTGAAAACATCCTCTTTAAATAACGTTTGACTCATTAGCTCGTCAGGTCACGGGTCATATTTAGTTTAAACCATTTCTCTCCTGAAGGAACAAAGTGTTTAATTTTCCCAGCAGGTAACAGGAACAAGACCAGTTAACCAGTTGATGATACGCTAGCTAATGGAAGCTGCTAACACTCCCTGCAGGAGCGTTCACGTGATGGGAGCGTGCACGTTGCAGACAGCTGTTTTCTGTTGAATCGAACATGATGGAGCCTGAATGAAGACATGATGTGTGTCCAGGAAGTCCACGTAGCATTAATGGGAACGATGGGAATATTATCCTAAAAATTATCTGAAAAATGTCCCCGATGTATTTCTTTCCTTTTGATTCATTATATTTTGTTCCAGTTTATTTATTTTATTTCTAATTCAACTGTTTTAGTTTCTGATTGGAAAAATGTAACTAACAATAAGTTTATTTTAAAATGTTTGTTTTTTGTTTGCATTCCTCGGAAATCAGACAAAAATAAGTGTCTGTGTTTTAGTGCAAGAACCAGTTAAACCATCTGATGGTCTGACTGGTCAGTATTATGGAGGTTTAGTGGGAGTGCATGCAGATTTACAGTCTGAAAGCCTTCTTACCCGAGCAGGCGGTCTGACGCCACACACACCCCTCCCAAAGCCCGACATGGTTCAGTCCAAAGCAGCTTCACTGCGCTGGAGAGAGACCATTCCTGCATGGGGAGGGGGGTCAGCTGCGTGATGCACTGCAGACGGAGAATTGAAGGTCAGCAGGGTCATGTTCTGTCCAACATCAGGAGGCGGATCCAGCTTTCTGTTGCTGAGTTTCCGTGTTTTTCCAAAATAAAGGCAGTTTTTGAGTTTTTGACCCGCAGAACAAGAAGCTGTGGTGTCTGGCTGAACGTTTACTGCAGCTTCTCCCTCATTTGCTTTTATAAGTCCTCATAAAATGCAGAAAAAGTTTCAGCGACACCTTTTAAAGCAAAATGTCTGAAAAAGTTTTTATTTTTAAAACTGTTCAACTCAACTTTATTTATAAAGCCCTTTAAAACAACTGGCACTGCAAAGTGCTGTACATGATCAATAAACAGTAAACAATAACTTGAATATTGATGGATATTCACTGAAAAGTTCATTTTCTTTAATGAGAGGATGACATTGAAAATGCAGTTTGGATTATTGATTGGTCATTTTTGCCAACCCCGACACGCCGACCCCGACACGCCAACCCTGACACGCCAACCCCAACATGCCGACCCCGACATGGCCATCTCCAACATGCCGACCCCAACATGCCGACCCCAACATGCTGACACCGACATGCCGATCCCGACACGCTGACACCGACACGCCGACCCCGACACGCCAACCCTGACACGCCAACCCCAACATGCCGACCCCGACATGGCCATCTCCAACATGCCGACCCCAACATGC
>JBAMIG010000009.1:57346-69249 GCA_037177335.1 Kiunga ballochi
CCCCCCCCCCCCCCCCCCCCCCCCCCCCCCCCCCCCTCTCCCCCCCCCCCCCCCCCCCCCCCCCCCCCCCCCCCCCCACAATGATTGTATGGAAGGCAACTGGCAACTGGAGAGACGAGGAAAGATGAAAAAAGGAAAAGTAAATAGTAAGAAGGGTGTGAGACGGAAAACAGGATTATGAAGAGAGTAGAAGAGGAAAAAAGGGTGTGAAAGGAAGATGACAGAGAAGAGAGGGAGATGATTTTGGTGGGGGGGCATGGAGTTCAAATTCAGACTGTTATTCTCTACCAGAGAGAAAGACACACAGACACACAGAGAGAGAGAAACATACTGCAAAGATCTGCTTTCTGGTTTCTATGGCAACAGCAGGCTAGGCTATTATCATGGACTCTTATTTATTATAAGGTTCGACTTCAGGGAGGGCGGAAAAGACTGAAAGTGCTGAGACACATGGACAGGTCAGACCTGCTGTTTACATTCAAAGTGCAGGAAGCCACCATGAGTTTCTTACTATGAAATCTGTGTTTCTGAGTTGTTTTGATGCAGAGTAACAGTCGTTATTTACCTTCCCACAGCCGTATTTGCTGCAGCATGCTGAGACATCACACTCACCCCTTGTTTTCCAGTCTGAAAGATCACACAGCAACTGAATATTGGCACAATCAGCAGTAGAGCTACAGAGTAGGCCAGGGGACCCTGGCCACCTCTGAAATTTGATTAAACACTCCACTTGTACGTCAGGTACTTGATAGAACGGAACATTTTTCCAGACCTGCATAAATAATCAGTATCACCAGTATCACCACTCCAGTTTGAAGTAATTAATAAAGTAGCTTCTGAAAAATTCCACCTTGAAAACTATATCTGTGTGTCTTCATGTTACCAGATGAGATTTTGTCCCTATTCAGTTACAACTATGTAACTATGTAACTCCCCTGTAGCACGTTGGTCAACGACTGCTGTTTTAAATGTGCTTTATAAATAAACTTGACTTGACTTGACTAACTACTAATGTTATGTAAGGCTATAACCTGATGTTAGTGGTGTTAATCTAGTTCTATTCTAGCACAAGGTTTAGTTTTCATCCAATTTTGGGAAATCAGTCAAATGTAGTTTTCAGTGAATGTATTTAGTTCAATCAGTTCATCATGATTTGACATTAGGTCATATTTATCTGATAGATTTCAGTTTATTACTGAAAAATGGCAAGTCTTCCTCACACAACAGAGTAAGTAATGGAGCCCCTCAGGTTTCTGCACTTGGACCATTGCTTTTTACATTATAGATGCTTCTTTTAGGTAATTTCATCAGACAACATGGTGTAAACTTTCATTGCTATGTGGATGATACTCAGATTTACTTATGCATGAGGCCAGATGAAGCCAATCAGTTCCTTTGATTACAGAGATGTTATGAAGACATGATAAATTGAATGACTCTGGATTTTCTCTTTTAAATTAAGACAAACCTCAGATTGATGTATCCCAACAGGAAACATAATTTGATCCTGTCTGAGTTTCCCAGACTGTGGTTCTGAGCCACTCTGTACAGAACGATGCACTGCTTTCCTGAGTGACTGATTTGCAATATGGTGCAAGGACCTGGCTTTAACCAGGATATTTGTTGCAATGAATAACTCCTACAGCTCAATACAATAAAGGGAATATATCACACTTTTAACACACTTCATTTTATCATGTAAATAATTCATTTCTTGTTTGTATAAAGACAAATGTAAAGGAGAGGAGAAAATGTATAGTATGTATACGGGCAGAACCAGCTCATAAACAATCAGAGAATAGCAAAAAACAGTAACTGCTAAGCTGACTTAAAAAAACTTTCACAATATAATTTATATTTACATTGTGGAAGTTATGTTTTCTTCACACATTAAATTCTTTCTAGAAGCACATGCACATAAAACTTATATCAGCAACACTATGTTTATTTTATGATTCGAGTCTTTTGCTGGGCCTCATCATTCATTCATTTGTTTTCTATACTGCTTATAGAAAGTGTTGTGTAGGGCAAAAATCCAGAGGCAGGCGAGAGGCAGGGACACCTGGACAGGTGATCAGTCAATCATAAAGCACTCAGCATTCAAATAACCTTTATCAGATTTGATGGCTTAATAATCACAGACTTTCCCAAAAAGGTTTTTGCTTTTCTTTCATATAAAGAATGGGAATAAAAAGGTGTTACAATGTGTAAAAAACACTGATATTGAGCTTGAGCAGCTGCATGCTCAGCACCCCAAAATCTATAATCCCAGAAGTGTTCCTGCACCTACATAATATCACAAAAATTAGAGACATTCTGTCTCAGAGTAAAAGAATTGTCCAATTAGTCCATGTCTTTGATACTTCAAAATTGCATTACTGCCATTCCTTACTTATTGACTGTCCCAAATATGTCCTGCAAAGTCTCCAGCTAATCCAAAAATGCTGCGGAGAGGGTTCTGATGCAAAGTAGCAAAAGAGATTAGATCACAGAGCCTAGAATGGATTTGGGAAGCCCTTTCTATCTTAATGATAGACTTAAGATCTTTCTTTTTCATAAATTTCGTGGTTAAGTGTAGTGGAATCTGGCCCCTACCATAGGAACATCTCATGATGCACTGACAAATACAGACGGCCTAAAGAAGTTTCCTCTGTGGGGTGGACGGTTTCTCCCTTAGAAATAGGTTGAGAAGCTCGGCCATCTAGCTAGAGACTCAGAGTAATACCGCTTCTCAACCACATTGAGAGAAGCCAGATGATGTGGCTAAGGCATCTGGTTAGGATGCCTCATGGATGTATTCCTGGTGAGGGGTTCTGGGCACGTCTCTGGGGGGAGAAAACCCAGGGTAAGACGAAGGACACGCAGGAGTGATGACATTTCTTGACTGGCCTCAGTATTCCCCTTGTGAATGTGGTTTGGGAGAAGGAAGTCTGGGCTTCCCCCCTTCAGCTGCTGCCCCCACAACCTGATCCTTGATAAGTGGTAGAAATTGGATGAATGGATGAACTTGAATAAGTGATGTAAAATTTTTGGGACATAGAAATGTGATGGAAACATCTCAGTTTTTAAGTCCAGTGTTGAAGTAATCTTCAGTTTTATTAAAGTTAAATGACCAGTTTCTAATCAGAAATCTAAATTTCCTTACTCATAGCTAAACTACTTTGTCAATGTTCAGTCATTACATTTAATATTGAATTTTACACATAATTAATAAATATAAACATGCTTTATCACACTCTGTGTGTTTTTTAACTAGGTTTTTAAATATTTTCCTGAAATAAAAAAAAAACAAGAAATTGTCTATATTGCTTTAAAATGTTATTCTATATTTCACTGATTTTGTGGCTAAATTTTTCTATTACATATTTATTAAATGAGTTAATATATGACCATAAACAATGTGCCTATTACCAATAAATAACAATAATCTAATGCTATTAATATTTTATATATTTTTTTCTGATTATTTTATATAAAGGTGGAGCACTAAGTAGACAAAAATGTGGAAAAAGACATCAACTGCATGTGGCGGTATTACCTCTAATGAAAGAGGGAAAGGATGTGTATGTTTTACAGCAGTTACTGCTTGACTGTCAGGGTGTCTGCATACAGTAGCAGAAAGAAGCTGTTACTGCTAACAAGGTGGAAATGATTGTGGGGCAGGAAGCAGTTACTTCAATTTGAAATGGATACCTTGCCCGTGAAGGAGGAAAATATCCTATTCACACAGTAACTGCACACAGAATGTTTGCACATCATGTGCAGGGAGAGAAAGAGAAGAGAAAATATACTTTAAAAAACAGAGAGGAGACCAGAAGAGCAGAATCAAGATATGAAGAGCAGGGTAGAAGTTTGGTAAATGAAAATATCTCTTCTGTTTCTCTCTTTTTCTACTGCCTATCACTTCCAAACCCCTTCTCCAAACCTCTGTCCACAGCTGAAGGAACAAGCCATGCCATTAGCTACCTCAAGCTCATTGGCTTTGTTCTGGTGAGGCCTGCAGTGAATGGGCATCATTACAGTTTCATTACAGAAGAAATGAAAGCTCTACTCAACATCTTAACATCCTACTGAGTCAGAGGACAGAGACGGAGAGACATTTGGAGGATCAGAGAATCCCTATATAAATCTTGTCTTGTGGCTGAACTCTTTCAGACCTGACTTTGCAGCTTTTGATCAGCATCTTATTTGTTAGATTTACTCCTGACACACTTGTCATAAAATTGAAAATGCACTTTGATTAAGTTAAAGCCTTTAAGGAGTCAATAGACTCTGAGAGGTCAGAAATGTTAACTTACACAGTGAAAAAGGGAATGGACTCTCTGGCAGAGGATGGGACTTTTTCTCTGACTCGAGAAATACATAAATAAAACCATCATAACATAAAAGCTCAGACTGACAAGAGACTGAAACTGATTTAAATCTAGTTAATATAAGTAACAAAGGATATTAGGACTATTACTGTCAATGGCAAGTGTAATGAATATTACATTGTTGTTACTACAAACTCCAGTAGTTTCTATTAAGTTTTTCTGTGTTTGGTATCTACTCAGCAAAGTTCTTCTACTTGGAAAACTTCCCTGAAATTATTCTGAAGCAAGTAACAAATGGGAAAACTTTCCTCATGTAGAGATTCAGTCTGTCAGAGAGTTTCTCCCGAGCCAGCTGGTGAATTGATGAGAAGCAGAAGATTCACCTAATTTATTCATTCACTACTCACACATCCTCATAACTACCCCAGAAGGTCAGAAAATACCACTGATCTATTGACTTTTCTGAACCAGTTACACCAGTAAATACACTGTTAGTACCAGAAAAACAAAATGGTTGCAATGCCAGATGTCAGTCTGTCCCTGTGTTTGGGGTTAATTTAGGCATTTTTCTACTTTGCACAACAGGTTTTTAATCAGTTATTCTGTGGGCGAGGAACAACAAATACACATTTTCCACAGTTAACAGGAAGAGAAACAGATTTTAATGCGTTGCTATCAGAAAAAGCTAAGCGAGCTGTGGGTCTGTTTGGCAGCCTGGAATGGTTTAGCCGATGAAACTGAGATTACAGATGTTTTGGAGGCTTAAAGTGCAGGTTACAACAACTTTGGTTATCTTTAAAAATGATCTTTTATTCAGCTTTTAATATCTACTTTTATATAACAACATTTCAACAGAATGTAACAAATAAAAAACAAATCAAATTTGTAAAAGTGTCTAGATTAAGAATAAAAAGAGCTTCTCCCAAAGTCTTGGTTTTTCCAAGCCATGACCGAACTATTTCACAATTTTTAGCATTAGTATTTCAGCATGTACAATTACCCACAAAATGAAAAGCTGAAAGAAACATTTGTTGTATCAGGTGACCTCTGAGCTCACAGATGTAACAAGAAAATATGTTTCCTTTTATTTTCTTATTTCTCAAAAACAAAAGATTTAATCACAATTTTTATAATGGCGGATAAAACAATGAAAATAATCATTAAATAATTGGGATAGCAGTATTTGTGCCTCTAAACAGAGCAGTGAAAAACACCACATTATTTCACAAAACGGTTTTCTTACATTTAAGAAATTAAAGTTTAGAAATCTTTTCTGAATATTAGATTTGTTTTCTTAGTCTGTAAACATTTAACACACTACGGTAAAGAGGAAGTTATTTTGACTAAATGCAACTTTCAAACTAAATTTCAAATGTAATTAAACATCTCCTAAAGCTGCTATGTCTTCATGATGGTTTCTGTGAGGCAAATATTCCAGGATAAAACAAACTTCACGATTGTCCCTGAATGCAAAATGCAACAAACAAGCTCAATGAATGACAAATAAAACTCATCCACTTTTCTGCACTTTTGCTCACACAATGAACTAAAAGGTCACAACAAGTATTCAGAGTCACAGAAATGTGAGTTTGCATGATGTGAGAATTCACTTTCAGAGTTTTATTAAAGCATGAATAAATAAATGCAAGACATTTATGAAGGATCAGAGAAATTCACCCATCTAAACGCAACAAACACTACTGTGACTCAGTTACCTGAATTTATTTTCTTTCCCTCACCACCAACACAGATTTTCCATTAACCTAAACATTGATCATTACGTACACATCCTGTGAGATGCAGCATCAGCCGCTTTACGTCCATCAGGATGTAGCATCTGCTCTTCAATCTGTCACTGAGAAATTTCAGAGAATATGTCAAGTAAATAAAAACAATTACCAAAAAATTGGTACTTAACATGCAATTATACAGCAGTAATACTTGTTGTGATGTCAGCTAAATAAACAAGTTTTTAAAGTTTTACTGTAATCATTTAGGAATGGATTGCATAACATTATGGTGTAAGTTTGAATTAAATTAATTAAATAAAATGTATTAATTTATTTAATTGTTTAAAATGTTTGTCTTTGTTCCACATTGTTCTTCAGACCAGATGTATTATTTTATTTACACGCAGGTGGATGTGCTGTAGCCTGCAGCATGGAATGGTGTTGAGGTCGATCAGAGACACTCAGTTTATGATGAGCAGGATGATAAAGAAGAAGGAACATAACTGCAAGAAAAATAAAATCTTTGTTAATTTTTTTGGTTTTTCTCTAAAGTGTGAATTTATTAATCTGGATTCAGGGCGAAATAAATACAATTTTAATGACAAAAAAGTCTGTATGTAGTAGGAGTGGTATTAATGTAGAGCTGTACTTGGCTGACATAAAACTATTTCAATGTATTTATAATTAACTTCGTTATTAAAAAAGATATTATTTGGAAAATGACTAAAAAGTGGAATAAATGCCAAAAGTTGAATAAAATGAAAATAAGATTCTGTGTGAATTTGAAGCATTATGCACACGTGCAATTACAACACATCTGGATCATTTTAACAGATAAAACATTTTAGGTCTGTAGATTAAAAAATGTTTTTCAATTCTTTTTATCAAACAATTTTATTGCCCAAAAATATTTTCCTTGTCTCTCTGTGTGATGTTTGCATGGAATAAACTGAGTTTTTTAGAAAGAAAGAAAACTTTAAACATCATCTCGTGTCTCTGGGAGGATCTTCATCTGCAGAGCTCCGGCTGGAAACAAACCAGTTCATCTGGTCTCCATATCGATCTTAGATTCTGCACCATTGTTTTTAGCATCTGGATGGTGACCTGTTTGGTCGAGGATGATGAAGGATGGTAGTGTGTAATGTGGTGGTGGTGGGTTGTTGCTCTTTAAGCTAAAAACCAACACAAACAAGGCAACATTTAATCTGAATGAGGTGACCTTAGGTGACCTCATCATGAGATGAATCGCCTCTCACTCACCAGTTTCTTTTGTGCCATTGCGTTCAGTTTTACCCTGTTAAATTAAAAGATTTCCGGTTTATAAAACTACTACAGGACAGAGCTGTGATTAAGGGGAAAACTGCAGGTTGCAGTCATAAAGCAGAGCAGATCCTGCTGCTACTGTCTGCAGAAAAGCCCGATCATAAAAGCTTACCGTGATAATAAGAGGAGAAACTTTATTTTCCTCTGCAGGCTTTACAAAACAATATCAGCTCAGTGGAATCATTCAAGACAACAAGTCATGTACAGATTCACAATGAGAAAGTGATAAAACAAGAATTATTTTGAGATTGTAGCATTTTTTAGCATTTTAATTTAGCATTTTAATTTATCTGTTTATACAGAAAAAACAACAACAAAAAACATATATGTAATAAAGGTAAGACATAAATGTAACTCCATTTTTTAAATGACATCTTTTATCAGTTTTTATAAATGCCATCATTGTAATCTAATAATACTTTTTTCCATTAAAATGGAGCATAAAAAAAAAACATGTAACTAAAAATACATGTGATGGTCACAGAGCACTAAAAAGCAGGATGATGTGATGAGCAGGATTTCAGAGCACAATGCCGTAAACCTGTTCCGATCCAGACGTATTTGCCTGATTCTTTCCCGGAGTCCTGTCCTCAGATGGCTTTTGGCCTACTTTCGGCTGCAGAGCTGCAGAGAGTGAGGCAGCATGGATTTCCAGGCAGAGTGCGACGTGGACGGATAGCAGAGCAGGAACCGTGTGAACAAAGACACATCAGGACAAGCCAGAGTTTCAGCCCTGCTGGTTTGTTCCAGCAGAGAAACAGCCTTAATCTGCATTTTTCCTTACTCACATTCACCCCGAATGAATTTAGATTTATTCCCTTTTTTATGCCGAAGCTCCCAGAAATAAACTTTTTGAATTATTAAAATAAGTAGTTTTATGAAACTTCTTATTTCTACAGTTCTGGGTGAATAATTTACACTTTACTGAACATTTTTTATAATTACAGGCTTTACAAGAACTTTTCCCTAAAAACAACACATCAGTTATCCTTTAATAAGACTTCTGATGAGGCAAGATGCTTATTTCTGACTTATTTATCTTTAATATATTTAATTAAATAAGACATAAACTGATTATGTGATAATTGAAATTGTATGAATATAATTTAGTTCATTGAATAAAACTTTAGATTTTAGTCCTAATTTATGTTAAAAAGTAGCTTTAGTTTTATTTATTGTTGTCTGTTGAGCCAAACTTACCTAGTGGTAGTCAGAGCATGATATTATTTATGAATGTAGTTACATCAGGTACATCGTGTTCATAAATAATAACTCGAAGCATCAAACATAATGTCTGCACATCCTTAAAAGAATAAAACAAGAAAGAACCACTACGAACTTCTCATATGTCAAAAACGTTATAAAAAAAAAACACAATCAGTTTGAGAATGAAACCTTTTTAATGCATTTTAAAGCAGAACTCTTCTGGATTTGCATCTGTGCTGTGTGCAATGACAAAAATAAAGTTTTGTATTTTATTTATAACTCCAAATATGACAAAATCCAAAGAACACGAGTGTCAGTAATTCCACACAGATGCAAACCCTCTCGCTAATGCTTCTTTACTAATATTTATGCCTCACCAGCATAAATCCCAGAAACCAGCTGCAACAAGTCCACACAGAAACGCTCAACATGTTAAGATTTGGCCAATTTCTTGGGAGGTGGTGAATCACTGAGGCTAAACGGAAGGATTGTGGTCAGATAGGCATGAGGGACAGAAAAAGAGGCTCACATGTCATCACTAAACATTGCTGTTCAGGAAAGGTTCTCTGCTTCATGCAGTTTGGAGGCCAGAACTTACCAAAAACACCGTTATTTCTCAGAATATTACACATTCAGTCAAGCTGTAAATATACATAAAAAAAGATTAAATACAAGCCTGTAAAACATTTTTAACAGAAACATTTTTACCAAACACAATGTGTAAGACATTACTATTGTACCAGCCGACACTGTAACGTGTTCACAAAAAACTAATCTGGTCCTAAATGTCACCATGGCTCAAAGAATTATTAGCGTCTCAAATTCATTCAGTGTATGTGCATTAAATGCATGTGATGTATTAAATTATTAGTATGCGAGTGTGTTTAAAATGTTTAAATAAATGTTAAATTATTTGTGTAAAAATGAATAAATACCCTCTGGCACAGCAGAACCTCGGTGCCTAGCAAAAAATGACACAAACAGGTGTTTTTTAAAAGCAAATGTTTATACTTTATTACATCCATATTGTTTGACAAGGGTAAAGGGACCCTTAAAAATAAATTAAAATATATTTTTTACACTACAAGAACATGTGCATGCATGTTTATGAGCAGCTGATGCTTGCAGTCAGTGTAGTTGTCATATCAGTTTCAGGCTTATGGACTGATCCCCAGCATGTCCTGACCTGGTCTAACAGTCTGCAATAGAGAGAGAGACAAAGCTTTTCAACTGCAAACTCTATGTACAGAACTTACAGAGCATCTTTAAACGGAAACGTTGCATTTGTATTATCATAGTGTCTGCGTGTACATGAGCAAATGCTACTTTTAGACATTATACATACTCATCAAAAATAAAATAATTGAATATTAACCTTATACACATATTTCTGAAAAGCATGGCAGTTTGATGGAGACAATTACAACATCACGCCTCTGCAGCATCCCAGAATTTTTATTATTAAAACATCTCACACGATAAAGAGACATAGAAATACACAAAAACATCAAACAGAACGAGGCAGATTTCTAAAATCCACCTGGTGGAGTTGCTATGAATGCATCTGAAAGGTAAAGAGTGAAAGATGTGAGTGACAGCTGCACAGAGCACTACTCTCCCCTCATCCGTGCTGATCCCAGCTTTTTGTTTCACCCTGCATTATTGTTGATCTTTTTTGCTTTCTAAGTTCTGTTTGTTTTGTTTTGGATTTATATTTTATACTTTATATTAAATAGTTGTATATATATATATATATATATATATTTATTATGAAAACATTGCCTCTGTATGCAAACCTAAACTGAAGCACAGTGTGATCAGAAACAAAACGGCATGAAACACGTGGAAAGTTCAGGCTTGTTGGGCAGGTCAGAGCAGGCCAAGTCTGTACTGATGAAGTCTGCACTGCAGCTCAGCTTTTACTTCACTTGACACCTAATATGTCATATCAAGCATCATGATGAGGAGCTCATGAAGGCAGAGGTGAAGCAACACTTGTGAGGAAAACTTGGGCATCTCTAAAGAAATATGAAATATTACATTACAAGTGTATCCAAAAACAAAAAAAAAACATGAAAAACCCAGTATGCATCAGCTAAACTTGATAAACACATTGCTATGGCAACACTTATGTGCACTCATTCAAAGGCAATATGTAACCAACAACCATCACATCAGGAAAGGAAAATTTTCCTATTTTTGCTTAAAAAAAACAATTTACTGTCAAAATGTCACATTTTTATGTGTGTTGGCAGGTGCGCTTTGTTTTATACATGCTATATGTCTCCTCCTCAGCTCTCTGTTTGTGCTCTATATTCTGCAGCTGTGAAGCTTCGGCCCTCCTGGAGCTGCTATTAACAAGGACTAATTATTCATTGATCTCCAAAAACACGAGAAAGCAGTAAAAAGTCCTGCCTTATTATAAAAAAGCAGAAATGCACTCCAACAATCCAGAGAGGCGGCATTTACATATGGAAACATCCTTCCTGAAGATGTCAAGAAAAATAAAGCAACAAAAATCACATTTCTGTGTTTCCTTCTGACGTCTTCCTCAGACACCACAGATATGAGCTAACTCCAACTCTAAATCACCCCCCCCCCCCACACACACACACACCACACACACACACACACACACACACATCATCACAACATACTGAATCAACAGGAAATCCTTAAAAGCAACAACAAAAACAGCGTGATGAAGCCTTTCTCCATTTAAATTGAATGGTTGCAGCTTTTGAGGCTGATTTGTGAGGAAAGTGTTCATGTTGACTCATCGGGGATTTCCAGCCTAAAACCCAACATGCTGCAGGACGATAGCGAGCATCTCATCATTTGTACAGAAGAGCGCATTAAGCAGGATTGTGTGGCTGCTTAAAACTGGGATTGATGAGGTTAATATAAGGGATTGATGAGGTTAATATGAAGTTTTGGTCATCAGCTAGTGTAACGTGGTTGTTCACATCAAACTCTCTTCATTCATACACAAAAGAAGCCGGCTGAATATGCAATGGTCTGCCCCGATAGTACATTTCAAACTGTCCAGATGGTAGACAAAACAGCATACAGTTTGGCAGCTCGTAGTCAGACTGCATGGAAATAAAGAAAGAAAGAAACTAAACAAGAGGAACAATAAAGGCACTGGATCTGCCCTAAATCTTAAATCCAAGTTGGCTGAGCTACAGTACAGAGAAGAGCCTCTGCAATTTCAGCTATGTGGAGACTAAATAGGCCCCAGGTGTTCACGAATTACACACACACACACACACACACACACACACACACACACACACACACACACACACACACAAATACCACCAGTGCTTAA
>JBAMIG010000009.1:183306-197541 GCA_037177335.1 Kiunga ballochi
CATAGACCTGTCTCAAACCAACCATAGACCCGTCTCAAACCAACCATAAACCTGTCTCAAACCAACCATAGACCCGTCTCAAACCATCCATAGACCTGTCTCAAACCAGCCATAGACCTGTCTCAAACCATGCATAGACCTGTCTCAAATCATCCATAGATCAGTCTCAAATCAGCCATAGATCTGTCTCTAACCATCCACAGACCTGTCTCAGACCAGCAATAAACCCGTCTCAAACCAACCATAAACCTGTCTCAAACCAACCATAGACCCCCGTCTCAAACCATCCATAGACCTGTCTCAAACCAGCTATAGATCTCTCTCAAACCATCCATAGACCTGTCTCAAATTAGCTAACGACCTGTCTAAAATAAGCTATAGACCTGCCTCTAACCATCTGTAGACCAGTCTTAAACCAGCTATGGACCTATCTCAGACTAGCCATAGACCTGTCTCAAACCAGCCATAAATGATTTTTGCTTTTTGTTGTTCCCTTTTATGCTTTCTTTGCACTATTTTTAATACTGTGATATTTCACATAAAGGCCTTTGGTTAGACTTGGGGATGAAATTTGGCACAAATAGACCTACCTTGCTGTAACTTACTGTGAAACAATAATAACTCAATGTGAAGCTCTAATTTAATCATGAACATGTAATAAAATATGTATGTGTGTCACAATCAATAAACCCCCAGACCCCTGCGGTGATGGTGTCCAAGTCTAAGAGATGACTGTGGAACAATGCTTGGGGCTTCCTGGGCTGATACTGGCCAAGCCGGGTGTGTTTTTACAGTACAGGCTGCACTGCGGAGCTTGAATCAGCAGAATACCAAAGTGGATGAATGACGCTGTTTTCATCTGCTTTCATGCTTCAGTTGGAAAAGCGCCTCAGTTATAACCACATGTGTCACATGTGATAGAGGATTGCAGTTGTCTGCAGGCAGCAGAGGAAATGTAATGTAACAGATACTGCAGCACCACTGAGAAACATCCCAGAGACATATTTACTGTGGAAGACATTTAAAAAGTTCAGAACATGATAATCTTCTATTGTCATATTTTATTTTATACAGCTTGGTGAGTGTATACATAGTATACAAAAGCACAATGGATAAAAACAACATTATCTGTACATGGAGTCAAAGAAAAATATATTACCACCCTTCAAGATGGTAGAACTGCTCTCTCTAAATCTCCAATTCATCAGACTCCTGTGAGCCATAAGGGGGGCGTCAGTCTGAGTCGAGATAGACATCCCTGTCCAACCTACAAGAGATGTTTGTATTCCTGAACTAAATGAACTAAATGAAGATGGTGAAAAGTAACCTGTAAACAGCAAATCCTGCGTTTTAATGTGAATGTCCCTTTTACTAGAGTTGTTCAGATTTTCTGCTTTAAACAGTGTTGACACACACAGTCCAGCAAATTACGATGGCCATGCAGTCAGACCAGTATGCTTGTTTGTAGTGGTCTTTGTGTTTATCTAGGCATGTAAACATACTGATGCACACTGCAAGGAAATGAAGAGGCCGGAGATTCATCCAACCGTAAAACATGTCACATCAACAAGAAAATAAAGTCAAACCAAGTTATGAAAAAATAACATATGTACAAGGTTTTCCTACTAGAATGAGGTTATGAAGCAGCTAAATAACAAGTGCAGTGGGCTGAAATAAACTGAAAGGAAAAACAGAAAGATGATGGAGGAAGATTTAGGGAACAGCCATACAATAGATAGCAACGTGTCTCCTCTCAGCCCACTTTTACTTTAAGGACTCAGGTAATGATTTAGTCTTAGAGTTGGATGGTCAATTTAGTTCCATCACTGTGTAAACTACTAAATGTCAGTAAATGAGTTTTGGGCTTATTTCTGTGTTGTAATAATAAATCTTCCACTTTTAAATTAAACCTGTTAATTTCCCTTATAAACCGAGTCATGTCTCTAAGGACAAAGCATTTTGTGGGATGAGCAGCTTCATTTGTGGCTTAAAACTTGCTGAACCACTCAAACAGCTAATGCTGCTCTGCACTCATGATTGGTCTAATTTACTGGACATGACTGAAGTAGGTCCGGACAGTTTTTTATAGATGCAACCGACATAAGGCTTAATGCACGAGCACATGCTTCCCTCTGGTTGCAACAGGGATGTGTGAGTGCAACTTTGTTGTTCACATCTACATTGTGACTGTGTCATCAGTGTACTCGATGCACATATCTCTGGTGGCTCTGTTGACTGAGGAGGGGGAATCAGACACTTCCTTTGACAGTGTGAGCAGCATAGTGCTGTGGTGCTGCAATATGCAGACCCAGTTTGGCTCTGTGGCTTCTCTGTGCAGTTACATTTTGAAACAGCTGAACATCTGCTCAAGGTGGTAAGTCAACCAGTGGAAGCTGTTCTTTTAATGACTGGTCTGCACACACACTGTTACACTGGATCCTGGATGATGAGTATTGGCACCTCCCATCAGGCAACAGGGTGCCTTCCTGCGGGAATAAATATTCATTTATTCCACCATCACAGCGTCATTACCTCTGTGCTGTTTATTTACTGTCTAAAGTTGTCATGAGTTTTGATCGGTATGGATTTTTTAAAAACCCGTCTTATGTTGTAGTTGGTTTCATAATAGATATTTACAGGCTCTTTCTGTTTGAAGCAGTCCTGTTGATATGGTACAGCAGTATATTTTTTAAAATCTTATCCCACACAAGCATTTCTTCACCGATGCCTAAAGGAAAGCTGAAGCATCTAAAAGGAAGATGAAAAGTACAAAGTTAGTTATTAAAAAAGAGTCATTTCCTTACTTTTCGAGCTTCTGTTGGTTTTGTATCTCAGGCTGCTTTTTATCATCTGTTTTGAGGAAAATCCAGCTAAATATCTAAATTCTTGTGAATGGGTCTAAGAAGTTGGATTAAGGTGTGTTTTCAACACAGAAACCATCCTAGGAGGAAAAGGACCAAAAGTCCACTTCTGGGTAGGCATTAGATATTTTCTGGACGGATTCTTGACCGAATGACTCCAGCTTCCAAAAGCCACATCTGTTCTTTTAACAAAGAAACCCAAACATCCATAATCTGCTCTTTCAAATTATTAGAAATGTTCGGTGGTAATTTGACGATATTAAACCTCTAAAATATCTCATTTAAGCTTATGTACAAGAAGAAACACTGTGCAGGTAAAAGGACATGGAGCCTTCACACCTACAAGACCTGATTAACCCACACTGGTGATCATTACTGGCACAGATGAATGGGATCAATGGTTTTCTCATAAATAGGTAAGATTTGCTTCAATCAGGAAGCCTCCTGTCAGTAGAAATGTAGGGTCATGGTACCAGGAATGCTTTGTGAGGATTCTGTTGCTTCAGTCAAGGCATTGGGGAGTTGAACTCTTTGGCAAAGTACAACAGTTTAGCATTTCTCTGCACAAAAAACATTCAAGGCATTCAATATTTAGTTTTTGGTGTTAAATTCAGGAGTTCTTGGATGTGAATAAAATATATTACGATGGACATCGTGATGAATATAAAGCTGCATGTTTCTCTACCTCAACCAGCAGTAAACTCCACGGAGACAAGCCGAGTTACGAAGAGAACGAATGAAAAAAAAAGCAGGAAGTGTAGGGACCAGTCTGGTCTTGAATGCGACAGATACAATAATGTGTTTCACATTTTCATCGTTTCCTCTGTAAAATGAGGAGAATCACTAAGTGTTGAGGTTGAACCTCACAAACATCCATTTTCTTCCACACCTATCTCATCCTATGCAGTTTCAAGTTATATGTGTGGTTGTATTTGTCTCGTACACACACCTTGTTTTGTTAGCGCTGAATTTAAATGTAAAGCTGTGAGCCACAAGCTTCCTGTACGGTTTAGTCTTTTCTGCTGCAGGACTGAAAAACAACGTAAGGAAGTTATTCAGAAACAACTCTGACAAAGCAGTGGTACAATGTATCCCACGTCTCAAAAAAACTTTTCATCGGCATTGGCATATCCTAAGACCTGTACGAGGTAGACTAACCATGAACTGTGTTTCAAATGGTTTGATACATCTTTCCTCTTGAGTAAACAGAGTCTTTTAGACAGCGGTGTCATAGGCGTCCCTTTAAACTCGGCACATTTGAGCTTTACTGCCAAAAGCACATCTCTTTTCCGATCTAACATGATGCCAGGTTGCAAAGGTCCAATTCCTGAGGCTTTCTCCTTCCAGTGCAGTGATCTCTGGGTAAATGAAGGCCGTTGTCAGTCATGCAGCGCACCGGCCGCCTTTTAAAGCCCCTTCCACATGACTTGGAGCACTGAGACCAGGTTCCAACATCCCATACGGGACATGGATCCCCGCAAGATCTCATGGCCTCAGGCCTGTCGGCACTGTCACAGTCTGCTGCGGGACGTCCGTCAATGTTCTGACACTGTACCAGTCTCCTCTGCAAACCATTCCCACAGGTTACTGGGCATAGGTTCCATCCTCCTGTTACCCAGTGACTAACAGGTCTCTTCCCCATCCCTTCCTTCTTAGTCTCTATTCTGTTGCTGTCAGACAGGACGCTGTTCGGTGATTTATGGTTTCTTTCCTCTTTCCGAAGAGTCTTCTCCTCCTTAGACTCCTTTGATGTGTAGAAGGAGTAGCGCACCCTCGGAGGAGTCATTTTCCCCACAGAGAGCACCTCCACAGTCAGAGGCTCCTGCAGGGGTCTGGTGGCCTGAAGAATCTCCACAGATGTGGACGTGCCGCTGTAGCGCAAAAGGCTGCCTTTGACCAGCAAGTCACGCTCCATGGCGGATACCACATAGTTGCCATTCAGCAGGTACTTTCCATGGCGATTCTTCACAGCAAGATAGTTTTCATCACTGACCATTCCCCGGTAGCCCCGCTGACGAATGTCAACGTTGGAGGCTCCGATCGGCAGCGTCACAACAAAGTTGTAGCCATGTCTGAAGGCAAAGAAAAGAATGGTGAAACATCAATATTATCAATTTTTACAGGAGATTCCCTGATCACTGTAGACCAGTTGCATCCACCTGTCCTGCTTTCAGTCTGAGATGCTTAGCTGTCAAACAATCCAACTTACAGGATCTCAGGTCTTTAACTACGACTTACTCAACACATGAAGACCTGTTAACATGGGCTACTTACGCAGGCTTTGTGAACATTCCTGAGACTTTCTTGCAGCCCTGGTTGTCTCCGCCACACACGCCACACTTGTCAAACTTCTTCTTAGAATCCAGCTTGCCATCGCAGCCAGCCTTGATGCATTTTCCCTGAACACACACTGCGGTGGTGTCAGGAGAACAAGGCGTCCCATCCACGACCTGCAGAGTCAGGCCACACACACAAATGTTGCATCACATTCACATCTACTCTGCAAATCTTTATTGCTCTACCTTAAAGAAACAAATCTCAGTGGAGTCTTTTAGTGTAAACCAGCCGCTTGCATGCATTTCTGTTACAAGCTCGCTTCCTCTCTGATTGCATAAATCAATGCTGACAAGCCACAGCTGGGCTGTGAAGTTTCTCTGTCTAAGCTTTGTGCACTCCACCAACACAAAACTTCTCATTGCTTTCCTGTTGATACTAACAGCTGTTATGTGTTTGAACACAAAGCTGCTCCATACTTTTACCTGAGTAGATTTAGACCAATGAGACATCTGACGCAAGACTTTCAGACTGCATTACATGGTACTATAGCTTTTTAAACCAGACATTTTTGGATTAAGCACAAGCAATGAAAGCTAGCAATGAATCAGTTAAAACTGCCTCCAGATGGCAGGATAATTATGTTTTGATGTAAAAGTAAATTAAGTCACACTGCTTGTGTTCCAAATTGCTATGGGGTAGTACCAAAAATGAGGCAGGCACAAGTGTTAAGTTGTGTCAAAGCGTTATTTTAAGCAACCCAAAACCAGAAACAAGGCACAGCGCCTGCCCATAGGATCTCCCAGCCCCAGACTATGAAAAGCCAACTCAGCCTGGAGAACAATCTTTAATAGCGACATGAGCCTCATGGGGTCCAGGTGCAGCCCATGCCACAATCAGGTGGCACCTCCTAACCATTCAGGATGACAATTGCAGGAGCCAAAACACTTGGTAATAATTCATGACCTTAAACTAAATATTCTCTTTGTTTTATGTGGTGAAACATAGTTTAATTCAACAGATTCCCTGCATGGTTGCTGATAGAAACGCAGAAGAGAACAAAGTAATTTGGACTCATACTTTTGGAGCGAGAACGTAGAAGTATCCAGTCCCATTGGCCCGGCAGATGAGCTTGCATTTGTCCTTGGGAGAGATCCCTGAATATTTGGGAACCCACACCACAGTAGAGCCTAGCCTGTTCGTGTTAAGGTTCAAACCATTATAGGCCTCACACTGCTCCTCGCGGAAACTCTTGCCTAGAGACAGAAAAACAAGTTGAGAAGCAATTTCATAAGACTTCCAGGAAGAATCAGGCCAATGAGATGACAGAGGAAGACAAACTACAACCTACATAGAGGTTGCAGTAGAATCTGCTATCTATGATAACTAACTGGGATTGCAGCAAACATGCAAACAGAGCAGGAATGAAACTCCCGGCTAAGTGGCTCCACAATCATTTGCACAGTAGACTCGTAATGTCATATTTGTCCCTCAATATAAACTATAATTATCCTGAAGATGCACAATGTTATCATAATGGTATTAGTATTGGTCCATGCTTGCATTAAATTAACTATCAGATGTTCCAATTAACTGATAAGATAACAGGACATGTCATAATGTCATGCGGCACTCATCACCTGCAGCTATCGGATGTCTGACCTGCAGCAGGCAAAAGGCAGAACTCAAAATGTCAGTATTTTAACGCTATAACTTCCGTATGTACAGAAATGGTAATCAATTTGCATCTCAATGTATAAAATAAAGTATGACCTCAATTCATGCAAATTACAGCTACTTTCCTTCAGTTTAATTCCTAGCTCAGGTTTCTGTTGTAGGACTTTGCCGAGTGCAGTAAAGGAAAAGCTAGGTTTGTTATGAAGTACACTGCCTGGCCAAAAAATATAAAGAGTCACCACCTGGATTCTGCAAAGCTAATAGGTACAAGTCTCCTATTGGATCATTACTGCTTTCAGCTGGCAACAAGTTATTTAAGCCCAACTGCTTCTTATTTCCTACACAACCATGTGAGTCTGTGTGAGAAGGGTGGAATTATTGGGATGCATTATGCAAAGTAACCTCTAAGGAGATGCAGAAATCACTAACACTGGGTTAAGAACTGTCCCAACACATTATTACAAACTGGAAGGATAGTGGGGAACCATCGTCTTCCTGGAAGAAAAACATCCTGAATGATCTTGAGCAGCTATCACTTGAACATTTGGTAAAAATCAAATGGAAAAAAAACAACAGTAGAACTCATGGTTGTGTTAAAAGTAAGAGCATTTTCACACACACAATGTGAAGGAAACTCAAGGTATTGGCTGTGTAGCCTTAAGAAAACCAGTAATCAGTGAAGCTAACCAGTAATATGGCTTCAGTTTGTGAAGGAGCATAAAGAATGGACTCTGGAGTGATGGAAGATGTGGTCTGATTACTCCAGATTTACTCTGTTGCAGAGTGATGGAGACATCAGGGTAAGAGGAGAGGCAAATGAAGTGATGCAGCCATCATGCCTTCTGCCTACTGTACCAGCCTGTGGGGGCAGTGTTATGATGTGGGGTTGCTGCATGTAGTCAGGTCTCGGTTAACAACAGTAAGCACTCACACAATGAAAGAATTACAGCGGAGTTAGAAATGTCCGTGTTCTCTATGTGTATGCCTGAATTCTTGCATGGTTCTCCAGCTTCCCCACACCATCCACATACATGCATGTTAGGTTATTTGATCCCCCTAAAATCTCTGTTTGTATAAATCCGAGAATGAACGGTTGTCTCTCTGTTTGTCCTGTGATGGCAGATGACCAGAGTCGGTTTGCATTTTCTGTCAGCACTCCTTACTGTCTGTTGCTATGGCAACACTGTTCATTTGGTTTGGATGATGCGTTTAACTCTGAAGAATAATTTTTTGCTCCATGGTTTCCTTCATGATTGGTCAGATGCTGCAAACTCCGCCCCATTTTAGATTAGCACACTGTGATCAAGATGGGAAACCCTTAGGTTGAACTACCAAATTGGTAAGTTTTTTGTAGCATTTATCAGGATTTTGAATGTCTGGGTTAGTTTGGAAAGGGAGGATGGATATCTTGGGTTAGTTTATCACATTTCTTGGATGAGGACTCAGAATATCCTGTAATATCATCTGAATCTAAACAAAACACAGGCATTAAAGCCCATTAATTTGTAAAGTAAACTCAAATTTGGAGTGTAAATTAAATTCCTGGTAAATATGAGATTCCCATGAATCTTTTCAAACTTGCAGTCGTTAAGAAAAGGGTTAATTAGGAAACTACAGCTATTTTTTATCTTTATTGTAAAGCTTTAATAAAATAAATACTTCAAAAGATGCAAAACACAAAGTAAAACTCTTGTAAAATGTTGAATTTCTTCAAATAATTAGAGCACAGTGCACTATTATTACTGTGAATTTCACTGTTCTCAACTCAGACCAGATAGAGTTGCTGAATATGTAAAGAAAACATGTAAACATGGTGACAATAGAGGAGGTAGCAGCGCACCTGTTTCAGGACAAGGGTTGAGGTTACACGAACGGTATTTGATGCGAAGGCCATAACAATATTTCCCTCCATTCACAGGGATGGGGTTGTTACACTCTCTCGTGGCCAGCTGGACTCCTCCACCACAACTTCGAGAGCAGTCTCCAAATCCACCCCACTTTCCCCACCGTCCGTCCACCTGAGACAGAAGGAAAAAAGCACAATATTCACGGCTCTCTGATGAGTATGACCAAGTAGCCTTTCATAAATTCTCACCTTGATGCTCACTGTGGTGTTCTTATTAACACAGGAACCTCTGTAGCAGACCTTGCCATCGGCACAGTCAGTGCCGTCTGCCCAGGGAAAGTGACGGGTTTGACAGACCAGCTGTCCACGGGCCTTCCCAGTGCACCACAGCTTTGAGCAGGGCTGCATGTAAGGACAGGGCTTGGATCCAGGGCCGAAAGCGAGCTCACACTGACGAGGTAGGCTGTAGCTGGAACCTGGTAGACTTTCATGGAGAGACAGTTGCTTCTGAGGCTGGTCCAAGAGGCAGTCTCCTACAGAGACAAACCAATAGAGCTGCAAACAATCAGCCTACAGCAATGTAAGTTAACATGTCAAAGGTGTTCTGTTACATGTACTACTATTACTCTGCTCATCATCTAAACCAGTGGTATCAATCCCCAGAACCGGTGATCATTTAGGACTAGTAGCCGGCAGTTTTTATTGACTCTGTGCTCCAACACCGAAAAATATTATTAGGTTGATAAGAACCCATTGGATCCATTTGATTTACATCAGTTGTGTTATTGCAGGAAAATGACTACACCTGCCAGATACCGGCCCTTGAGGTCTGGAGTTTAAAACTTCTGATCTAAACTGATTACAAAAATTATTGTAAAGTTAGAGAAATTGTGATTTAAAAGCTCTAAAAGTTTCTAATTGCTTGGATAGACCTCTAAGTCCTTCTAGGGTGTTTAATTACAGCTACGATTTAACAACGGTTGGCTTTTTAGCAACAGCTTCATAAAGTTGCACAGGAGACTGGACCAATTAAACTTATAACACAAATGCAAAAAATATGAATAAATACAGAATGCATGGGTTTTCTGAATGTGCTAGCTAGTATACATCAAATCTTAATTAACAAAGATGTTACTATGAGAACTTAAAGGTTAACATTTCTCAAAAAATTGAGTTTCGGAAGAAAAAAGGGTAGAAAAAATGACCTGGAGGAACATGCTGCAGCAGGTCACTAAGGTGATTGAGTATACTGGATCACCTTGGAGAGGCACAGTCTCTCAGACACTAAACTGGGCAGATGTTCAATAATCAGCACAAAACCTGCAACTGTAACAAGTACCAGTTTTTAGGTAATGTTCCTTGGTGTAAACTATGAAGAATCACTCTATTGTCAACATTAAATAATAATGAATTAATATTAAAATCTTCACAAAATCTGGAGACATGTTTGGATGTTGATGTGCAATTAAAATGCAGACTAGGTGGAAACCTGTTCTGTGGTCAGATGGATGGACATTTGGAATATTGTTTTTATTTTTATCTGTATTTTAAAAAGGAAACATCTTGCTTGTTATCAGATCTCAGTTGAAATACATGCTTCTATTATGTTGATGTCTCTATCAGAGAAGCTCTTACAGATTTCAGCAAGACTATTTTAAACCTTTTTTTGCTTGTATTTCATTGTTCAGTCCTTTGACAGACGGTTTATCCAGAGCAACTTCCATGTAATGAGTGATCATTTTATTCATTGCTAAAAACCAAACCAGCATGTCTTGAGGGTGGTAGAAAGCTGGAGAACCTTGAGAGAACCCACGCTAACATGGGGATTACATGCAAAGTCCACACAGAAAGGCTATTGTTCAAACGTCCCATAGCTGAGGCTAAAACCAAAGACCTTCTTGCTATGTGGCCACAGTGCCAACCACCATGCCCCCATGCCACTGTGCTGCCCTAACACTATGGCCTCCAACAGTATGCTTTCACAGGAAACGTTCTACTGCTTCTTCGCACATCATGGAAAACAAAATAATAATGTGATGCTCCACAGTTGGAAAGATAGAACTAGAGCAACTTAAAATGTAAAATGTCTTAATTTCAGATCTTGGTTATAGACTGACTACAAAAATAATTACGGAGCCTCCCAAAAGTGAGCAAAACGAGCAAAAGTGAAGCTACTTGGGCAGTTACCATCCTATCGTCGCCATCTTGTATAGATTACATGACCTGTGACGGTGCTCCTGGAAAATATAAAAAATGTTCAAAGATGTGGTGCTAAGAAGGGGGCTGTGAGCGTGAAAGTGGAAGATTGACATTTATCAATCTATAAAATCCCTTAGCTACGAGCTAACTGAGCTAACTTGGATGTAACGGGAGCCAAGTGGCTAACAAACGTATCAGAGCTAAAGCTAAGGCATACTACCATGTTAGAACAAACAATTGTGTCTTGTTAATGCAGATGTATGCCTGCCGGTGAAAAGGACACATCCATAACTATACTTAGTTTCAAGATTAACAAAATAGACCCCCCTCCCAGTTGTCATGAAAGTAAAATTGACCTTTTAAATGTAAAAAAGGTTTTTGTACAAGGCTGTAAACATGTTTACTTCTTCTGTGAAGTTGCTCTATTTTACATGGGAGTCTATACAGATTTGCTCTGTTTTAGAGCCTCTAGTGGATGGGGAGGGAACTGCAAGTGTTTCCACATACGCTACACTTTTTTTCAGCAGAGGTTGCTGCTTGTTTTGGACATGTTTTCTATGTTCATACTGGTTAATAAAACATAGGATTGTTCTTTTAAATCTACCTAAAATTGAACAGTTCAATGTTTTGAATCCATATTGAAAGCATTTATAAACCACAAGTTAAGACATGCCTACTTATAAGTAAAGCAATACTCTTATTTTTGGACATTTGATCAACACAGAATAAAAAAAAACGAAAATAATTTTCTAATTGTGTCACTAACAAGATGTTTAAAGTGCGAGAAAAAGAGCAAGGTTCAAAGTGTTGGATGGAGAGGTAAATAGTTACTAGCTAAGGACTAAGTAATAAAGTTCAGATAAAATTAGTCATTCAGGATCAAATATAGGAAGTGTTACTAACCATGACCTCTGTCCAGGAAGTCTGTAATGATGGCTGCGCTGCACACAGACCAAGGTCGGCTCCTGTCTATTTGGATCAGCGTGGGAGACATCATGTGGTTGTCCTTTAGTTTCCCAAACACCTCCTCGCAGGCTTTTACATTGTCATGGGGCATGTTGAAGACATGGCCTGTGGGGGCAGGGTGGGGATGGATACAACAGGGTCACGTCTTTGGCAGTGTGGTGTAATTAGAAAGAGTGACTGGGAGGATACAATGAGGTTGTGAGAAATGCAGAAGTATACAACATGGTGGAATGAGCATGTGTGCTAAACCTGGCATGAAAGGACAATAATAGCCTTTAAAATCCTAGTTTTATGGGATTAATTTCATAAATTCCTGATGTGGTCTAGTCAGTCTGTTTCTTAACCCGTTTTAATCCAGAGAGGGAACCTGGAGCCTCAATCATGTACTGGACAGGTCGCCGTACTCTTTCATGATTTTCAAACATGCCACACTAGCAGAAAAGTAGCATTTACACAATTTCACTTGGGTTGTTTGTGCATTTCAGGATATTTTCAGTACAGCAGGAAATAAGTTTAAATTAGTTTGAACAAAGGACTATTGGGTCAAGGTCTTGGATGATTTGCTTAGATAGTTTGCATTAACTGGTAAAGTAAAGTCTACCATAAGGAGGCAGTCTTAAGCATGTCACACAACCGGAGGTGTAGAATACCGCTCCTTAGGATAGTCCAGTTACTGATCCTGTAGCTTTGCTGGGCAACAGAGAATATAGCAAATATTTTAAAAGACCTGCTTTGTGGTGAAAGGATTCCACTGGCCCATCTGGTCTGAAAAATTATCTTAGCTTTTTATTTTCCAGTCAGTTTCCAGCTGATCGTAAAGTAGCTGGGTTTGACATTTCAGTGTGTAGCCCCGTGGATGACTGAGCTAGAGGAGGAGGCTGAAGAGAAAACCTGGGAATTATAGCTCAGACTGTTGTCCCTGACAAATGTCCCAGATAAGAGGCAGAAAATGGATGAATGGAAATTGTTCAGGGGAATTGTTTGCTTTTCTTTGTTGTGGAGAAATTAGGATTTTAAACCAAACAAGAACTCCTGAACAAGTTATCTCATGTGCATGTAAAGACAGCCTTTACTGCCTTTATAAGATAATAAATCCTGCATTGAGGTAATAAAGTATATATGCTTGTTTGAAAAGGTATTTTAAGACATAAGCGCAGCTGTGTGTCTTCACACATCTCATAACAAGTTGTGAAGCTGTAACACAGTCAGGTTGCATAACTGCCATTTGCAGCATTCACTGATGGAAAGTTTGTGCTGCTTGTTTGGAGAGTTTTGCTCAGCTCTCAATCAGACGTTTTATTTCAGTCATCAAAACTTTGGAAACTTCTGTCAAAAACTATCAGCTTTGAATTTTAGTTCATAAAGTCATATAAAAGAGTGAAGAGTCATCAAACAGTCCTGTCATTCGTCAATTCCAGAGGTCTTTCCTGCATGGTGCAGCTAAACTGGTGAACACACAGATATCTGCTCTGCTCTGTGGGCTGGGAACACCAGGTAAATGTGTTCAACAGTCTGAGTGTTGGAGAGTCTTCAAGCCACATCCTTGCTGATTGTGCATGAATATGTCTTTCAACGCCATCTGCACCAGTCCTTCTGCATTCTCAACTACAGCTTTTGCTTTGAGTTATTTCATTACCATAAATCTGTAATGCACAGCATGATTGTTCAGTTCCTGTCATCACAAACAGCTGTCTTACCAAGCTCATGAGCAGTTGTGAAAGCCGATGGTAATCCATCGTCCTCAATTACAGAACAGCTTCTCTTCGGGTCACACATGGTGCCAACATCGGCCATCCCCAGCGTATCACAGGTTGTGGCCCCACAAAGATCCTGGTGACACAATAGGAATGACGTTGGTCTAATTCTGTGCTCTACATGGAAGTTTAAAAATGGGATTGGACTTTAGCCATGATCCAAACTTGCTTTTTTGGCTGTGTTGTTAGCTATAAAATGAGCAGCCTGTGAAAGGCACTAATTGGAAACAAATGTGACTGAGGACTGGATTGCTTGTTCTCTATTCTTAACCATGATAAAGCAGAGAGAGAATGCTCTGTATGACTGATGGGGCCTCACCAGGCATGACTTCTACTGCCATGCAAACAACATGCACAGCACATTTAAACTTCATGTGCATGGGCCAAAATTCCTCTAAAGATCAACACTGAAAAAAATTGGTTAATTTATTCATTATATAAGCTTGAAATAGGACCGAGAATGTCATCTCTGTATTAATCCCTGATCAGTATTATCTCTTTATGAGCTCTTTGTGTCAGTTTCACTGCCTTCATGTCAACTGTTATGGTTGGTAAATGTGTGTTTCTGTGAAGAACAAGAGGCAGATGGATGGATGGATGGATGGATGGATGGATGGATGGATGGATGGATGGATGGATGGATGGATGGATGGATGGA
>JBAMIG010000009.1:211470-234737 GCA_037177335.1 Kiunga ballochi
TCATTTTCTGCTGCAGGTTTAGTGGTGCTGTGGTGAAAACGGTAACCCCTCATTTTCTGCTGCAGGTTTAGTGATGCAGCGGTGAAAACGGTAACCCCTCATTTTCTGCTGCAGGTTTAGTGGTGCTGTGGTGAAAACCTCTTAGGCAGTTTTTCACTGTGATACACACCCGTGCTGTTTAGACTGGTGTCTGTGAGATACATATAAAAATTTTAATAATTTGTTGAAAGAACCTGTACCCCACTCACCACTAATACTAAAAGAAAAAGGCGGAGAAAGGATTGATATCTTGCTATTGTTCATCTAAGATTACCGTCACCATGGCAACTGTTCAGGTCTAAAATTACAACTAAAACCTAAATGCACATAGCCTCGTCTTCTGACCGGTTACCGGACTGCTCCTTTCTAGAAGTTTGGTATTTGGACTCTCTCTAAATACAATGTAAACTGAGTCAGACTGGAAACCATCATCTGAGACCATAAACTCATTAGAAAAATGTTTTCTGAGATAACAGATTTTTAGAACAGTGGTGCTCTTTGACCTTAAAGAAACCAAACTTTTCATTGCTCTGCTGGCTCTGTTCTCCAGGTGATCTTTTGGAAAGACCATCGTGAGGCTGAACACCTTTGTGTCAGTGCAAACAAGCAAGAGCAAGCAGCAGTGGGATAACAAAGACTTCTTTTATTGTTTGTAGCGTTTTAACAATCAGATTTTCTTTTGCAACCACAAGCGTCACTCCCGGAGGCGGTTTGAAAAAGAAGCTGATTGAAAGCTTTTCTGCATTGCTTCATTTCCAAACTGTAGCCAAGCTGATCTCCTGAAGTTACCACACAGACTGTTTCTGTGATGTGGAAATATTGAGAAACAGCTCCGTAAATTCAGTCAGCACATCCTGAAGTCATTCTGTGTTTTTATGGATCATCTTTTCCTTTCTCACCTCTCAGCAACTTTATTACAGTTTTATTTTTTATTTACTTGCTCTGTAGGACATCTGCGGACAGAAGAGCTGTGATACTTTAGGAGTGGCCGATGTTGGAACAATGTGCGATCTGAAGAGAAGCTGTTCGGTTATTGAGGACAACGGTCTGCAAGCTGCCTTCACAGCTGCACACGAGTTGGGTCAGTGAGACAGAAATATGTTTTAAGTCATTTACAAGTATGAATTTTACTTTCTGCTAACTTTAAATTGTGGTATTGTCGTCATTGCAACCTCCCTTCCTTCAGGCCATGTTTTGAGTATGCCTCATGATGACTCCAAGACATGCGAGAGGCTGTTTGGAGACCTTGGAGGACATTATCTCATGGCACCTCTGTTTGTCAACCTCAACAAGACAGACCCATGGTCTCCCTGCAGTGCTCTCTACATCACTGAGTTCTTTGACAACGGCCATGGTGAGAAATATTTCTGGTTTTACATTCAGTGTCTCATGAGCAGTTTTATTATTAGGGCGGTATCAGAGACATATAAAATATACAGAAACCTTTCCTGTTCAAACATGCTGCAAATTACAGGTTGTAGAGTAGTTTGTTATGTAGTGGCTTTCTACATACGTCTTTACGCTCCTCGTTCATTTTGTACCTTGGTTTGCCCTCCCCTCCTCATGTGGAGTATTTTGCATTGTTTGTATCCTTGTAAGACCATATCAGTGAACCTTCTTTTCCACTGAGTCATCATATGGACCTCTTCCTGTTCTCCACCTCTGCAGCCAAAAGCAACAGCTGGTGGTGAAAAAAAGTGTTTTTTTTTATCTGTTGGAAAATGTCACGTGGCTTAGAGCGTTCATTCTGAAATGCAAACTCCAGACAAAAGCCTGCTGAAGGCTGAAGATACTAATGATCATCAGAAAAATTATTAATGAGTTTAGATACAGATTTTAAACAAATTGCCTAAAAAAGTACATCCAGAATATTAACTTGATGTTCACCGAAGTCTGTTCAAACCTCTGTCTAAATACAGTCTTAATGTGAACTACAGGAGACTGCCTCCTGGATGTCCCAGAGAGCACCATGCTCCTACCAGTAGAGCTGCCAGGCACCAGGTACAGCCTGGACCAACAGTGCCAACAGATCTTTGGAGAGGAGTTCATCCACTGCCCCAACACATCAGAAAGCGATATCTGCAACCAGTTATGGTGTCAAGAGGATGGTACGCTGCAGTGCTCCACCAAAAATGGTAGCCTGACCTGGGCTGATGGCACCCCCTGCAGCTCTAATGGAACCTGTCTCAACGGAGTTTGCAGACTCACTTCAGAGGTGATGCAGCCCCTGGTAAGACTATATCTGTGATAGAGGGAGCCCGGTCTGTTTGGCTCAATCATTTCCACATTCAGAATGAGTTCGCTCCCACACACCCACTTGTCATGCTGACCACCAGCAACTTGTGCAACTATGCAAAACCAGAAATCATTGGGAGAAATCTGATAAGACAAAATATTATCTACCTAAAAGTAGAAATATTGTCATCCCTGCAGCCTTTTCTGCTACTTCAATTGACGCCACCACCGATGCACTTTGCTCTTTCTCCAAAACAGTTTTTATTTTCCAGCTCCATGGAGCCCCATTTTCTAGCATAAAGACCCTTATATTTATTAATAGCCAGCCAAGCTCTGGTCTTGTTTTGTTGCATTTATAAGCACCGAAAGCTTCTGAGAGCGCTCAGTTTGTGCCTAAAGATCAATGATGCTGGGACAAATTTGATCGACATATCGTCATGCAGTCAATTGGAACGAGACGGTTAAAATGATTGAATAGTTTTTTGTCAGTCCTATCTTTACAGAATGTATGTATGGAAGTAATACAAAAAAACCCTTTTGGAAACTTTTAATCACACATTACTGAGGTAAAATGTGACTTGTGTGTTTTTGTAAAAAAAAAAAATTGAAGGAAGTGTGAAAACAAGTAGCATGATGGGATTTTACTACAAGTCTTTTTAATGGGAATCAGCAGTTTGCAGGTATTTGTTCCTTCTCCGACAGTCGGCAGATAAACACTGTTTAATTAAATTCAAGACCTAAGGTCCTCAATAAAAAGGGATTTTAAAAATAGAGAAAAATAATGTAAGGTGTGTCTGTAGGCTACATCACCAACAAGATGACAACCGTATTCCATTTTCCTTTGGATTGTTACATAATAACTTCAATTTTCTGGATAATCTTAATAAATGACATTTTAATCAGTTGTAAAAGTCCTGCACCATGCAGCCACTAGCACCATGTTAGATTCATCATCAGAAGCTGCTGTAGAACAACCATAAGAAGTGTGCAAGTGTTGCAGAACCTGGACTTTACTTGTACCGAAGTTTGCCCTGAAACTAAGCCCCAGCTTGTCAAAATAAAAACAAGAAGTTCAGCTTTTAGATGATGCTGTTGTTTCATTCAGCAGTCCTGTGTAAAATACAACATCAGACTCTCATGAATCCATCTTTTCTTCCCAGTAGAAGATAAACAACATATTAGATGATGGAACTGAGACGTTTTACCATCTGATGGAAAATATGAGCCGATTGTGAATCTGATGCAGCAACACATCTGTAAAAGCTGGAAGAGCAGCAACAAAAGGCTGGAATAGCAACTGGTACAAATCAACTGAAGGAACATTTAACAGCTAATCAGGTTTATTGTTAACAGGTGACATTGCTGGGTTTAAAAGGAGCATTTCAGCGAGGCAGAGTCTCTCAGATGGAAAGATGGCTTTACCAAAAATAACCAACAACCTGCAGACTAATAAATCTTCCTCTTCTCTTCCTTCTTCGGCTTCAGTGTAGTTTGGTAGCTTCGAGTTCATTTCAAAAGCAGCTGCTTCATGCTGCCTCTTTATGTTTTTATTTTAGCTAAAGTTATAAAGTACATCTCAGCGTTTCATTTTGAACTTTCCTTCCTTCCCTTCGTGTTCGATACGCACATCTGTTTATGAGTCCAGACGTGCTGGCCACTGAGACGTTTGCCAGTCCAAGCTCGTAAAATGTGAAAACTGGAAAGGTCGTCCCTGCTAAGAAACAGAGCTGCAGCATGGCAAGCTGGGTAGGCGGTGAGTGACACATGTGGCAGGAATGTGGGTAGAGGCAGACAGCAGGCACGTGCCGAACTTCAACACAAATTTAGCACAGAGTGGCCTCAAAGCCACAAGCCAGACTGTGGTTTCGGCTGCAAAGCTGAGGTTGCTTTTGGCTCCGTGCTCTGACAAACTACCCTGACTGCTGCTTGTTTGTCTGTGTTGTACCACAGAAGGCTGTGGATGGAGCCTGGAGCTCGTGGGGCCCATGGAAGCAGTGCTCTAGGACGTGTGGAGGTGGGGTGGAGTTCTCCTACAGGGAGTGCACCGATCCAGTTCCTCAGAATGGAGGGAGGTACTGTGAAGGACAGAGGGTTCAGTACCAGTCCTGTAACATCCAGCCCTGTGACAACAGTGAAGGTGAGTGTCAGTGAGACTCAGAGTTTTCACACCATTAAGGACTGTAAAGCTGTGCACACTGTCCTCTCATGGTGCAGACTATGTGTTGGCTCAGCTATGCTAAAAACAGGGATCATCTTCCAAAATCCCCACATAATCCTCCATGTTCTTCCTCTACTGGGTCTGATTGTCTTCCTGAATGAAAGCTGACCCAGACACATGGCTGGCCCAGTCTGTAAAATTATACATCAAACCCTTACAGCCAAGTAAACATCTGTATGCAAATAATTTTATTATGTCCTGCTCATCAGGCCAATGCTTTTAACACTCAAAGCCTGACACAACAAATGAAGCACAGACTATTCTGATTCAGTTCTTTAAATAAAACATACACACAAGTACTTTGTGTATAAATTATGATCCTGTAGATCTGTGAGAATTACTGTAGTCCAACAGGTGTCCACCAGAAGGGTCTCCAACGATGTATTGAAATAGGTTTTTACCCTGAAGTCATGCTTCAGGTGTCAGAAACTGTCGCATATTATGCACACAGTCATAAGAGCAAACTAAATATAACTGAATGTGCACATCAAGGAAAAAGGCTGTGGTGAACACTTTATAGTTCTTCATGCTAGACCCCAGCATCTCCTGAAAGCGGAAGTGTTTAGAAGTTACTGTGGTTGCCGTGGTAACAATGCAAACCTCTATGTCTTAATCAGAGTCATCCTAGTTTATCGTAAGCAAGTTTTTCTGAAAACATCTGACCTTTTTTATCACCAGGTAAACTTCCTGATTCTCATTACTTTGTCATTTATTCTCTTCAGTTGAAGAATTAGCAAATAATCCACCTTCTATAATATAAATTAGGACAATTTCTCTTGAAATATAAGGTATTAATTACTGTGCATCATTATACCAGGATGTTAACCTGATGAGATCTGATTATTTCATATTTTTATTTCCTGTCCCATCTTTCACTTTCAGGTAAAAGTTTTAGAGAGGAACAGTGTAAAAAGTACAACAGCCTCAACTACAACGGCATCATGAGAGAGTGGATTCCAAAGTATGCCGGTGTTTCCCCCAGAGACAGATGTAAGCTGTTCTGCAGGGCCCGAGGCAGCAATGAATTTAAGGTGTTTGAATCCAAGGTATGGCATGTTCACTCCATATCCCACCTCATACATGAACTTCTTCGTGCAAACTGAAGCTTGTGCTGTAGGTGTGCATATGTGGAGAGGAGGACACAGGAGACAACCAGACATGGCTTCATGTAGCTAAACAAACATGAGTAGCTCTTCATCTTGAAAACACTCATCTAAAAAGTTGTTCCAGCTGAAGATTATCAGTTTAGCTGCTCAGAAGTTGCTATTGCACCAGGATGAACATGCTTTCAGCTTTTATTTGTGCCTGATTGTTGCTATGTCTGTGCAGGTGATTGACGGGACAACTTGCGGTCCTGACACCACATCGGTTTGTGTTCAAGGCCAGTGTGTAAAAGCAGGCTGCGACCAGGTGATTGGCTCCAACGTGAAAGTGGATAAGTGTGGTGTGTGCGGAGGAGATGGATTGGGCTGCAGGAAGATCACAGGCTCCTACAGCAGAGCAACGTAAGACGATTAAAAGATAATTGTTTTATGTTTTAACCTCAATAAAAGTGGATGTGCAGCATTATTAGAAGCTTAGAATGACCAACATGATTGTTTCTGAGCAAAAGAAACTCACCTTCATCACCACTGCAAACTACCACTGTCAATAATAAGTCATATGTTGGACGCAGCCAGAAAACAAACCTTTTCAGAGAGAAATATATCTTTTGTTTGTTTTTATTATCTGAGCAACTTGGTATTTAAGTAGAGCTGAAAGATGTTTAAGTAAAGGCTAGCTAGCTTAACTGTTTCTTACCGAAGCTCATGCTAAACATGTTTGGCGTCAGTCACAGTTTTTGTTGATTCTAAAGACAGAAATGATCAAACTTTTCAGCTTCTGTCCTTGTGTTAAACAAAACTAAATGTATTTTATCCATTTTTAGTTTAGGGAATGAATAATGTTTTCTGACAGATGCTAAATTTGATCTGGGAGCAGCAGAAGAAAGCAGCTCTTGTTCTGTAGCAGTTGTGTGAAATTTAATGACATTTACAGTTTTACTGCTAATGATTCATCGGTTCTTTTATTTTTACTTTACAGTTTAATTCAATTTCATTTTTGCAAAGCGCCAGTTTAAAATAGTCTTCTCAGAGCACTTTTAGAGACGCATCACATTTTATAGTCTCATTATAATTGAGTTAGAACAAATCCATCATATGATCCACATCAGTCCAGTTCAATATAACTGTTCATATGAACCAATGCATGATGACTGAACTAAGGAAACTCCATCAGAACTACAACCAGAAAAGAGAGCCTCCATTAGGACCAGAACCAGGAAGGAGGTCCATCTTCCTGGACCGGGTTGGGGTGGATCGGATAGAAAAGCTGGTCATCCAGCAGCCTAACACTGATCAAGGGATTTTGCTGAGAAAGAAAAGAAACACAGATGAATAACAACAATGTCAGATATTTTTATATGGAGAGTAGAGAGAGCATCATGGGATGTCCCCCAAGCGGTTTCGGCTGATAGAAATAAGACTAAAGGGAAAGATCAGAGTCACCAAGCGAGACCCGACCATAAGAATTATGGAAAGTCTGAAGATAAAGAGACTAATCTGGTTCCACAAAAATAGTCTGATAACTGAACGTTCACACACCAGTCAACCTGGAGATTTTTAGAGAATTTCAGGGACATTTTTGTCCTGCTTCACTGAGACGGGCTGCTGCTCATTCTGAACGTTGCGCAGGTGGAGGAAAACTTTTACTGTAATCCTAAACATGTTTGTTTCACTCGCTTGCTGTTCCAGTTTGCAGAACAAAAACTGTTTCTGATTATTTTATCTGTAGCAGCAGCAGCTGTAAAAGTGCAGCGTTGTGACCGTCATCTTCAAGTAAAATTTATAAAACGTTTTTAAAACTCCCACTCGAAAGCATTAAATATCCCTTTAAATGAATCGTTTTCCGTCAGCTGTAATTTAAGCATAAGATGAACTGACCTTTTCACTCTTCTTCTTCTCTTTAGCTACGGATACAGCGATATCGTCACGATTCCCATCGGCGCGACCAACATTGACATCAAGCAGCGCAGCCACAGAGGAATGAAACATGACGGAAACTACCTGGCAGTGAGGAGGGAAAGCGGTGCCTACATCCTCAATGGTAACTTCTCTGTTTCCACCGTGGAGCAGGACATCCCTGTTCTGGGAGCGGTGCTGAAATACAGCGGCTCTTCCACCACTTTGGAGCGAATCCAGAGTTTCAGGCAGCTGAAGGAAGCCATCACCATCCAGCTGCTGGCCACCGCGGGTGATGCCAATCCTCCAAAGGTCAAATATACCTTTTTCATCCCCAAAGAAGTGACATTCAACAAATCCAAAGAGAAGAAGAGCTCGCACCCTTCATTGCATATGATAAGTCCATTTGGTGGGCCTGACTGGGTGTTAGGAGAGTGGTCTGAGTGCTCAAAGAGCTGTGGGTCTGGATGGTCCAGGAGAAGCGTTGAATGCAGGAACATCAACGACTTCCTGTCCAGCCAGTGTGACATAGACCTGAAACCCACAGATATCAGGCCTTGTGGGGATCTGCCATGTCCCATATGGCAGATGGGGCCGTGGTCTGCCTGCTCAGGACCTTGTGGTCAAGGGGAGCGCCGTCGCAGTGTCTTCTGCATAGACTACACTGGGAAGACTGTTGAGCCGGAGAACTGTGATCCAAACAAGGCCCCAGAGCCAGTCTCTGGAGAATGTAACAACCAAGACTGCTTATGAAAAACTGAATTTTCTCTTTTTGTTCTGAGTGCACATACCAGCCATGGATGGTTGACGGAGTTCACCAGGAAGCACCATGATGCACCATGTTGCACCATGGTACAGCAGGATGCACCCAGACTAGGCCGAGAGCTCAAACAATGACACACATCAGAGAGCATATCTTCAAAGTGATTTAAAAAATCATGAAAAGTTGCAAATTGACTAGAGAAAAATTCAGTGACGTGTTTGGAGGCGTTGCCCGTGTTGGAGGGGTACTGTGGGACTTGTTATATGAAAATCATTTAATGTGCCCAAGTGGTTGCATCATGTGACATTAAGGGTTTTCACTGTATTATTTTGTCATCTTTTATTGACACTTGAGATTAGAAATTATTTCAATCTACCTCAGGATGTAAATGTGATGCTATTTACAGATGCTAGCTGAAGATGCAGCATGTAGTTTTTCTGTCTCTCTTTAAAAGGAGCCTAACGTCATGGACGACATCCAGAGTTAGCTGTTAGCTTGAGTATTAGCATGAAAGCTGCTGTCAAAAACCAGCACATTGTAAATATACCTCCAGTTTCATGAACTCAGTACTTACAAAACTTTGTTGAAGCCACTTATGTGTTGTTACGGTGTGTAGAAATGACTGAGGTAAAATGTGCTTGTGTGTGTTTGCTTCTTTATTCTGCTGGTATAAAGATCTGATATGCGTTAGATGCTTATTTTGGTTTTTGAAACATTTTTTATTGTCACGTGTTTGGTGATATTTCTGGATTTCATACATTGCAACCTTCCCACGGAGTATCTAAAAAGGCAGGTGGGGTTGTGTAGTGATGTGCTTTCAGGTCACTCACACCTGTTAGCTCTAAACGTAGTTCCAGGATATCTCTGGATACAGTGAAAAATGAAGGCGTGATTAGCCCAGGTCTAGGTCTTCACAACCCCAGGATGGTGACACCCAGTGCGGGATGACAGCTCACAAACCAGTAGATAAATCACAGGAGCTACATCCAGTTCTTTCACGCTAAATATTTTAATTTTTAAAGATTAAATGAGTGTTTACACAAAAAGTTTGATGTAAGATAACAACTGACTCTTACTGATGAGAAACATCTAATTGTAGTTTTTCCTGGAAGACGTATAGATAAGGTGTTAAAGGTATTATCAGTGTTGTATAGAACGCTAATTTTACTCAATTTCTGTCTTTATTGTTTTGTAAATTCATCATTGATTTTTTCTGTCTGTGTATATTTGATTTTTTTATTCATTTTGTTAATTTACAGTACAATATAATATGTAAGAGACGGCTCATTGGTCTGATATCCCTTCAGTGAAGGACCATGCTATAATTATTGCAGCTTTTTAAGCTATTTATTTTTGTGAAATTTTTACGAACATGGCAGGTGCTGCCGTCTTTGAGTTTTTTTTTTTTTTATTATTATTAATATTTCTTTTGTCTATAAAATGATCAAATAAACACATTTATGTTAAAACATGGTTCAGTTTTTCTATAGTTTTCCCTCCATGATCCAAAACCGCACAAAACCTCATGAACACATTGACTGGCAGCGATTGTTACTTGTTATTACAGAGGATTCAAATGTCTCAGACAAGAAACTTCCCGAAAAAAACTTCCGTGTTTATACAGAGACCAGCACAAGTGAGGACAATCAGCAAACAGGCAGGGGAAGCGTGCGGAGCAGAAATCATGACAGATTCTGTTTATGTAATAGATCAATGTTCCATACTTTTACAGCACATTTTCACTATCTCTGAGTTCTGGAAAGGTAAGACATCTGATACACCGGGCTGACAGCGGGTCCACGGAAACATCTGGAACGCCGGGAAACATCTGTTTTGTGTGTACTCCTTATAGTCACCTACTACATTAACTATTTTATTAAGTTTAATGCATTAATTCCTAAACTGGTTAGTTAAATGTGGAGACATGTTTGCATCAGAAATTAAACTTTATCATTATGTATTGTTTGTGTGCTGCTGCTTTTTTTACTGAGTCACACAAACATCACTGCCAGACTCACACTGGACTTCTGCTAAAAAGCAAGAAGAGAAGAAATGGAACAACAGGACTGCAGTGATATAAACTTATGAAACTCTCATTTGGTTTTTACTGGTTCCCACATCAAGTTTGAAAAACGAACAAATCCATGAAAATAAACTGCGTCTAAGCTGTTGTGTGTTCACAATATAACATGATCAATGTTATGGTACTGTGTAACTTTAGATTGTAATAAAGGGTTAAAAACGTCACCCTTGAGGCGCTTTTGTAAAAACAAGTAGTTACAGTGATGTTACACAGGATGATGCTGCAGGGGGGTTTCCAGGATCCTATGTAAAACTGACATTTGGTTATGTCTGTGTTCACAGACAGTAACTTCTGGAAGTCTTCCTGAGTCCATGCAGTCATTTATATTTTTTTTCTTCTCTGAATCTTTATTTTACAGATAACAGATCATATTATTTTATCTTTATATCCAGTTTGTCACTTATTGGTAAAGCTCTAGAAACTCCAAAATGCCATTTTCATTCCTAGTCATGTTACCGACCTGTTTATAATTAATCAATATAGTTGTGCAATGCTCCTTGCCTTGTTTCTTATTGATACATCTGTTTTTCTTGCTTTTTGGTTTTTCTGTTCCAACTTTTTACAGATGTAGGCTATTGCTGCCAGCAGTTTTATATCGGTCCATGTTTTTCACCAAATGGTAATATGTGTAATAACAGAAAATCATATATTTACTAACTGCATTAAATATTTCCATTTAGTTTTAGCAAGTTGTAAATACAGCTGTGAGGATATTGTGAGTGTGTGAGTTGGTGTGCCTGTCGCCTGATGAGAAACTTCCTGTTTCTTACAGTACAGTAGTGAGGGATGCGCAATGCATTGTGGGAGTAAAATACAGCAGACACAGGACAGCGGAGAGCACAAAGGAATAAAACGGTTCTGCTGCAACTTTTAATGCGACTTTAATGTTTTCTGAACCAATGTTAGTGCTCATTTGAGTGCGACGAGTGTCAGCTGGACGGCTGTCAGATGCCTGGGAAGACCAGGGATCGTGAGTGAGCGGAGCGGCAGGGCGACCCGCTGTCTCTGGTTATTGTCAGCTGAGCAGCTCGCAACCCGAGGCCAAGCCGTTACCACAGGCCCACCAGCGGAAGGTAATGTAGCTTTTATTTTTTCTTAGCCTCTCCTGATAATACCATATTAATTAGACCCATTTTTTTGCTTTTTTATTTATTATTTTGTTTTGTCTGTTTCGTGAAGAGCAAACACGCCAGCTAACAGCTCCTTGTATCATCAGTTACCTTTAGCTAGCAAGCTAATGGCTAGATGGCTAATGTTTGTGTCGATACTACACTCTATGATCAAAACACGGAGGTTTATTTACGGTCATAATGTAAATTTATGGCTTTAAAATTTCCGGAATGGGCTGACCAGTTTGCTATTTTTCATGTGAACCTGGTACGTCACAACTCTGTTTAGGATAGCGAGCGTTCATGTTGGTGTATGGTAAATTTAAGACCTACATCGGTTTAATGACAGGCTCGTTTGGAGCTACTGCGACTTAATTAATCTGTAATTACATAAATCGCTTGAAGTACTCCATCTGGAAGGATTAGTCTGACCATAATAAAGTAAAATAAAAAAAGTTATCTACAGGCTGGCTTGACGTCCCAGTTGGAACCAGCTAGCCAGGGTTAGCTAAACTGGGATTGTTATTATTGTAGACATGTTTGTTCAGCATCCTCTCTGCTGGAGACTGAGCCCTTCCATACATGCAGCCACTGATGCATTTGGGGTGTACTTTGACCATCAAAATTAATCCAGATCTGTTAATCTCCCATAAGATTAAAATTGATTTATATAGTTTTCAATCTTTAAAAAAAACATCTTGTTTACTTAATTTTTTTTTTATATCTAAGAAGACTGCTGCTTCAGACTAGACACTGTTGTTGCACTCCTGCAACCCAGGTGCATAATTCACTTTGTCTTTACTAGGCCAACATAGCCCAAGAGTATTTTCGTTTGGTGTGTGTGTGTGTGTGCAAGAGAGATAGGTAGTGACTGCTCTTTCCCTGTGAGAGCCCCTTCACTTGAGAGCTCTTGTTTGATGGAAAAACTCATGCCTCAGAGAATCCACATGTCTCTCCGACAGCTGCTGAGCGTCCTGTAGCGCGCTGGCCTCCACATGGGTCTGGCTTGCATCGCTGCGCATCTGCTTTGATTGTTGTTACATAACTTGGCATTTTGTCCTCCGTGCTCTCCACCCCGCTTCAGAGCCCCCTTACGAGCCTTTGTATGTGTTCCACTGCTTTTTGTAATGATTTTATCTTTTATTTCACACCTGAATGTTTGGTAATTAGAACTGAGTTATTTTTAAAGAGGTCACCTTCAGTATTGACAGGTTTTTTTCACACTTAAGCATAACAGAGCTTAGAAATGTATGAAACATGTGAAAACTTAAATGTTCTGTTTTTGCTGTCTCTCTCTCACTGCAGACAAAGTTTTCTTTAAGAGAAACATGGGGGTCAAAACCTTCACCCACAACTCCACCTCCCACAGCCAGGAGATGCTTGAGAAGCTCAACGCGTTACGCAATGAGGGTCACTTATGTGACGTTACCATCCGAGTCCAAGACAAGCTCTTCCTTGCACACAAAGTGGTCCTGGCCTGCTGTAGTGAGTTTTTCCGCTCCAAGCTGGTGGGCCGGCCAGAGGAGGAGGATAAGTTTGTGTTAGACCTTCATCATGTGACAGTTAGTGGTTTTGCTCCTCTTTTGGAATATGCCTACACCTCCACGCTCTCCATCAGCACGGAGAATATCATTGACGTCCTGGCAGCTGCTAGTTACATGCAGATGTTTGCGGTGGCGAGTACATGCTCAGAGTTCATGAAGTCAAGTATTCTTTGGAGCCCAACTAACAATAACAACAACAATAATATGGCAGTGGATAAACCGCTTGAATCGGCGCCAGAGAGTGCCTGTGCCGTGACGCCTCTGGATGGCAGCGTGTCGCCTGTGTCATCTGACTGTAGCGTGATGGAAAGAAATGTTCCAATATGCCGCGAATCACGGCGGAAACGGAAGAGCTTTGTAACCATGGCGTCGCCTGAGAGTCCGCTGAAGTGCACTACACAGATAGTCACCACCTCCCCTCAGATCCCCAACCCTTCCCCGTCATTCTCAGACAACACAGCCCAGCCTGTGGAGTCTTCCCTGGCCTTCCCGTGGACTTTCCCTTTCGGCATTGACCGAAGGTTCCACTCAGAAAAATCCAAGCTTCCGGAGAGCCCCCGGTGTTTGGAGCAGGGTGCTCCGGGGACTTCAGAAGGAGTGGTGGCTCGTCGGCTTAGCGACTTCCTGACATGCGAGAGCTCCAAGGCCGTATCATCACCTATAGCAGCGGAGGAAGAGGACGTACGGGTGAAGGTGGAACGCCTCAGTGATGAGGAGGTCCAAGAGGCATCATCGCAGCCGGTCAGTGCCTCTCAGAGCTCACTGAGTGACCAGCAGACAGTGCCGGGGAGTGACCAGGTCCAGGAGGAACTCCTCATTAGTCCACAGTCATCCTCTATAGGTGGGACTTTTCTCCTTATGGCTTTTCTTTAGAGCAGGACAGGTGTTGATGTGTACAGAAAATGTTCAGCTGATATTACAGTGGAAATGTTGGCCACATTGTCACCATTTAATTACTTAGATAACTCATGAGGTTCAGATTGGGATACATTTCAGTCTGACACACCAATGTTCAAGTAGTGCTTGTGGAAGTTCATCTTCTGTAAAATAAATGTAAAAAGTCTATAACCCCTCCTGGAGAAGATACAAGAGGCAGTATGGCATTCATGCAGTACAGTAGATGTTTGCAGGCAGCAGAACATGGCATGCTAATAGGAAAAAACTCACTTAAAAGACTCTATCAGCATCAAAATCACAACCATTAAACATGAGAACATCACTGTCCACCTTAAAAGCTTTTAATTATGTCTTCAAACAAGCAAGGTGTCTTGAAAGCAGAGACTCTGCTGACTACAAAGACGTCTGTCTCATCACCGTGAGACAGAAATTCTGGGAGCTAGCAGCCACAATCACAAATCATGCCTGTCATTTACTGTTTTTATTCCAGCTCTATAGATGCCTTTCATGTGATGTATACGAGTAATGTGCACACAATCCAGGTTCAAAACAGATTTCTTTTCCTGTTTGACCAACATAAAAACACGCGACTTCTAGAAAGTTTTGTAGCCTGAAAATGCCATCCTGCCGAGCTATGGGATGTACAAACCAGAGTGAAAACAATCTACACCTTTATTTAAAAAAATACATGTTTATGGCTACGTTCCATCAGCCAGGATAACTGGATGGAAGCCAAAACCAACAATGAGCGACTATCCAGTGTGCATTTTATTATTGGTATGTAGATATATTTTCATATATCTAACCACCTTCTATGAGGATTTAGATGACATTTATGAGTCACACTAAGTTGTTACCCTCATATGGTCATGAGGTGTGTGTGGTCACTGAAACAATGAGATCATGAGAAGCTCGGCCATCCAACAGGGACTCAGAGTATGTCGATGTGGTGGCGCCAGCATTGGGTCAGAACGTAGCCTTTCTGTTTGTGTACATAAAGCCAGGCGTCATAGAGCTCTGCTTTGTGATCCTGTCTTAGGCTCGGTAAACCCTGCACCTTCAGAACACATAACTTTATGTTTCAGACACTGGATGATACAACATATCCTGGTTAAGCCCACAAAGCACATCATTAATGGCTTTCAGTGATTTGTAGACCTTCAGATTCTCCTTTATGTACACACTCGCAGTGTTTATGAGGTACATGTAGATGTCTGGATGCTGCAAGCTAGACCATGTCTTCATGTCCGTAAGACAATCCTGTAAGGAATTCAGGTCCGGTAGGAGCGTACCTGTATCAGGTCAAAGTTTCTTTAAATAACAGGAACGATATTTTCCGTATAGTTGTTTTTAGCGTTGCCATTATGTAAACACACAGGTGTAGCACACTTTCTGATCCTAGACTGCAGCATATTATTTGTGAACATTAAAGAGGTCTATAAAACTCAGCTAATGTGTTTTCTAAGACTGTCTTTGAAATGGATTATGAAGGGCCTGCTAGTTTCCTTAAAGATTTAGAGGGTTTTATAGTGAAGTATTCTTTATTCCTGTCAAACTGTTTTGGGTATTACTTATTTCTGGATTATCATGGTGTTTCTAAAGTCGCTTTTCCATTAGTGACTACTCGACCCTACTGACCCGGCAGTACTCTACTCTACTGCTTTGTGTGAGGTCTGCAGAACACCACAGAAGAAGACAGACATAAAGTTAGAAGAACTCATGGTAACTTTTTACCTGGGGTTTGGATTACGGTCATACATGCGAGATACTCATGGAACAAACTAAGAGACCTTGTTGTCATGCTTGCCTTGTGAACACCCACCACATTTGGAACCTCAACAAAGTAGGTACAGCAAACGTATCCACGCAGTTTGACAGTTCCTAAAAGAAATGCTCTGTTTCAGGGTGGGTCATGTAAGGTCAGGTAGAGTAGGTACTAGTGGAAAAGCACCTAAAGGTGAATGTGGGGGTTTATCCCTGCTTTCTCCTGACTCATACCACGAATACAGGTGTCCATCATTCTGATTGGCAGATGTCTTCCTGAGATATTACCTGCACAACACCTCTGTTAAACAGCTGGAAAACTGCACAGCTTCACATTGATCTTTAGCAGTTTTTCATCAGACATTACTTCACTTGTTTTGTAAGGAACCTACTTGTTCTGACAATTACTTCACTCATTTCCCAGGTTACTTGAGTCATTCATCAGACCACTTTACCTTTCCTATAATAACTACTTAATCCTAGGATGACTTTACTTCGTTATGTTTTTTTTAAAGGATTACATTATTCAAACCTAAAATTACCTTATTTATTTCTACTTTTTTTTTTTTTTTTAACATATTTTAAGGACTAATTTTCTCATTACTATGACTACTTTACAGTTTCCTTGGACTACTTCTAATATTAATGATTACTTTATTCATTTATAGAGTTACTTTACTTGTGCCTAGAATTACTTTATTTGCTTCTAGGACTACTTTACCTATTTTTAAGATTACTTTACTCATCCTACAATCAATTTATTCATTCCTAGGGCTGCTATTGAGTGAACAGGTCCAGGAGGGGTCCTTTATTAGTCTTCAGTCCTTTATAAATGGGAATATTCTTTTCATCCAACTCATAATCATTCATAAATACACCAGCTGCTTCGTGTTCTTTGTGACGTTTATCACTTCACTGAGGATGAAAGTCTGCTGCTTCACTCCTTTCTATGAGTTGATCTCAAAGCAGCTGCAGCTGAGGAGAGAAAATAAATAATCTGGTCAGAAATAAGATAATGGGCGTTGCTAATCTGCTGTAAACAGGAGATTTAATCCTCAACAACACAGGAGATCATTCTCACAGATCTGTTGATGGTGATGTGCGTATCCTCTATAAATCCAATCCTGTCTCAGATATTACGCTCTGAAAATTATCCTACAATTTCACTGATTACAAGTTGTCTTTTCTTCTTCGCAGGATCAATGGATGAAGGAGTATCTGAGGGTCTGCAATCAATGCAGAGCACCTCTAACGCGGGAGTACATACGGAAGATGATGAAAGGTATCATGACTTATTAGAAATATTTGTCTGAACTTGTACTGATAAAAACAGAAGCCCAGACTGACTCAGGCCTTCTGACAGAGCTTCTCGGCCTCATCTGTTAGATGGGAAATTCTTACGTCATGTTGAGACGATGCTCTGTAACATAGAGGAGTGTTTTGCTTTAAGCTGTCAGAGTCTAATAGGTTGTGTGTTGGTGCCAGGTGCATATCCTCATCTTCACCTACCACTTAACGTCAAATGTTCAGACACTAAAGCCGGACGTCATTTAGCAGGAATAAGGGCTAGTTGTGTCTGAAACAGTCAGGGTGGCCATGTCGGCTTATATTAACATCACCTTTTTGTTTTTTTTTTGGTAACTTTCTCTGTGTTTCAGGCTTGAAGGTATTCAGTATCCCTACCACCTTTATATAAGCCCGTCAGCTCGGCCCGGAACCAACGGCCCTGACCGGCCTTTTCAGTGTCCGACCTGTGGAGTGAGATTCACGCGCATTCAAAACCTCAAACAGCACATGCTCATACACTCTGGTAGGTAAAACTAAACACTGAATATCACCATGCATCAGTACCATATCAGGTAAACCCTGTAGGAGTTGCTCCTCTTCGTCTCGTCAGGTTTCATATAGTCTGTGTTATTTAAAAAATGAACTGATGTATTTGTCTGATACAGTGATGTTTACCAGAGTACTCTGAGAGAATCTGCGTTGTGTTTCCACTGCACTGAGCCACCAAGGGACAAACGGATCAAACTAAATGCAGCTTAAGCAGAGATCCAGTCTCTAATTCCACACATTCCTCTTCCTTTCCTAGACCAGATCTGGGATTCAGAGTGAAACTGGATCACCAGCAGTTCTGTCTTAGCTTTTTGTTGTTAAATGTTAAATATGAGTCAGAGTTTAGTGTCATTGTGACATCACAGGTTGGCAGCCAGCTGTTGATGGCTGCTTCACACATGTGCCACCTTGTGTTACAACATGGTAACGGGGGTACGCTCACTTACTGGAGACATGGTGCTTGTTGCAGTTTGACTACTGAGGTGGTGAGAAGATTTTCAAGTTTTGACACAAACATAGTAATAATATAGAAACAAAGTACATAAATCTGCTGAGCAGGATAAATAAATTGTACAAATGAATAAATAAAAGACTACCTGGTCCTTCACCCTGAGTTTGGAGGTTTCTTACTGGAAATGACAAATTTATTATGAATATAAAAACAATTTTTATAAAGCAGGAAAAACATCTGGTTAGCTATTACTTCCAGCTGCTGTTTGACACATAAATAATAAAGAAAGTGGACCACATATCTGGGGAAAAAACCTGCTTCCTTCTGCAGACCATCAGACACCGAGAAGTAAAAGACTTAGATCTCACCCAGTTCACCATGTTGGAACAGGAAAACTGTCTTTTAGCATCTATCAATTCTAATTATCATTTAATGGCTTCATTACGTTGTCATAAGTCCAACCGGTCTTTACTTTCCCACAGCTGCTGGTTCTACAGCAGGAGGTAAAACACAATGGATGTTTTCCTGTTTTATGTCCTGCTTTCCAGGCTGGTGAGACCTCCTCCGCCATCACACCTGCCTCCCAGCAGGATGATTTAATTCACTAGTTGGGAGGGAATAACTGCTGTTGTCTTAAAGGGTTCAGACATAATCCTTTATGGAAATGAGAATCTTGAAGGATCGGGTTAATTAATCGGATCATTCATTGTGTGAACTTCTTTAATTTTGGCATCTCGAGCCAAAAGAAGCTTCTGGTGCTTGAGCATCATTGTTTTTAGACAAATGCTTGGCTTCTTAGAAGTGCTGAACTTTTTACCAGTAAGAGCATCATGTGACAGAAAGTAGCAAAAATACGCTTCTACAGTCCTGTGTCAGACCTAAATGAGAGGACCGCCTGCTGATCTCAGTTCCACATGTTTACAGAATGTCTTTTGTTTTTATATTCAAAGTGGTCTTATATTTACCACGATGAGATAAACCCTCATTAGCTGCATTCGGACAGAGCTGAGAACTGTTACCATGAATTTTCTTTCTAAGAACAGCCCTTTCTCAGGAGAACCATTTCTCTTTGCATTCGCACATGAATTAGGAACCTCAATAGGGACTGGTGTGACGCCAGCATCTTGTGCCATTCAGCAACAAAACAAAACCCATGAAATAAAGACGTACCACCTGTCGCTGATTCTTTCTGTCCAGGCTCTCTCTGTTCAACCGGCCTCGATGTTACCCACCCTATCTGATCGTTCATGATTAATAATCCTGTCTTGCAGACAAAGAACACAGTGGCCTCCTCACTATATTTGCTCCTTGTGGTCCTTTTCCACCAGTACATACTCTACCTGACCTTACACAACTCCACCCAGAAACAGAGCATTTCCATTAGGATTTGTTGAACCGTGTAGATATATTTACCGTACCTACTTTGTTAAGGTTCCAAGCGAGTCGAGTCATGCAGGTAGTGTGACGTCCACAGGCTGGCATCCATTAATTGGCCGCCTGATATGATCCAGTGTGTTTAGTCTTTCCCTTCAACAATGTCTCTTGTTTGTTCCATGACTCTATTTCCCATGAATAACTATGATCTAAGCCCCAAGTAAAAAGTTACTATGAGGTCTTCTATCTTCCTGTCCATCTTCTTCTGTGGTGTTCTGCAGTCCCTGTGCAAAACGTTGAGAAAGACACATTATGTGGGGGGACTCCTTCCACACAATGAGGATTGTGACTTGTAATGTACTGTAGAGTAGAGTCGAGTGGGCACTAATAGAAAAGCGGCTTTTGTGGCATTTTCTTCTCTTGGGTTTTGTTTTGTCGCCAGAGACATGTCACTGTTGTAGATGATTGCATCACATTCACTCGGTTCTCCTGGGGATGGGCAGTTCTTAAAACTGCGTGCTTTGAATATCTCTGTATGAATGCAGCCTATACCTCATCTAAACTGGTGCACACAAAAATATCCCAGATATTCCTGGAGAAAATGTTAATCCTGATGAGTGTTTGTGGATGTCTACACAGCTGTTGCAGTTTACTTTGATAAAGTTATATCCTCCCTCCTCTTCATTTTGTACTCAGGTCAGTACTGATGTGTACACAGAGGCCTGTACTGAGAAGCTGGATGTTCTCCTATATGTGTAACTTCAGGATTAACTCTGGGTTTTAGAGACTATGACAGGTTTACTTCTTATCAAGCCATATCATTGCAGTTACAGAGGCTGAACGGGTAACCCGCTCTGGAGCATGCTGTCTTCTGGATAAGAGATCAGCGAGTGTAAAAGCGCCACCTCCTGACCAATCAGATGTCTTAGAAAATAACCCACGAGTGCCCCAGCCCCCCCACCTCCTGTTGTTTTGGTAGCAGTGTTTTCCCTGTGGGCTGCAAACAGCATCAGATGAATAATGCTGCTTTCATCCGTAAAGTTTTGTCACTGGCCGCTCTGAATGATGTTTTAGCTCCACTGGGGTTGCTTCTGAAATGGAGTTAATAATAGTGATAAATCTTTTTTACACATTACATCAGTACAGAACCCCAGAGTAATGGACCGCACATCTATCCAGGTATTCATGGTGGATAAATTTAAAGAACTGGGAAATATGATGTAAATAAAACATTCCCAGTAATGTTTGTGGTGTAATACTGTGATCCGAGTGCTGTTGGTTTATATTGTCTCGTTAATGATCTGAAAATCTGATGAAGTTACGCTTTAACTGCACTGATCTTAACGGGAAACTCTGGGATGAGTTAGCGAGATGATAACCAGCTTAATAGTACAACTTTTCATGTTCCTGAGAATCTGTAGGTCCATCCAGGTAACGAAGATAGGTCTGGGCTGTGGTATTTATGCTTTGTTGTACAGGTCTCAGATCAGCACTGATCTATGTGTTATTTTGTTTTTCCATCTTCGTCCTCCAGGCATTAAACCTTTCCAGTGTGACCGCTGTGGGAAAAAGTTCACACGGGCCTACTCCCTAAAGATGCATCGGCTGAAGCACGAAGGTAAACGCTGTTTCCGGTGCCAGATTTGTAGCGCCACATTCACGTCCTTCGGTGAATATAAGCACCACATGAGGGTCTCCCGACACATAATCCGCAAGCCGCGGATTTATGAGTGCAAAACATGCGGCGCCATGTTCACCAACTCTGGCAATTTAATTGTACACCTGAGGAGTCTGAACCATGAGGCCTCCGAGCTAGCAAACTACTTCCAGAGCAGGTGAGAAGTCTGGGGGTGCTGATCCCCATTATTTACTCAGATCTCACCTGGATCAGAAAATAACCGCAGTTTAGATGAAGTTCATTGGATCGTTGTCCTGACTGTAGATATAAGAACTGTTTTTCAGATGTCAATGCTCACATCATTTGTAGCCAAAGTATTTGATTGTATTTTCTGGAGAATTGTTAAAAAATGATTGTTTGACATTTCAAACTGCAGACCTGTATGGTTTCCTGATGAGAGCAGAAATTAAAGTTGTCAGACAGAACTGACTCTCTCTACCTCTGATGTGGTTTGGTATAGTTTTTAATCCTTTTCCTCTTATCTAAATCTAGATTAAAAACTTTAGCAAAAGTATAGGGTAAGAGTTTGTTTCAGAGAAGTCTGCTGAGTAAGTATTAGTTGGCTCTTAGCCTTTACAAAGCAGTTGTTTTCTGCTCTACTTGTTTTTATTGAACCTAAACCTGTAGAACATTACGTTTTTAATCCCATTCAGCATGCACACCTGATGTTTTCAGTCTTGATATAACAGCACAAAGACCAACCAGAAGAAGTGAAAAGAACTTTGTAGAAGTAACACAGATCAGCAGAGACCAAATCTGAACATCATTCTCTCACACCTGGAACAAAAGCACACACAATTTGTTTACATATTTACACTTTTATTTAGCAAAATATTCTGACATTTTGCTATAAGTGAGACTTCATTCATTATTTTACCACTTAATTCAATTCAGGCTTGCAGGAAGCTGAAGCTTATTGCAACACTTAGCAGGCAAGAGGCTTGTGCTGGACTGGTTGCCAGTCCGTCACAGGGCCAATGCCCTCAGTTACACTTTAGAGTGCTCAATTAACCTAACATGCCACATTTTTTGCAGCTTGCAAACACATTATTATAAATAAACATTGCTGAATCACAAAACCAAGGATTCATTCACTGTAAAAAAAAAAAAGAATAACCGGGCTCTAGATGGATCCCTGTGGAAGGGTTTTGGAAATCTCAAAAGCTAATTTACCTTAGAACATACCGGAACTGCAACAAACAAACTATTTCCTTATTTCATATATTTACCTTCTATCTTCACTAAAACCACTTCCAACTCAGCTGCATCACAAACATCTTCTTGGCATCATAGAGGACCATTATTTTCTGGCTTTTCTGCTCACTTGTTCATCAATAGCTGCTTCTGATTGGACATTACTGTGAATCTGAGCTCTCTGATTGGTGGAAACTTTGATAAGAACATCTTCATCATAATTTCCAGTTTAAAGTATAGGTCTCTTAGAAACATAGTGGTGAAAGCAACCTGATTTAATCATATAAATAATGGTGTTATCATGGATCATTATGGATCTACCAGAAAACCTCAGAACAAGTAAATTCTTTACTACATCCAGAACCTTTCCTCAATTTTATTCTGTCTCTCTGACTTCAATAAGGTCAAGCCTCAGAATTACAATCTCCCACATGAAGGAGAAGCTTGATCCATTTCTTCTAAACTTCCTTACCCCCTTAATCAGCTTTTTATTATAACCATACTGCTCCTGCATCAATAAAAATGCAGAAGCTATCATTTTGCCAACCTCAAATGTTTGACCAATAATACGATATATCTCCCATTGGAAGGGTTGCATGGTTGTTGCAATGAGACAAGGCATAAGAAATCCTCAACCAGGTCCCGGACACAGTAAATCCAGACACAGTAAAGTAAAGTCAGACACAGTAAAGCCAGACACAGTAAAGCCAGACACAGTAAAGTCAGACACAGTGAAGCCAGACACAGTAAAGCCAGACACAGTAAAGCCAGACAAAGTAAAGCCAGACAAAGTAAAGTCAGACACAGTAAAGTGAGACACAGTAAAGCCAGACACAGTAAAGCCAGACACAGAAAAGTAAAGTCAAACACAGTAAAGCCAGACACAGTAAAGCCAGACACAGTAAAGCCAGACACAGTAAAGCCAGACACAGTAAAGTCAGACACAGTAAAGCCAGACACAGTAAAGCCAGACACAGTAAAGCCAGACACAGAAAAGTAAAGTCAAACACAGTAAAGCCAGACACAGTAAAGCCAGACACAGTAAAGCCAGACACAGTAAAGCCAGACACAGTAAAGTCAGAC
>JBAMIG010000009.1:245276-276954 GCA_037177335.1 Kiunga ballochi
TCTGCATCTGAAGCGCACTTCGATTTGGAACGGCACTTGGTGCGCCAGTATGACGTATGCGGTCTGCAAATCCGCACTTCGCAGTGTGCAGTCTCTGAATTGAGAAAGGGCCACTGTCTTCCTCGATTACCTCATTGTGTCCACCTGTTTCCCATTACTCTAATGTGTTCAAATAGTCTGCGTTTCCCTCGTCTTGTGCCATTGCGTCTCGTATCAATGTGACCTCACCAGCCTTTGTTCAACCACAGCGTGACCTTGTGTATTGATTAGTAGAAGTCTTGAGAAACATTGAAATCCCACGTCTGACTCCTGTCAGTAACAAAGCCTGACAATTTGGTGCACATCCGAAATGGATGCTGTGCTCACATTCAGTCGCTAGTGTGCAACGTTGTTAACGTGTTCCTGTCAAACTCTCTTTTTCTTAATTTTTTTTGCAAGAAGCGGCTCAGAAGATTTTAATATTTGGTTTCATTCAGTCTGAGTGAATCCTGATTGGCTGTAAGGTCTATTATTGGAACACACCTAGCAGGGAGACTAACAAGCGACTGCATGAACACCTAACTCACCGTGCTGAATAGAGCAAGTCAGAATAACTTTCTGTTTACACACACACACACACACACACACACTAGAAAAATGTGATTTATGAAACTCCCCAATTGCGTAAATGCAATGTTTAAGAGGATATTTTACTAAATGGCGTGAGATTTTAGTATGCCGTATGAGAGGTTTTCAGTCTGTGAGACATATTTTCAATATATTGCAGGAGAGGTTTTACTCTAATGTGTAAATGACCTAAATTTCTCATGTGTCTATGAGAGGGTAATTCTGAATAATGTTCCCTTTGCCCTGCTTTACTCTAAACAATATGTCTCAATATGAGGTGGAAAAAAAAAGCAAAACATTGTTTCAGCTGTGAGCATGTATAATGAAAAAAGCAGAGAAAATGCTTTTCATGCCAACACAGCTGTATCATAAATAAGCTTACAGCTAAAGTTTTGTGTAATGAGTCATTCTGAACATTTACGTTCCACAAGTTTAATACTCAGACATGTTTTACCTGGAATTTTTGTCCAGCAGATGTACTTCATAAATAATATTTTTCTTCGTTATATGGACTCTTATTGCCTCTGGACAATAAACTAGCACAGAAAACACATCATGTGCCAGAATAAGAACTAGACTACAAGACTCATACGGCTTTGGTCAACAGTCAATCAATCACAGCAAGCTCTGTTTGCTGTACCGGCTGATAAATGAAGGGGTTGAGGTTTGCTGCTCTACGCAGGGATGCATGAAGGGCCCCACTCCTAAAGGACCAATGTTGGATTGGATTAAAAACCCTCATTTATAAGAAAATTGAGAGGCACATTCACTGTTTTTAAATAGTTGAAAAGGTTTCATAGTGAACAAATATAAATGTACTTTTAGATGAGTTAAGTGAATAAAAGTCCTCCTAGCAGCTATTTAGGGTTATGGTGGATAATATGACAATACCTGATATCAGTAATGGACTGAAACTGCTATTAAAAGAGGTTTTTATGGACTAGTCTTCCTCAGAAACACTTTTAATCATCAATCCTCTCCTGAAAGCATAACTTTCTTGCTTTTAGAAAAGCCTGGAACTGTTTACCCCTCTGTGCCAAAGCAAAACCTTTACATCTTACTTATCCTTGTAAAGAAAATAGGAGCAAATGTACTTAAGCCTTTGTGCCAGAAGCAATGTAGAAATGTAGGAAACTATTAGAAGACTTTTTAGTCCAGTTCATGACTAATTCAACCATCTAAATTTAGCTGCTTTATGTCTCCTTGTAGACATATAGCACATAGACTTAGCCTAGATATGCTCTACTGTTCCTCCATGTCTGGGATTCATGCAGGAAAGAGACGTGGAAATGTGTGGCTAGAAGACGCTAAGTTCATTAGGTTTGCAGTAGCTAGGTAGCTAGCTGCTGCTAACTTGACTTTAGCTCACTTTCTGTTAGTGTAACCGTTTCTTCATTAAATACTGTACGCAAAATTACTGCCAGGCATTTAGCTGCATATAGCTAAACTGGTAGCTGAAAGCTGTTGTTATGATGGATAACTGGTGTGCCCTGGGATGCCAGAACAGCGTAGGAAGAACAGAGGAAGGACCATTTTATAGAAAAAATTGAAAAAGAAAGCAATGGATATCTACCATCAAACATGCCAGAGAGACTAAGAAAAGAAAGCAGAGAGACTGGTTCTGCTTATCTAGAAACCATTTTATATCAGGCACTAAACCTGACATGCTCTAAACTTTATCATATTTATTTGATGTGTTTTTAGTTTTTTACAATTCGTAACAGCATGTTAGAGATGTGTGCATGGGTCGTTATGGCCGGCCTCTGACCTTTGGATAGATGGGGTCGCCTTAGTATTAAGGAAAAATTGGCACTACTCACCGTACTCTGCCCTACACTGCTTTTTTACTTAGTTGTGCAGTTTCTAAACTACTCCAGCTGCTCTCACCATTCTTACACTTAATTAAAATAGCAGATTTTTTCAGAAAATAAGATTTTAGATGTGTTGGTACTTTGATAACAATTCAAACTTGTACAGACTTAAACTTGCTCATATAAATATTTCAGATTTAGATTCAACAAATTCATATTGTCGTAAAAGCAAGAAAGTTTATTATTGACAGCTCTACTCCTCAATGCACACATAAAAAAACAAACATGTCTGCTATCAAACAGCTTCCCACACATTGCACAGACCACAGATGCACCTGCTGGTCCCCTCAGGTGAGTAAACAAAGATGGACTCACTGGGCTTGATGAAATATTGCAAATAAAGGAATGATTTAGAAACCTTTGGGCTTTGTTTTCTTTTAAACTTTCATGTCAGCTCATGTGAAGGTAAAAGCCATTTGATTGGTGTTTCTTCACAATAAATGACCTAAAGATGTCAGGTTTTCATCTGTTTGCCAAGAAGTCATTAAATGTGTTCATTGTGGCTTTATGTTTTCGTTCATGAGGTCGGTTTGTAGAGCAAACAGACGGTGCAGCGCTGCGCTCCTGCAGCTCTGCTGCATTAGAGGACAGGGTTAATGATTCCTGCTTCTGTGAAAAGAAATACTTTGTGTTCTGAGACTGAATCAACATGTGAACTTCTTCAATCATGGAAGCAAGACAGCCAGTGCCTGGCCCCACTGAGCAGACTCCTTACCTTACATAAGTCAGGCCCTGAAGACACATCTGGAAATGAACTCGTCCAACATCAGGCCTCAGAGCGCCCGTGGCAAACGGACCACACGTTGTACATTAATTTGCTCTGTACAAATTCTTTTTCAGACTTTCAGGCTCCACTTCATTTGCCATAGCTTTCCACCTTTGATTTCTTCTTCGGACAGCTGCTCTGTGGAGCATCAAACCCTCGTCTACAGGCACCGAGCTCACTATAAACTATTTTATTAGACCTCAGGTGTCCCAGCACTTACGTCTTCTTTATTATGTTTGGGATTTCAGGGTTGGTTGGAGCACAAAATGTTCTTGTTAATACCAGGCCAGACATTGACACTTACAAAGTGGCTTGCATTGGCATTTAAAGAAGTAAACAGCAGATCCTTAAGGTTTTAAGATGTCCTCCAGATGTTTAGATTTGTGGGATCATTCAGGATTTGGGAGATCCAGTCATTCTCTGGACTCTGCGATGTGTGGCAAGTGTATGAGCTGGATTCAGCAGAGAAGCGGGTTTTATCTAGAGAAACTGGGACTGAAACGACCCGGTTTCCCTGCTCCTGCGGAGGATGGAGCACTGTGATCAGGTCTGCAGCCACAACCTCACACATAAATGCAACATTTGTGCGAAAAAAATGGTTTTTAGTTCCATCGTCACTGGGCTGCGACATAGAAACATGCTGCAAAACCCTGCATTTCTGAGATGCATCGATCCAAATTATTTAGAAAGCTGTTTACTAATATATTCCAGAAGTTAATAATGTTTCAGGCAGCGATAGCGAGGGTGTCTGGGTAAAACTCTGTGGGCTGCCTGGTCCCGATAGGTCATAGTCACAGCCCAGCCTCACAGCCCTGGAGGAACCAGACACGATGAGCTCAGTGTAAAGTATTGATGGTGTGATGCACAGACTGCTCTATTTTCTCTTCTCTCTGATTTGCATACAGTATACCACAATGATCCAGTGGTGACATCCAGTGGCCTGTTCATGGGATGAATGTAAGCGACTGCTTCAGCCCCTAATCCCCCAGTTAGGCCCGTGTAGGAAAAAGATGTTCTGGTCCTGGTCTGGACTTATGAGATCACTGCATTAAAAGAAACTGGAGACATATGTACTGCTGTTTGACCAAAAAGAAGAACCGAGGAATCAACTTATGTTTCGGTTTTCAGATTCTTTTTCTCCCCCATACTGGTTCCAGAGCTGGTTTTTAGCCACAGTCTGCTTCAGAGATGAAAACAGAGATGTCAATATTTTTATAAATACATACTGAAATCAACCATTTTTTTCAAAATTGTGATTTTATTTTTCTGGTCCAGTGTACCTGCCTCTACCTGCTTAAATCCTCTCCTCGCTCGCCTTCCTTACCAGATGGTCAACTGTGCTTAACTAAGTTAAGTTTCAGTGATATGTTTCTATGTTCCAGTCTCCCAGTTACCAAGTCATGTCCTGGATTATCCACGATAACACGCTATGTCCACCATGAATCTTTCTCGCTGTGTGATTCTCTGGACACGCCTCTGACCACTGCCCCCCTTCTCCGGATAATTATCCTGATCTCCATTTCTCTGTGTATGACTGCTTTTTTGTCGCTGTTGGATCCTGGACTTGTTCTCTGTCTGTTGGAGTATTTACAGATAACAGAGTTAAGCTGTCTTGCAGTTCACTTCTGCCTCATGTAACCAAACTGCTCCTCAAAGATCTCTATCAATCTCCTTTATTCTACTGACTGTAAGTGATGGCAGAGTTGGACGTGTGCAGAGTCGCCAGTCACCATTTTGTTTAAACACCAGAGCCTGGAGCCGTAAGACTCTTCTTCAGGGGGACAGCTTTATACCAGGTGTCCTCCTCAGCGGGACAGCTTAAAATGAAGTGTCCTCCTCATAGGGACAGCTTCATACGAGGTGTCTTCTTCAGAGGGACAGCTTCATACAAGGTGTCCTCCTCAGAGGGACAGATGTGAGTCTCTGCAGGGCCTGAATAAACATTTATTTTACCCCACTCAGCAAAACACATCGTCCAGACTCTCTGAAGAATTTGAGGTATTTCTCTGGAGTGTGACGAAGCTCTGTAATTCCAAAGAGAGCGGCCAGGACTTGGAGACATACCAAAGCTTTACAAGCTGGAATTTATTTTTATGAGAATTATCCGTATATGTGCATGAGACGCACAGCCACCAACATCCCATCCAACCCAGCTTCCTCCTTCAGCCCAGACAGAATACTATGTCCTCTGGAAAATTCCAGTCAGCGCTCCAAGACTCTGTTCTGAGATAAGAGAAGACTTTTTCCTGATGGCAGCATAGAAAACGAGAGCTTGTGTTTTCCTGTAAGAAGCTGAAAATGAGTCGGAGTTTATGAGCCTCTTAGCTTTGCTTGTTAAATGTGACTGTCAGACTCTGACCTGGCTTGACTTCTCTGACTCAAAACGTTATAGATCCCACTGGATCCAGCACTCATTCCACAAGACTCCCAGTGAACTTTCAACTATCCTAACCGTACTATAAAACATATTTTTACAGAAACGAGGCAGCTAAACTTATTTTCAGTATCAACTCCTCTTATGTAAGAGGTGGGAGTGGAAAAGGAGGATGCTTAGAGGAAAATCACTCTTTTCAGCAGAGAGTTAGGAATGGCCAACCAGTGATTTCATTACTGTCAATGATATTTTATCCTTGTCACACAAAACACCAGGTATTTAGTCCTAACCATGTTTACTAATTCCGACCCTCATCTCATACGGTATTAAAACCAAACCATTGTAAATAATAAAACTATTAGAAAAGTAAAAGAACAGAGGGAAGAGTTCAAATTAGTGAGTGGAAAATGCTAGAATTAAATTATTCATGCAGCAGGACATTAAATAACCACCTCCTTTTCTGCCTTTCAGATCTAGAAGCCAAACGGAGACATGTTTTATTTATTTGGGATGGATCACAAAGCCTGTTTTTATGCAGTATTTGTTTTATCTCAAGAAAAATATATTTATTTTATTAAGTAAATGGAAACTGAAAAGGGATTAAAAAAATGTGACAAACTCTTTTCTGAAAACCCCAAGATGCTCAACATACTATACACCAGAGGTGGGACAAAGTCATTGTGTAGCAAGTCCCAAGTCACAACTAGCAAGTTCCAAGTCAAGTCCCTAGTCGAGACAAAAAGTCCAAAGTCAAGTACAAGTCTTCAACACTGAGTTTTAATTCCCAGCCAAGTCCCCATGAGATGTTTATCAAATTATCTTTTTGTTATAAATACTGAAATATTAAGTTTACAAACCATTAGCTTGGGGTTAGCTCGGTTAGCTCTTAGCAACAGGCAGCTCAGAGTACGAGTGTCAATCATCCATCCCGACCTTCACGTTCATCCAATTTTAGATAACGTAATGACGTTAATGACGACACACGTCACGTTGCCAAGATGGCGACGGTGGGAACAGCCCAATGAGCTTCACAGCATCTTTTCAGAAACCTATGGGTGAAGTCACGGAGGCTTCATTCATCTGTTTTTATACAGTCTATGGACTGAAGGCTAACCTGAGTCCAAGTCATCTGACTCGAATCCACACCTCTGCTATACGCACAGGAGTACAGTAAATTCAGTAGCGGCAGTGCTCCCTAACAATAGCTTATAATATAACATTGTCTTTGTCCAGTCTCATTTCTGAGATGTCCCCCTCACATCCCTTAAAAGGTTGAAGGTTTATTTGGACTACTTTCTCACGGCTCTTCCTGCTGTAGCGAGCAGAACAAAGATTCTAACACAGAGCAAATGCTGCCGCTACAGGCATGAGGTATTATTAGATTTACCTGTTTGAAAAATGACTTGATCCTTTCAGTTTATTACTATTACTATTACTATTACTATTACTATTACTATTACTATTACTATTACTATTACTATAAAAATGTATTTTTAAAGTTTTCTGTCAGTGGATGTTGTCAGGAGATTGTTAGGATTTTAGTTAAAAAAACATTTTTTTGACACAACATAAATCTTGTAGACACTACAATGGTCATTGGAATGGAAATTATGCAATGGAAATGTTATTTCCACCAAAGCAAGCCCTCCAATTATTGTTTCTTAGAGTTAAAGTTTAAACAATTATGCCAGACCATGTCAGGTTTAACGTAATCCATTGAGCTTTTGAGACATTGGCTCTCTGAGTAATAATACCACCTATCACATGCTGGCCAGATCTATCTCATGCTGCCAGTCCTTTGTCTCTTCTTTTAGGACCCAAAACTCTACAGATGTGGAGTGGGGTATATTTGGCCGGGAGCATGGAGTGTCCCTCCAGTGGGTGTGAGCTCAGACTTCACTCTTCACTCAGTGAACATTTTGGGTTTGATGCACATACCTGACCAAACTGACTTTCCACTGAGTCGGCTTCTTTGAGCCAAAGCAGGATTTATTTTTCCACTCACAGTTCCCTAAGCAAAGCAGAGACAAACAAGGGTTGTAATAAAAGAGGGCTGGTGTAAATGTCTTATTCTGCACATTTCTCACTGAGGTGCACCTAAACAATGAATAAATGAGCCTTTTTCCTGCCTCCATCTTTTCTCTGAGCACTTCGGGCATTTAAAGTCAGTCCGATGTTGACTCTTACCTCTTGCTCCTTCTTTTCCTCGCTTTCACTGATGATCACTTCTGGAATTTCTTTGGTGTTAATCAGCAGTGTGATGCATTATAGAGCCAATGGGAATAATTAATTGCAGTGTGTTCTCAGCCTCAATGTGCTGCAGGATGATGACGACTGCAGAAATGTGCAGAATGAATGTCAGCTGCCAACAAGAGGAGTCAGAAACGTAGTGTTTCAAGATCAAACTGTTAAAGCTCATGTAGTAATGACTTTTGAGCTCTTTGTATTATCATAGTCAGCCAAATATGAATGAATCTCTTATTCTGTGGTTATGAAGAAACAATCTGTTAATCCTGTAAATCTTTTTCGAGTATTTTTCTCAAAGCTTCTGTATGAAAAATGTGGTGATTGTACAGATTTGAAGTCTTCCTTGAGAAACCTGAATAACATGTCCTATTCTTCCTTTCAATCCTGAGGGGAAATAAGAATACGCACGAAGCTACACGCTCTGATTTATAGCTTTATGTTCAATTACAGACTAAATGCAGTCGAACATTTGGCAGTTTCATGCCGGAAACTCTCCAGGTTCTGGGGCCTCATTTATAAATCCATCGTTCGTATGAAAAAAGGTGTACGCCATTTATAGTCAACCTTTGGGTTTTATAAAAACACAACTTTGCGGGAAAATGTCTAAATCTCCAAGTAAACTATGAGCAGGCATATGCACAGAATCCGGAGAAATGAGAAACAACTACACCAATGGAAGACAAAGAAAGCCTTAGAAATATTACAGCATATCGAGGCATAGCCTATTTGATATAGATGCTATTGGGAGTGCATGTGGTCACAAACTGTTGGCTTAATGACGTCAGAAACATGGATTTACACCAGAAGCAGAAATATCTGTTATGAATAGGCCTAAATGGAGACAGTTCTGTCACTGTACAACAAAGTAGTGTGGGCATGTGCTGTGTTGCATAACATGGCACTAATGGGTCGAGCCCAATCCCCCTGTATATGAACCGAATGCTGCAGCTGTCTAACAGCATCTGGAAGTGATGTACCACTTATGAAAGAGATGAGAGGTGAAGAAGTCTTATTTTTTTAATGTTCTTTTCTATCATATATGTCACACTGGGTTCTTATAAGTTAAGTCTGCAAATCTGGAGAAACGCAATTCTGGGCCCCATTCCTTAGCAATACCGTGTTATATTACCATAAAAACCAACATGAATCACAATATTGATTTAATACAACTGCACTTTTGGTTTAATTTATAAAATTAAACAAAGTTTCACTATAATGAGTTCACAATGATTAGACAGTTTTTACTGTAATGTCTGAATAGAACAGCTAATGGCTTTAACTCATATTTCCAGTTTAATAAAACTAAAGCATTGCAAAAAATTATGAATAAAACATAATTTGAATGAATGTGATTATATATAATATTATATACTGTTATATTTATATTGTATATGTGTTTAATAAATTGGAAGACTTTAGTCCAGTTTTTGTGAAAGAACTAAATGTTACAAAATGTTAATGCAAATATAAAAACATATTAGCCATTACACTTTCACCTTATGATTATTAATTAATATAATACACATCATTTATCAAACCTGCAATACCTGCATAAAGAGCTTGTTACTTGTTTAGGAGTAATAATAATAAGCACTTCAGTTTTGCATCAGTAAATGGTATAAATAAATAGATTTAATTAACTGAACATAATATTTTGTCTGTATGTCATTCGTATGTCTTCATTTAGGCTGCATGTGTTCCTTTTTTCAGCTTTGTGGTTTTGATGTCTTGTTTCTGCAGATCTCTTTGATGTGGGATCATGGGCTTCAAAAAAACATTTCAAACTCTTTCAGTGTCTCATTCTGAAACTTGCAGCAAAACTGGACACCACAGACCAGGCATTTTTTTGTTTGCTTTAATCCGTGTTGTGCCAATTTGTGGGGCGCCAAAGTTGGATCTGGCAAGTACTAAGAAAAAAAGTTGAGTTAAACCATAAAACCAAGCAGCTAACAATGCAGAATACAAGCCAGACATACAGTAAACAAGCAAGCAGACCACAAACTGCTTAAGCAAGTATTTTAAAAGGTTTGAACCCACAATTTGAATTTTACATTTTGCTTTTAAGAAATTCAGCAGTCTTGCTTTTAATTAAGCATTTTCAGAAGAGTTAAAAACCTGAAGAATGCAGGAGGAAAGAATCTTCTATATTTCTCTGTCCTGGAGCCATCATCCTCCACCATGTTTTGGTACATCAAGGTATCATGAAGTAAATGTTTGGAGATGATAAAGTTTAAAGTCTAAAATTAAAAAAGGTTTTAGAGTTGTGCAGTTGACAGTACTTTCATGAAAACATGGGGTTAAGCAAAGACTCCCTGGTCCAGAAATGCAGTTGTTTTAAATCCATCCAGTAGATGTCAGTGTCATAAAGGTGTAAGGGGTCCAGAACTGCAGATTTAAAGGGGTCATATTGTGCAAAATCCACTTTTTTAGCCCTTAATTACAAGTTTTGTGCACTTTAAAGTGTTTAGAAATGCAATGTAAATGTAAATTTATTCCCTCCTGATGTTGTGCTTATATCTTTATATTCTTTGTGGTCATATTTTTCAATCTGTTTAATTTACTCTTTTCTCTATAACATTTTTCTGTGGGTCTGCTAAATGAGGTGGCAGACATTCTGGTTATCAAATTTGTGAATCTGACACTTTGACATTTATAGTAAATTTACCAATAAAATGTTTTTCTGCTGGGAGATTAGCGTGCGCTGCTATCAAGCTACAAACATGGCAGAACTTCCTGTGACCTGGAAGGGGGCGGGGCTTAACATGCCTCATTAACATTTAAAGAGACCGCACCGAAACGAGTTGCTCTGAAGACGCATCTCAGAACAGGGTTATAAGGTGTGTGTGGAGCGGGAAAAGGCAGGAATTCAAACCAAAGCATTGCGCTTCTACTTTATACAGACAATAAATTAATCATTTACATGTTAAAAGCATATGAAAACATCATATATCTCCTTTAAAAGTGCAGGTCTTATCATGTGGTTTCCGGGTCTGCAGACACAAAGTTTTACCCTACAACTGCAAAACATCACATTTATTTCTAAGTTCTTATCTGAGAAGAGTAATCGGCCTATTATAAAGACAAAATTCCACAATAGCCAGGAACTATTTCTTCTTCCAGCCGTCATAGACATATGAGAAACTGCAGGTAAGATGTGTAATCAGATGGAGCTTGTGCTAAACCATGACTCAGCTGCTAAATGTGTTTAAACAGACTCTATGTGTCAGACAGATGAAGAAACTCCTCCAGCGTGACTTTCTATGTTTACTGTACCCCTTCTTGGAGAACATTTCCATTTAACTTGTTCTGTTATGGATGATATTTCTCCACTCTATTCAGGCCATGGATTTATTTGTCAGTCCAGTGCTCCTCCAGCTTCTGCTGTCTTCAGCTGTCTTTTACTGACCTCTAGTGGAGAAAGTGCTCCTCTGCAGCTGTTGTAGCAGCAAGGCTCCACTGGAGGTCAGAAAAGCAGATGGGCGCAGAGCGGGGACTTTAAACAAACATTGATATTATGCATTAGGTTAAGAAATACATTTTAGTTCTTTTCATCCTGAAGTTGATGCCAGGTTTTAGGAAATCACCACAAACACTACAGCCAGCATTTCAGAAGAGAAAGTCTCCTGCTCACAGCAAGCTTAACTCTTTAGCTGCTGGACTGTGTGCACAGCCATACATCCTCGTGCATCGTGCAGCAGCTCCTCTTCTTCTAACGTCTGTCTGTAAACATCTAGAAAGTGAAGAAACTAGTTGCTGGTGTTTTAGGAGAGGAATGCCGTCCCATTCTGGTGTGATGAGGATTCTAGCTGGTCTTGTTTCTGACTTTGAGTTATCATGATGCTCTAGAATAGGGGTACCCAAAGTCGGTCCTCGAGGTCCGCTGTCCTGAAGATTTTTGATGTATACTTATACCAACACACCTGGCTTACATTAAATGAACACAAATTTTTTATTTTATTTACAGATTTTTTATTTGGCAAATAAAAAGTGAAGTCCATGTTGAACTTAGACATGTTTGCATGGGTTTGGTTTTTCTGAACAAACATCATGTGGATGTGGGCCTTTGTCTCAGAGGAGGACAAGCAAAGACAGAACATAAAGCATGGCTCGGTTCCAGCAGCGGCTGCAGCTGTAGTTTCCTCCTGCAGCTTAGATAGAACACATCCACTGCACAGGATTTCTGGATTCTGAGGAGGGACTTGGGTGTGAAAGTTGTGGAGTTTACAGTCTTACTGCTGCGTGGTTAGACAGTCTGGGCATCTTGGAACATTTAGCTGATCTAATAATGAGAATATTAGAAGAACTATAACATGAGAGCCCAGTAGAACAGCTTAATCCTGCAGCCACAATCGGGGAAAGAGGTGGATCGCTTCCTTCCTCTTCTGGGCCAGGTGTCCGTTGTGGAGAGTGCGGTGCATTGCTCTTATCTCTGAGTTACTAACTGATAAAAACTCCACGCAGCAGTCAGAGCACACATGCAGCATAGAGTGTCAGTAAACCACCAGGAAGTAAGCACCTGAATTTCATTGGAAACACCTGACTCAAAGCTGCTGAGGGCACCGGCCACACTGGAAATAACCAAACCTGGAAAACAGCTTTTTATTTGCCATTTTACACAGTGTCATGAATCACCTGTTGGAGTTCATACCTGTTAGCATGTTACATGTTTACATGTTTGTTGGTACAGAATATAGTTATTTACAATCATACCATCCTGTCCTGTGAAAGTGATGTTTTGTGATGGTTTTAACAAGATTCTGTTGAGGTTCTGACAGTTCGGCTGATTTCTTGATTCTTTGCATCAATAAATGTTGTTCTAACCTAGAAACACGTTGCATGTTGCAAAACACAGTTTTTTAAATGTGTGCATGCATTGGTTAGAAAACACATGCAAATATCTTTCTTTTTAGTGCAATAGGAATGGAGCTGAAGAATAATCTGCTGTTTTATCTTCACCAAGGAGAAGGTGGAAGTTATGTCATCGTCTGCAACTTTATGCAAAAACTACTGAACAGATTCTCATGATGTTTTTCTGAGAACAGCTCTCAGTCTAATTTAGAAACCAATAAATACCAGAGGTGACCCAGATCACCATTCGGATCCAGGAATGTCTTTAAGCTTTCTTTGCTATTACCAGATTGTGTTTATTCTAAATGCATAAAACTCTTCGATAAATGCATAAAACTCTACAATAAATTGTCCAGAAAAAATCCAGACATTCACTACTGGTTTTACAAGCTATGAAAGATAGATCTGGATCCTGGATATTATGGAAGCTACCATCCAGATCAGGAATCTTCATCTCTGGAAGAGAACAAATGAAGATAGAAACATGAAACAAACACACCAATATAGCCAAGACGGTGGATTCATCATCAGTGTTTCCAGGAATCTTGGAGCCTGAACTTCTCTGATACCGGTCCTTCTCACTGTTCCCAGGGTCAGAACTACAACATTCAGTGAGGCCTGGACTGTGAAACAGCCTGCCAGAGAGCCTCAGGCTGCAGAGACTGTTGATGTTTTTAAAAAGAGGCTCATGAACCACTTTTAGCTTTGCTTTTAGCAGAATTTATTTTATTATTTTATCCTATGTGGGTCGGTGGAGAGAATACTTTGAAGACCTCCTCAATTCTACCAACACTTCTGATGAGGAAGCAGAGGTGGGAGACTCTGAGGCGGGTCCTCCGGGGCTGAGGTTGCTGAAGAGCTCCTCGGTGGCAGGGCCCCGGGGTGAACGAGATTTGCCCAGAGTTTCTTAAAGCTCTGAATGCTGTAGGGCTGTCATGGCTGACACGACTCTGCAGCATCGCGTGGACATCTGGGACAGTGCCCCTGGATTGGTAGATTGGGGTGGTGGTCCCCCTCTTCAAAAAGGGGGATTGGAGGGTGTGTTCCAACTACAGGGGCATTACACTCCTCAGCCTCCCTGGGAAAGTTTGCCAAGGCTGCCCTTTATCACCGTTTCTGTTCATAACCTTTACGGACAGAATTTTTAGGAGCAGCTGATGTGTTGAGGGAATCCAGTTTGGGGACCTCAGGATCGGGTCACTGCTGTTTGCAGATGATGCGGTTCTGTCAGCTTTATCTGGTCCTGATCTCCAGCTCTCACTCGAACGATTCGCAGCCAAGTGTGAAGCGGCCGGGATGAAAATCAGCACGGTGGACTGATTACATCTGGCCTGGGAACGCCTCGGGGTCCCCCCAGATAAACCGGTGACTGTGGCTGGGGAGAGGGAAGTCTGGGCTTCCCTCCTTGAGCTGCTGCCCCCACGAACCGACCTTGGATAAGCAGCAGAAAATGGATGGATGGATTTTATGTTATATTTATTTTTAATGAAATGTAATTCTTTCTATGTATTTATTTAGCACGTCTTATTCAGCCCTGTATATGTCATTGCTCTCATTTCTTATCATTATTTATTTTAATTTTAAGGGTCCTCCACACTCGGAGTGCTGCCTGCATGGTCTGGTGGTCGCTGCTGTGGCAGGGGGTCCAACATCACATCCTTATAGCACTGGGAGTACCCCAGCTAGCCATGACATGGGAGCTGGGTGGTTGCCATGGCGGCAGCCCTTATAGATGTGTGGGGGTCCAGCTCCTGGTGAGGATGGATCCTCATGTTTAATCACATCAACATCCTCATCAATCCAGATATTTTTTACTTCTATTTTTTCACACTTACAGAAATATTTTAATCTTGCTGTTTTTTCTATTAAGAGGCAGAAGTCAGGGAGTTCTGTGTGTGGGTATCTGTGTGTGTGTGTGTCAGTGTTTATGATGGGTGCTTTTTTAAAAATTGCAGTGTTATCGATTTTAATAATAATAATAGTTTTTACAATGTAAAGCACTCTGTGTTGTCTCTGGTGTGAAAGAACTTTGCAAATAAAGTTTTATTTGATTTGATATATTTAAAAAAACGTAAGATGAGATCATGGAATAAAATTATTATACTGGTGGAAATGAGCTGCATGGTGAAGATCTGACCTCTCAGACCGACTTGTACATGAGTCTAGTTGGACAATGTTTTTATTCTGGTTCATTAATTTTTCCATTTGCATATTTATTTAAACGTTTTACTGAAAAAACTCTGCTTTTTATTTTTTTGTGTTATTTCACACTTTCTCCCTGATGTTCCTGCTATGAGAAATAATATAACAACTAAATACATAAACTGCAGGTTTACATATCTAATTTGAAGTTGTACAAAAAAGTCTGAATGTGAAATTACAAAAGAAAATATTAATATATTTTCATAATAATATGCTTTTTTTAATGATCAATATTTAATAATAAAAATATAACAAATAGTTCTAATAAAAACCAGTGTAAATATATAATAAAAAGTACTTAAACATCTAAATGAATATTTACTATCATGACTACTAATTACTTTTTATAATTAATTTGTTCATTTCATGTACATCAATTATAACAATCCTAGATTTTTAATTTGATTTTTTTACATTTAAAAAGCCAAATACCAAATGAATTTATCTTTATATCACATCCAGAAACACTGGCCTGCAGGTTTACCTTCTGGTACCAAGGGTCCAAGTCAGGAGAGGGATATGAAAAATCATCCTCAGCCTCCTTTCCAAATACCTCCACACGTTATGAGCCATTAAAAGCTGAGATTCCTGACATGTGAGTAATGAGCCCTTCCAGCTGTCCAGATCTCTGAATCCATTTTTTATTCCAATAGCATGGGTTGCTGTTACACAAGCCAGTAAAACCAGTAAAACCACTGTGAAGTTTCACCAGAACTTTCTTTATCTGTAAAACCATGTTTAGGTAATATCATGTTTTATAGGGTCTCTGGGCTGCATGACACAGTGAACTGAGTTGATCACATAAATGTCAACATTAAACATTAAAAAGCTGTAAAAACAAATCATGCTGCGTAGATATAAAAACTATACTTTTACTATTTTATTATTATGGAGTTCTTCAGGAAGCTGCTGCAAATCTCTGTGATTATGTTATTTTTAGCTCTAAAACCAAACCAGTGAATCAGACGAGAAGCCAGTACAACCCAAACTGGCCACATGAAGCCATTGAATTCATCATGTAAACACGGATCAGGTGTGCCTCTGGACCTGGTCTCCGTCCTCTCTCCAGCGTATTGACGACGGCTTTTTGTCAGCTGAACAAAAGGTTTTTAAGAGCTTCTCTTGTTAAAAAAGCCTCCATGAGTTACTTTTGTAAATAATGTCATCGTTATTTGTCTAAAAACAAACAGGGGGATATTTCGCTACCGCATCCATGTCTAAAGGCCTGTCTTTAGTTTTCTGTTATAAAACACTCCTGCTGCACTGTCTCACTGTGGTCTCTCTATTCTGTTGTTTAACCTTTATTTAAACAGATAATCTCATGGAGACACTCGGTCTCCATGTTGGTTACGTAACACATCCAGTTCCAGCAGAAGACTTACAGACACAGGTCCTACATGCACAAGGAGAAATGTGATCGCTAGACAAGTTGGGAGAGTGGCTGCAATCCCTGCAGAGTAAACTTTAAAATGATTATGGTCTTACTGTTGTGACTGTTATCACTGTTTGAGTTGAAGTATGCAGGAGTAAAAAGAAAAGCAGCAGCTGGAAAAGGATTAGCTTTGACTGGTGAGATTAATTCTGTCTCTCAGAGCCAGTTTGTAAAAACATCTGCATCTGTCTGCAAACCTCTGCTTTTCTATGCTCAGAGAATGTGCAAAAATAACTACACATCATGCCAGACCTCAGGTTCATTTGAGTCCAGTTAAAAAAGACTCAACCAGTATCGCGTGATCGGAAGAAAAATGACATGCAGTATGGCTGCGTTTGGACAAACCACCAGACCTCTGCAACAATGTCCTCTGGGCCAGTGGTTCCCAAACTAAAGCTTGTAATAGTACCAGATAAAATACACATGCATTAAACACATAAATACGTTTTTATTTTCTCCAGAGCTTTAAAATATAGCTTTTTAATGCAGATGACTGGATTAAATAAAATAATGAATAAAGAATAAAACAATACAAGCATGAAACTGAACATACGTGTGAGTACTGGCATCTACATGGAAGATAAGGAGCAGAAAAATGTAAAAAGTGCATCATGGGACGTCCCTAATCAGTCAAGTCTATAATAGCATGCAGTAACTAATGGATGGTTAGACTACCCGTAAATATGTTTGATACACAGGAAGGTCTTAACTTTGAGCTTAAAGGTATAGGTGTCTGCCTCCTGGACCCACACTGGTAAATGGTCTTGTACAGCTTTTCTACACTTCAGTGTACTCAAAGCACTTTAACACTAACTCACACATTTTGCCCATTTGCTCACGCAAACACTCACACATTCACACACCGGTGATGCAGCCGCGGGAGCAACTAGGGGTTCAGTGTCTTGCTCAAGGACACATCGACATGTGGATGCCAGAGCTGGGACTTGAACCACTAACTCACTGGTTATGATCCGCTCTACTATGTGCGCCACAGCCGCCCTAACACTGGGAGCACTGGGAGCTGGTTCCATCAGAGAGGAGCCTGATAGATGAATGTTGATGTTTTCTTAGAGACTCTGAGAACCAAAAGTAAACCTGCAGTCTGAGAGCAAAGTGCTTGATAACAGTAAAACCCTTAAAGGATTGTTCAACAAAATATCATAAGCAAGGCTCCATGGTAACTTTTATAGGAGCACCGTTGCCTCTAACTTGAATCTTTGGTTACGCAAGCAGGAGCGCACAGCAACTTGCAAAGCAAATATTTGCATTTGCTCTCATTTTCAGTGTATTACTGATAAATACTTAAGCAATAAATGGTGATGTTTACATCAGTGGTAAAAGAACGATGTGACCCCTTTAAGAATGGTCAAGCTAAAGAGAGAGAGATGCACAGCATGCTGTCAGGAGCAGAGGAAGTTGGCTGGGAGACACTGCTTGTTAGCGGTGAATGCTTTAGCAGTAAACACCACACCGCTCCTCTGGTTCCAGCAGAGTCCTGCATTTGCTTTACTACTGCTGGTTGAAGTGGAGAGAGATTCTAGCTGCAGCTTATCCTCCATTCAGCGTCTAGAGATGAGGGAGAACGTTTAGCAACTGTTTCTGTGGAAGTTTTCCCATAGTGGAGAAAACCAACCACAACAACCAAAATAGGAGCTGGAAAAACAAGAAAAACACCACTGAGGTTAAATACAACCTTCTCCTTTTATGAAATCCTTTTACAGCTCATTTCATAACATCAGGTGTCAGGGGAAGCAACAAGACACAACTTCCTTCTTGTTTGTAATGGGATGTGTATTTAGACTGTTATGCACTATCCTAATTCTATTCTATTCTATTCTATTCTATTCTATTCTATTCTATTCTATTCTATTCTATTCTACAGGCATTTAGCAGACGCTTTTATCCAAAGCTACGTACATCAAGGAACAAAACAACACAAGCATGAAATTGAACAACAGGGAACAGCATAGATAAGAGCCAGATGCTACAGGTCTGGTTGGACACAACTATTTTCCTGTAAGACACAGGTGTTGTCCTGAAGAGCTAGATTTTATTTTTTAGTAAATATATTTCCCATTTGTCACCCAGTGTCATCAATAAAGAGCTGGATAGATCTAGGTCAGATAGAAGAGTTAAACTAAGTGTCAAAATGCACTTTGAACAGCTGAGTCTTTAGTTTGTCCTTAAAAGTAGACAAGGACTCTGCAGACTGAATAGTTTGGCAGTTCGTTTCGCTACTGAGGAACAACAGAGGAGAAGAGTCTGGTTATATTTAACCCCACGTATTGGTGGTAACTGTGGAGAGGGAGTGTAGCTCTGGATTAGAGTCAAAGCAGACAGGAGCTGTGTGAGTTAGAGTTTTGTAGACCAGAAGCAAAGCTTTGAAATTGATACATGCTGCAACTGGAAGCCAGTGGAGCTTGATTAGCAGCGGAGTGACATGAGCTCTTTTTGGCTGATTAAAAACCAAACATGCTGCTGCGTTTTGGGTTGGTTTGAGTGTGGGTTTCTTTAGCAGCAGGGGGGCCCGAGCTTCTTTAAAAATAGTCAGAAATACACCAGATTTAAGAGATGCGTTGATCATATGGGTTAGCGCAGCTTTGATTGTAGGCAGAATGGTCTGCAAGATGTCCGTAGGGACAGGGTCAAGAGGACAGGTAGTGGGTTTCGAGCTCATTAGTAGTTTTGAGACATCATTCTCATTTAGAGGGCAGAAAGAGCTAAGAGAGGCATCATTAGATGATCCTAATCAGAACTAACCCTTGATGCATGTGCTTAGTGGACACATAGAGGCATCCTAATGTTAGCAGCCGCATACAAGCAATTTAAACTGGTAGAAAACACGCGACTTCATAGCCGTATAAATATGGAGCTGTGAGTCACTGTTACACAATGTTAAGTTAAACGCTAAACATGTTGCTTCGTATGTGTTTAACCTAGAAGACCCTAACAAAGAAAGTGTTCTCTCCCAGCACCTACACATATCTCCCAGTACAGAATAATAGATTTTTTTTATCCCTCATACTTTCTATGAAACCAAGTGAGTTATGTAAATTATTACATCAGGTTTGGCAAAGCTAGCATAATTAAGTATTTTCACTGTGGCTGTGTAAATGTTCAGTCTCATTGAGAAATATTGCAAAAGGGTTAAATAAGAGCCACAGACATTCAAACGTTGGCTGACTCAGTCCCGTTTAGTGGATTAGCTCATTTACTAGCCTCTTCGTGACTAGCTTAGCCACTTTCCATTCCAGCTGGTTGCTTATTCATCAGTGGCTTGTTCTTACTGGCCAGAGGAGTAGATGCCTCTCCTGTTGGCTCCTCTCCAGACCTACAATTACTGCCGTGTAACAAACAGCATGCAAATGTGAATGCTAATAAGCAGTTCCACTTTAACATTTTGCTAGTTTATCTCAGTGATGTGACTGTTGTTATAAAATCATCTGTGTCAGAATGCAGTTCTTCACAGCTGCTGCAAAAGAACAATTAAAAAGTCAGATGAGTGATTTACAGTAGAAACAAGCTGGCGGGGAGTTTTCTGCCCAGCAACTCATTATTTTCTCCTAACTGTTTAAAATCATTCTTGCACATCAAAAAAACAAAAGAGCTCTTTTATAGCTCTTGTCATCTGACTTTTTAATACCAAACTGTATCATATTAAAACCAAATTCCTTATCATTTAAAGATGCTTTTTAGCTGCTTCTTGATGAAGTATTGATTTATTCCAATGGTGCCAGAACCCAGACTGAAACACAAACAGACGTCTTCCCACAAAACCAACACTGAGTCCAGCAGAATAATTGTAAATAAAATGTGGAAACAATATGTCCTTTTGAATGTGGATGATGAGTGAGATCTGAGGGAGGAGGGACAAGTTGCCTCCCAGTCTATCTTTCCCATGCTTCCAAACCTTAATCTTGACTGCAGATGCAAATAGTCTAAAAAACGTCCCCACCAAACATTTGCATTTAAACAAATAGATAAAGGTCATTTTGAAAAGCTGCCTCCTCATGACTACAGTGTGAGGTGGCTTGTTCCATGTGTCCCTGCCCTCCTGACAGCCTGGTTAAAGCTCCCACTCAGTATGGTGCTGCACACTGGGACTTAGGCAAATCCAGCAGAGGGAGAACAGACAGGCCTGTGTGTGTGTTTATGTGTGTGTGTCACTGTTCAGCAGCATCATGGACACAGGTAAGACCTGCATATTCATACAAGCTGTGTTTGCTTTTTGTTAGTGAAACGATGCAAAAAAAAAAAGTTTGTTTCTGCTTGAAAAATGTGAGATTTGAGTTTGTGTGGAAAAATGATGGTAATTTCTAATTTGCTGGGAAGATTTTGCAAAGATGTAGAGCTGTGTCAGAGAAGAGCGTGATGTCGGAAAACAGGGTTTAGGTTTGTCTCCGATTGTATGCGTGTTCACTGTATCGCCCACAAAGCCTGATGCAGGGATCATATGTTTAGATTCAGCAAAAGCTTGTTTAAAAAATGATTTAATGATGATTTAGCATTTTTAATAACCTAATAGATGTGCACAGTTGGGTCTTATCTAAAAGACCCATTCAGAAAGCTGGGGTCCTTTACATATGGCTTTTTGCATGCAATATCCGTTTGCATAATAAAGTTTGCATTTTCATTGAGTTTAAGCTTCTGCTTCCCAGGAATGTCCCCAAATCACACCAGCACCAATAAGAGATTTGTAAAAACCAACGATGGCTGATTTTTTATTCTAAAAGCAGCCATTTCTCAGTGGTACCAGCTGACACTCCAGGGTTTGCTTACTGTGAGGTTTCAGCAAGTGTTTCTACTTAATTACCTCCTTTTTAGCAGTCAATTTGCATCGACCAAACCAAAGGCAATTTCCATGACATTTACACACCAATCCCAAAGAGTCATTCACCTGTATGCATAAAACTGTGAAACATTCAAATGAACACACATTTGTGGGGATGAATGAAAATTTGTATGACGCTGTGTTACAAATCGAACTGTTGCAGGATTTGTTTTAAATGAAGCTCCTGTCTGCTCTGCAGAATATTCCAAGAGAGTGTACCAAGGAGTCCGAGTCAAGCACACGGTGAAAGACCTGCTGGCGGAGAAGCGGTCCCGACAGACTAGTGGACCCAGATACAGCGTAAGAACCTTCTCCTCAGAATATCCTGCTTTTGTCCTTCACTTTTCTCCCAAACAAACACTGAAGCCACAGCCGACGTTCTGATGAGGACACAATTAAGACATTAGCTTTAAAAAAAAACAGAAAGAATCTCCTCTCTCTGTTTACATTTAGTGTTTTGTGTGCTGAGAACCTGCAGTTGAGGCTCGGCCCACCTGTACCTCGCTCCCCTCGAGCATTCCTAAAGCCCGTCTGTAAATAGCTTTGCACAGAGAAACACAAAGCACAGAGTCCCACTCTGACCTCACAAAAGAACATTTACACAATGCAGGCAATGGCAATAACCAAGACCTGCTCAAAACCTTCCCTGGAGCTGGAAGGTGAGGGGGGGAGGGGGTGTTAGGAGGTGGACAGGTAGCAAAGAGACAGAGAAAGGGCTGAGAAGGAGGCTGCCATATGCAAAGTTTGATCCATGCACACCTGCCAGCCGATATTGTCCTCTGCCATGAACAGGCTGCAGACAAACCTCCCATTGTTGCCTCTCATTCACACACACTAACACACACTCTGTCACACACACACAAACACTGTCTCACACATACACGGAAATCTGGCTGGGCTTTACATGGCTGTATGCACAAGCAAGACTTGCTTTTCATTTCCCACAAACCACCTGTCAGAAAGCTTTTGCAGGACTGTATTAACTCCGTTCCCTGCAGCGTCGGCATGTCCACCTCGTAGTTATGATGACTCAGCTTGTGGGACATGAAATGGTTCAGAGGCAGCAAGAAGGACAAGTCAAAATGTATTTCTTGTACATAATATTTGATGCACTGGAGTTTGGTGGCTTGAGGGGATGGATGGCAGGTGCACCAAATGGGAAACTGATGACTAAATAAAATCCATCCGCTTTCTAACACACAAATCCAAACTGGATTGAAATAATCTTCTAAAGAAGCTGGAATGTGTCATTTACCTGCAGGCAAACCATTCTGGGGTGTCTATTATATAATAGATACACTAGACAGCTCTGTGAGGGTGGATCTCTGCCAAGCAGCTTAAGTGAAAAATACAAAGATCCTTTATTTTTCCCTGTTCTGGACTGTAGGATTCCAGAAGTAACTTTAACACGTCGTAAAACCTGTTTTTGCTGCAAATGATCCTATCTCGTAATAATAACAAGATTCCTGAATCCTGATGATGAGCTGGATTACTCCCAAAATTCAATGACATCTAAGTTAGACCAAAATATCCTGTGCACAGCAGTTTTTTCTGTAAAACTGCAAACAAACAGACACACAGACAGACAGACACACAGACACACAGACACACACACAGACACACACACAGACAGACACACAGACACACACACAGACACACACACAGACAGACACACAGACACACACACAGACAGACACACAGACACACAGACAGACTGAGAGACAGATGATAGTAAAAGCCTTAGCTCCCTGGCAGAAGCCCTAACTCCCTCCTGATGCAAGAAGATAGTACTTCCTCTTTGCTTTTCTTAAACAATTATATGTCAGGCAGGGATTTTTGCTCATAAATGTTATTTCAGATGGACTTTGCTTTCCCCTCCAGAGCAGTTCAACTCCTGTAAAAAGTTTACTTTTGACTAAAAAACCTGCAGGGCCAGTGGTTTTACAAGGCAGCTATGCAAGAATCTGCTACAGGATCTGCAGGCTGTTGAATGGCTGTAACGCTGACTCTGACTGCAGATCTGCATTATTTATTTTTTGTGTCTTTTTTAACTAGTTATGCTGGTAGAAAAAAAAAGTTGCTCGGGTCATTCTGCATTTATGTTGATGAGTCGAGTTGCTTCGACTGAAAGCTTTGTTTATCTACATTTTAACAGGAGAAACATCTGGAGGGAAAATGTGGGGTGAGCAGCAGAGTTCAGGATGTTCACATAAAAACTGTCCAGAAGTTTTCTACCACAGTCACACAGCTGATTCTGCTCTTCACTCTGGTTCGGTTCGGTTTACTGGATCAGATGACTAAAGTCGGAAGAAATGTACCTTTATTTAATAAAAAGTAGCATGTGGAGGAACCCTACATACATGCTGGCACCTCCTTATCCCACAAGAGGGAGTTGGTGGCTGACAGACATTCCCTCTGGGGACCAGTATCATCTTCCTGGAGGACAGAGTTCTGTCCCAGGCTGGGGAGACATGGGATGTGAGGTAGATGCTGCCACTGTCTCCACCAGAAGCTGTTATCCTGTGAGTGCACGATGCTCAGATGTTCTGCTAATCCGACTCCAGGATTGTCTCACTAGAGTTATCAGAGGCTCAGGACCGAGGTTAACAGTGCAATCAGCTGTTTGGTGAGGGTTAGCTTGTTAGCTCCCATCCTGAACTCTGCTGCTGGTTTTATAAATACATAAACCTTCCAGATGTGTTTCCAATTAAGAATAAACAGATTTTCCAACTGAGTGTTTACCAAGAAGCTTTGTTCAACTACAGAAACGATCTCCCAAACATTCGTTTGCAAACATTTTTGTGTTTAATGCTAGTTGCTACTTCCGTCTCTCCACGTGCCTCCTATAGGCTCAGCGCCTCAGGGGGGGGGAATAATTACTTACACTAGACAGGAAGATGTTAGCAAATGTTGGTTATGGTTATTTATTATAAAGCCTGTCTTTGCTCCAAGTTATAGCACTTAGGCAGTATTTTAGCACTTTATCTCCAATTTGCTGCTAGCATGCAGTAACCTGTTCTAACAGCTTTGCAGCATTGTCAGCTGACCTCGTTCAGATTAATACACAGCAGGCATACAGTAACAATAGCACTCTGTTTGCAGGTATTTGCTTTCTTTTTCAATACAAGCTTTACTTGCATGTTTATAAATGATGCTTAAAGAGCTAATAATGACCAGAGGCACATAGTAACGATAACCTCCCATGTCCTTGTATTAACTTATGCCACTCTATCTCAGGGAATAAAAGGCTATTGAGAGAGAAGAGCAAACCTAGACCGCAGAGTAATTCCACTCATGTTGGGGCATGAAGAGCTACAGTGAAAGTATAAAGAACTAACTTCATTCCACATCAGCTGCTTACTATTTCCACTGAGGTGTGCCCAGACTTGCTGCTACATTAACCAACTGAAACAGTCAGAGATAAAGGTGGGATTCAGAAAAAAGTGGAGGCACTGAGGTGTTTTATGATACGTGTCCAAGGTAAAATGAGCTAAACAGTAACAAATTCACACTGTTTGGGATGAGATTGATCTTCAGGGATGTGCTGCACAAACAAATATTGATCTGAAAAGATAAAGCAAATGGTTAAATTTTGGCCTAAAATGTAAGAAATGTATAAGAGAAGACATGTAAACAAGCTGAGCTGCAAAGAGAAACAAACCACTAGTGTGTAGAAATATCACAGCAAAGTATGCGGTTCATAAAAAGGCTTTGCTGTGCGAAGATGTGGAATATAATATATATATAAAACTGTGGAGTAAGGAAGAGTTTTTATGTGAAACAAGGTTAAATAAATCCACCAGTGTGTCCCTCACTTAATAAGCTGCAAACACACATTATCGGACCGTCTGAGCTTGAGCGAGCTGATTTTCATACGCAGCCTTCAGAGATGCACTGAGCCATACCTGGGCCACACGAGGAAGTCTTGGCACCGGCAAATCACATTCAAATTCAGCCCTCAAAATTTGCTTGCATCCCAGCCAACACCGGCTTAATATCAACTCTTTCATGTTAGCCATATGCAAATAAGAGTCTTGGCCATTCTACGTCCTGTTTGAGCTCCCAGTTCTCTGCAAAAACACAGATTATCCAGCTACCGATCATCAAACTAACATTAAGAAACATCATGTACCGAAACAGGAAAGACGAGCTGGACAAGGACAAATAGCTTTGCAATGTGCACTGAATGTAGTTCAAACCATCTTAACTTTATGAAGAGATGTCAGACCTGTGAGACAAACAGGCTGAATCTTTGTTAATTTGTTGTGAAACATGTATATTAAAAATCAGTTCATGGAATTTACATTTTAGATGCTTTCAGCATAAATGGATTTACAGAATGATCTATTTGCATAACTCAGTGGGCAACAGGACTCATGCATGGTAAACTGGTCTTCAGGGAGGCTTTGAATAACAACAGTATTTTTTTTAAATGGATAAGTTTGAGCCTTGTTGCCATGGATACTAAGACTGAATCCCCTGGATTTGTGGATGAATGAGACATGATAAAAGTCTGCAAACATTATTAGTAACTCAGCAGCTCAAACAAAAACCTGATTTGTGAGATTGTTTTATGACAGGTAGATGATCTGGTATTGATCAGTGATCAATATTACGCACCAACAGGACTGAAAACATTTACTGGATATGACAGAACATCCGATTTACGTTTTGTCAATTCATGCAGCCTTTTGTTTGCCTTTACTTCTTATTTCTTCACATGGAGGCATCATATTTGTTTGTCACACCAAAATCATTTAGTGTAACATTAACTTTTTGTGCAGAAATGGGAACTTACTGTCATCTGATGTCACAATAGATTTTTTAAAATAATGTGTTGAATTTATATACAAAAAAAAAGTTTCACCTAAAAATGTTATATTCCTAACTTTTTCTGTGGTGTATTCATACAAAATAACCTTTATTGGTTCCTCTCAACCAATACTAGAGGAGCTAACAAAGCCGAAGGCGCAGCAGGAAGTTAAAGAGATGTGCTGTGATCTGTGGGCCAGCTGGGTGTCATACATGTACAAACAATCAGGTTATAACTAGAAATGGGCCCAGCACATTACCCTGTGAAACACCACAGCTCACTGATGAAGCAGAGTTTATTTAGAGTGAGTAAAAATGTGACAGAGTGTGACTGTGTTGAACTTCTGTTCACTTTGGTGAGGAGGTGTAGGTCTTGGCTTACTATAGACAGGAGAGAGGGTCAATGACCCCGGCAGGTAGTGAGACAGACTAACCTTAACCGGATGGTATTTAAGCACCAAACTGTGGCAGATTTTCTAACTTCAGACAAAACAACGGCTAATTCAGCATGTCCTGCATCCTGTCTCTTCTCTGAGGTCTCTCCAGGCAGTAAAAGTCCGTTTCTTGTTTTCTTTTCCTGTTATCCCTTTGATCCTTCGAAAATATCCTCTTAAGAGAGGACAGAACCAACCATTGTGAACATTCAAAACACTGGGTTGACATCCAGTTACAAAGTGTGATGCAAAAAGCCAAACTCGGCTGGAAAACAGAGTTTGCAGTTTGGTTTCTGCACATGATGAATGTCCCTGTGACGTCAAAACGAGCTACAAACACAGTTTTAATGCAAAAAGCTACATAGCGCAACTTCAAGACCCGGTGAATAGATTAGAGACTAGCTATTGATCCCAAACAGAGGAATCATGTGTCCCGTTGGCCTGAAACCACTTTCTAATGTGGCAGGATCACCTGTGATGGCTCTGTCACAAAGACAAACCAACACTCATTTACTCCTTGGGTCAGTGAATGATGCATGACACAAAGCAAGCCAGTGAGAGGAAAGGCAACATGTTCCCTGTCTGCTGCACCTCAGTTTGTTATAAAAACATGATCAGTGTTATCAGAGTGCAAACTGAAACCTTCTGTCTGTCTCACAGGGAGGATCCACCACTCCACCTTCGTTTGTTCAGATGCCAGGTACGACATCTCCACGTTGTCAGCATAACACACCTGTCAACACTGTTAATGTTTCACATCGTATTTTAATCTATGTTGTCATAGTAACAGTGAGGATATGATTTCTGTCCTCTTCTAGGGTCTCACATGCTTCCCAGCTACTATGGCATGAGGCGTTCTTTTATATCTGACACAGAGTTCTGTCCCTCCAATAAACAATTTTCACCTGACGTATACCCTTCCACGCTTGGGGGTAAACCCCTCGGCTGTGAACCCTCCACCATGTCTAGTTATTCCTCCCTCATCGACAGTTACTACCCAGAAACCTTTGGAGACTATCGCAGCGCCGCCACATTTTCCAGCTCTGGAGGGTCATTCCTGCCTTCTCCCGCCATTTCCTCCCTGCTGCAGCCTTTCAACACGGAAACCTCGCATTTATTCCTGGTAGGATTCTGCATTAGAGCCTCTTTTAGCATTACGGTTTTCAACTTGCCACAGATTTCATCTATTTGTTCACTGTACAATATGTTCATCTAGATTGGTGAAATAACAGCATGAACCTGTTTCAGCTCTCCGTCATGTTTCATGAAATGTAACTTGGTAATTTCTGCATATTCATTTAAATTTAAGTCAAATTATTGGGCCGCAATCCAGTTAATAAATCAAATCTGAGAATATAAAGCAAAATAAGGGGCCCAGTGCATGATGGGATGTCCTGCAGTGCATTATTTTGCTTTTTTCTATATACATATATATATACATTTTTTTACTTCTACTTTTTGTTTCACTGTTTAGCTTGTTGTGGTTTTGTTTGATTTTGTGATGACTTGCTTTTAAATTATTGAATTGAAATGTTTAAAGCAATGTTTAATGATAGAAAAACAGAAGGGTAGAGATGTCCCACAGTGCACCATGGGACACCCCCAGCAAAAAGAAAAGTTTAATGATAATATTAAAGTAGAGAGAGACTGCTTCCTAAAACCAGACTGTCAATGTCAGACTGGGATCTGGTTGTTTTTTCCAGTGTCAGACTGGGATTTGGTTCCACAGGGTTTCGAATGTGGGATTTTAGGACTAGGTCCCATAATTGTTTAAAAGAACAGTAGTCATTTCTTTCTTTTATTTTGAAAAAAAATCCTCTAAATGAAAGAACCCATAAAGAAGGTTTCTGCTCAGTTGTGTGGAGGTTGTAAAACCCCACTTAAGAAATGCAATTAATGACCAATAAAAATCTAATTTACTATATTGCATTTAATTCAGCTTAATTTATATAGCAACAATGTTCAACAATGTCATTTCCAGACAAACCATTCAAGCCACTTTAAAGCAGTTTATAATAACCTGGTTTACACAGGCAGATTTATAATTAATCGCTGCCTCTTCATCATTGTTTTGATTTTACAAAACAAAACATTCATTACAACATGTCTTAATAAATGCATAGTACATGAGATAGTACTGTAAGTACTGTGAAAAGATACTACTAAGGAGGTTTTGACGTTCTTCTAAAGGTCTGCAGTTGTTCTGCATTTCTGTGTATTTCATTGACTCAGCTCTTGTTTTGGAGCATTTCTGCCTGTATTTCCAGTGTTTCTGTATTCGCTTCTGAGGTTTTAAATACCTTTAAGGCATCAGCATGGCTGCTTCATCTTAACAGCTGTAGGTTAGTCAGTGAGCTGTAAACCTGTAAAAACCCTCATCCCCTGAAGGAAAGGAGTGAAACGGTGCTGGAGGAAGTAAAATGCTTCTGTTTGATAAGAGACAAATTACTGCAACTAAAAGTGCTGAAAGTGAAAACAGCCCAAACCTTTTCGCTACAAACTCACACAGTTCATTAAAAGCACTTGATGTGAATATAAAACTTTTTATTTATTGAAAATAAATAATAATCAGGATTTAAAGCTCTGTTAGGACCTGATCCTGCAGCCTCAACTGAAGCTTACAGTCATTTGTCTATTGCCTTGCACATCAGGGATGAATGAATGCTTTTGGTGAAAGGTACTTCCCTTGGTTACTTAGCAACAGTAGATTCAACGGACTAAAACAATCCGCAGTTGATATCTGCATTTATGCATCCTTACAGACAGAAAAGTGTGTGTGCAACACGAGGAAACAACCACAGACGGTCTGACACGAGGAAATGGAAAAAGCCAGTGTGGATGAACATCTTCTGATTCATTTCCGTACATTAAACCGTGTTAAAAGGGCTTTGAAAAGATGTGCATGAGCTTACTGTTAAACATGTCCTCTGTCACCCAGAATGCACTGCAACTTCTGGCATCCAGAAAATAGTTTACTACTTTATCTGTGTGAAAAGCTTTTTATTATTTTAATGTTATGAGTTTTACTTAAACACCTTCCATTAGAACTGCTGCTTTGCATCCATCAGGCTGCATTGTTTCCCAGTAGGACAGTCAGCCAGTGGCTTCCACATGCAGAACAATCTGGTCTGCATTGGGTCAGAATAAAACTTTTTTTTAGCTCAAAAAAATACATTATTGTATTTATATTACATTTTTCTTTTTAAAATCAGCAATAAAATGTTAAATAAATAAAAGTAAATTATATTTTATTTCTTTATTTTATTTGGTTTATTGACTTTTTAAAAGGTTTTTACAACTTTTTTCCAACTTATCGCACAGTGAAGTTCCCTTTATCCCTCAGTGAAGCGCTGCTGCACACACACACACACACATACACACATGGAATGTTAAGGATGGAAAATGAAGAGATTTCTACAAAAAAAGACATATTTTTGCTGTCATTTGATCAGTTTTTATTTGTTGTTGTTTGAAAAACAGATAATTAGATATTGTTAACAGAACAAGCATAAAAAGCTGACAGGGTTGACAGCGAGCTACTGTGCAGTGTAAAAAATATTTTACTCTGTGGGAAAATAAATAAATAAAATGTAAGAAGTTCATAAAATAAAATAAAAATTGGAGTAAAAATAATTAGAAAAGCAAAAAAGTTATTTTTAGCGGATGGATGAGGTCACCATATAAACACTTCAGATTGAAAATAAAACAGGAAGCTGTGTCATACTCTGATGGATGATGTTAAACTGACACCATGGCAACAAATGTCTGGAAATGTAACCTTTGCTCTCCTCTCGTCCTCTCCTGCTTCAGAGGGACTCGTGGGACCAGTCGGGTCCAGACTCTGTCTCTCAGGTGGACCCTCTCTGTCCAGACAACCTGGCCTCTGTCAGCGCTCACCCCTCCATGCCCAGCCCAGAGCCTCCGGGAAGCCCCTCTCAGTACCGCTCTCCGAGCAGAGGCTCCTCCATGGTCTCCAGCAGCCAGCCTTACACCCTTCACCCCTTGGAGGATGTCACCTTTCACCCTTTAACCACCAGCAGCACCTACCATCTCCCTTCCTCCACCTTCCCTTGCCCCCCCTACATGAGCAGCCCTGTCAGCGAGCTGGTGTCCAAGATGGGGACGGAGGAGGTGTCCGACGGCCACAGCAGCCTCCCCGCCGGCACTGATGTCCACTCGTCCTGGGTTAAAGAAGATGGGGTGAGCTCCTGGTCACCCTATGAGATCAGGAGGGCCTTCTGACCAGACTGGGGGGGTCAGAGACAGTTCAGCAAACAAACACTGAACCTGGAAAATATTCTCTTCCGGGTCTTTTGTTGGACACGTTCCCTCCAGTTGGTTGATTTTCTTATTTTTATTTAAATGGTGATGTAGTAAAGTCAGCTGACACTTTGTGTAAAGAAGTATATATTTATGTGTTGTTTTGTATGATTTTATGGAGAAAGATGGTTTATAATCTGTGGTTGTTTTGTGAGCATTAAGCTGAAACCTTAAAACTGGCATGCTTTAATAAAAAACTACGGATACACTTTGAACATCTATGATGTGGTTCAGTGGAAATAAAGGGGAATATGCAGGCTGAAGCTGCAGCAACCTGCTGATGTCTGGAGATTCAGAGACTCTCTGCTGTCAGTAATGATCACAGTTCTGATCTGACAAATTCATGATGACAAATTCATTCAATTTCTATCCCGCGTAGTCCAAGTCCTGAGAAAGCTGGAGAAACTCTGCACATTCACGGGAGAAGATGCAAATCCACACAGAAAGGCCACTGTTCAAATGTCCCCTCACCTGAGGCTCAAACCAGCAACTTTCTTCCAGGGAGACCACAGTACTAACCACTACCTCACCGTGCAGGTGCTCTGATGGAAATAGCTCTGGTAACTGTGGAGGCCATTGGAGGACGGTGAGCTCATCACAAAGAGGATGTGAGCTTTGTGACATGGTCCATCATCATGATGCACGTTTCCATCAGAAGATGCTGCTCTGTGCTCATAAAGGCATGGACATGGTCAGCAGCAGTACTCAGGTAGGCTCTGGGGGTTAAACCAGTGGTTCTCAGCCTTTTTGCAACACAGTACCCCATGAAAAATATTTTCCCAGCCAAGTACCCCGGACTACCGAAAAGTATTTTTGGTTAAGAAAAAACAAAATAAATACAGCACTTTATTATTTGTCTTTGGTTTATTAGGCTTTAACCATGCAAAACAATGGCAATTGTAAGTGCTTTCTTATATAACTATGTAAACTCGTGC
>JBAMIG010000009.1:277379-287999 GCA_037177335.1 Kiunga ballochi
ATACAGAACCTAATGACTTAATGTAATTTTATACAACTCTGCTAAAAAATAAATTAATATTAATAAAATTAATATTTGTAGCCACAAGGTGGCGCCGCTGTTCTGGAAGAGGAGTCCGTGAAGGCAGCACGACGCTGCGCTGAGATGCAGTGAAGAAGAGACTTCATTAAAACTAACAGTCTTCAGTGCAGAAATGTGAATGGAAATGATTTAATATCAACTATCAAAAAACTTTTCAGATTGTCAAAACTTTCAAATGAATGACTAATTTTTCAGCATCTTTATTATAAAATTTGGAGGTGTTAATAATGTAAAATATTACATCAGGTAGAAAAACAGGTGTAAATGTCTCCATGTTGATGGAAAAGGGTTCAATGGACTCTCTGTTTTAAGAAGATGCTAAAAAAAAACAAAAAATATCCCACCTTTAAGTTTCAAAATATCTTTTTATATTTTGTCCAAACATATTTTTTAACAAAGTTTTTCTTATTAAACTGCTTTTTGCAGAAGTGAAGTCTGCTGCAGAGAAACAGAGCAATTCATTCCAAACCAATCAGATGCTGAATGTGTGAGGCCAAGCTTTCTTCCACACCGAGATATAATGTGGAAAAATTATATTCTGGACGCGATTTGCTTTTTTAAAAAATAAATGCTTTAATATCTTCAATCAGCACGAGGCTGCAGTCTTCACCCTGCAGGCTGCAGCAGGTGAGAACACTGCAACCACTTCACAGCTGCTGAAGGCCTGCGATGTCAAAGATGGCTGCTGGCTTTTGCCCCGCCCCTTTCCATTCCATTTTTATGTCTTTTTTTGCTTTTAAAATTTTTTTAAAATGTCATAACATACATAATATGTTTGCAAAGGGATTCCAGTGACACGTGATCCCAAAAAAGAACTAAAAGCGACTTTAAAGCTGCGCAAGATGAGCATGCAGGGCTGCAGTGTTTAATAAGGGATGCCTTGATATGGCAAATGAGGATAAAATTAATGAAAGTGTTGTTTTTTCGGGTAAAATTGTTAAATTGCAGTATATTTAATTAAAGTAGGGATTGTAGAAAGACCCTGTGGAGTTATTTTTATTGAAAAATTGATTTGAGACTCTTGCCTCTGAATATTCAAATTGAAAGTAACGCGCAATCAAATCATTGTCAAATCATTGAGTTCTAGGGGTTTTAAATAGTAGGCATGCAGGAAGAAAATCTCAAACTAATATGTCCCCAGCTATATTACAATATTGTTGTATGCTCTGACTCTGCTGGAAGACATCTGAGTCCACTTTTTTGGAGACTTTTGGTCAAATTTCGTTCTTGGCCATTTTGCTGAGGCAGGAAAAGGGACATTGTGGAGTTCCTCAGGTCTTCTCAGGGATCCTCTCCTCATCTCAGCCATCATGTCTGGTGAGTTTCTTGTCGGATTTTCATCTCACAATCTTTTTGCCTTTTTTCTCCAACTGTTAGATAAAAAGAAAAAAAGCACAGACATGTATAAATTATATAATATGACACATATGTAACTTGTGATGGTAAAATTAAGACAGGAGCCACAGTATCTGATACATAAGATGCTTTTTCTAACTGTACAATAAAAGTTTGAACAACTTATAGAAATATAATAAAGTCGATGTTTCTTGTGAGAAGAAGTTTAATTCCACCTGTTTCTCTTTCATCCCAGCTTTCTCTGTAACGCTGCAAAAGGTTTACCAGACTTTTATTGGTTTACAACATGTTTCGTTCTCATGAATCAGTGATTGTTGTTGCACCTTTGTATACGAAAACATGAAACACGAAAACAAAATTGTTTTGGTATTTTTAATTAAGTTTTATAAGCTGCGGAAGAAACCGTTCCGACTCAGGCTCTGCCGGGGCTGCTGTGCGTAACGGGGCGTTTGAGTGGGATGTGTCTGCATGGAACTTTAGGTCACTATTTCCTCACATTTAAGACAAATCATAAAGAAGCATTTACCTGTATGAATATTTATAAGATGAGGTTTCGCAGCCGAGCCTTCTTCTCTTATCGCCACACCTGAGTCCATTAAATGATGCCTTTAGGCCTAAATAAAGTACACCTTTACAACACATTCTTTCTGATTCCTTTAAGAATATTTAAATATGGTAAAATGATTTCTCCTTCATTCACTAACTCACTCCTCACTGTTAAACATTGAAGATGATGTTTGAATAGAACTTTGCGGCGCAGTTTGAGGTTTATTGCCCAGAAAATCATCAAACTTCTTTTCAGCGTGAAGAGAAGATAAAGATCAGCGATCTGCATATGTCCTGCATATTTGCATTGCCAGTTTGGGTTTTAAACACATCGAGCGCGGAGTTTTACTTCTAGTTGCCACGGATCATTTTCCTGACACTTATCATGCCGCTTCGCGCGGCAGCACCGCGCGGTGTCACACTCAAATTGGCGCACATTTTTGCGTGCTGTACAGATATTCAATGCGAAATAAATCCCTCACACGTGAAAAACCGAATAACCGGTAGCTTACTTACTGCGGCGCGAGTGGAGCAGGTCTGGAGCAGGTCTGTGGGGTGGCGCACAAAGAAAACCGCGAGCCTGTGGATTCACATCGGGAGAACTGGGAGGCTCCACTTTCTGGAGAAACTAGCTCGGAATTTATGGAGCCACGCGCCGAGACTGCGCTTTTCCGCACGCGGATTCTCAGAAAAAACAAGACGTGTTGCCGCAGATTTGACATTTTTCTGCGCAGAAAATCTGACAAAAAGTATTTCTGATGGTCTGATTTAATTAGATAATTACGACTAGTTGGAGTCAAACGTTTATTCACTGAGCAGGCTTTGAAATGAATAATGTGTGATTTGATGTGAGAAGGGTGATAGGGGCTCGCTGCAGTGAGGCGTGTGTCTTTTAACACGCTTATTTCTGTGCAGGAAAGTCGCGCGTGTACCAGGGCGTCCGGGTGAGGACCACTGTCAAAGAGCTTCTGCAAATGCACAGAGAAAAGGAGGCCAACAGCAGGAAACATAAAACGGTAACTCCCTTCTGCTCCTTCCACACTACCAACCCACTTACCAACAGAACCATTCCCTGGCATAACAGGATTTTTAATCCTAATTTTCCTCCTCTTCCTCTTCCTCACATTCATCATCAAGGTTTACTCGGAACACAAGGAGCTTTGCGAGTCTACCGCCCCAAGTAAGTTCCCTGCACTTTGGTTTAAACTGAATGAAAGAGTCTACACCATGTCTCTGCTGCCTGAACAACAAATCACAGGCGCCTGTTCACACACACACAAACAAACACACACACACACACACACACGAGCAATATGCAAACTCAGATGCAGAATTTGTTTAATTAAACCCCCACTCACCTCCACCTAATAAAACCTGTAAAATCTGCCTCACACACATAAAGCAGTTGGATTGAACAGAAACAGGATGATAAGTGGATTGATAGAGACAGAGCTGATCACTGGGAGCAGGGATCTCACAAACAACAGCCAAATGAAACAGCACGGGAAGTCCTGTTGGATTCAGCTCCACTGCGTTTAAACGTGTTGGCTGCAGATTTATGACGTCATTCCGACACGTTTACATATCTTGTAGCCTACAGTGAAGAGCAGAAGTGCCAGGTTTGGTCCTCAAGATCTACCATCCTGCAACCTGTAGCTGCAGCTCTTCCTCAAAACACCTGAGGGAAATGAATGGCTCGTTACCATGCCCCTGCAGCTTTGGACAGCATGCAGATATGGGAGCTCCGCTTCTGAATAAAGTGTGTTGGAGAAAGGATGCACGTGAAACTGGGAAGGTTAACGACGCAGGACGGTAGATTTTGAGCACTGGACTGAGCCAGCCCTGGTGTAGAGAATAGATCCAGTTTTTCATCTGAGCAAAGTACTGACTCAGGTCAGAGATGTTTTATAAACGAGTCGTTGTCACTTGATCCCGTCAGGTCGCCACGTGGACCCTCCACCCGCTGTCTCTCCACGGGGCGCGAGCACCTGCGGCTCGCGTACTCTGCCGTTGCCCGCATTCTCCTTCCCCGTCTCAGATATCTCCTGCAACATCCAGATGCCCATGAGCACGGTTAACGACGTCCAGCAGCAGTTTGAGGACATGTTGTTGCCTAGCAACGGCTATACCAACAGCAGCCCCAGAGGGGCCATGGACTACAGCACCCTCCTGCCTCCTCTTGCAGCATCCTCCCCGCTGTCCTGGAGCCACGGAATCTCCTCAGACACGGACTACTACGGACATGGGATGGTAAGGTTTCAATTTAACTCATTTAAAATAAGTAAACAAGCAGGATGGTCAGTGTATTTTTCTTCTTTAATTTGACATTTAATTGATTATTTTAGGAATATTTTTCCCATAACACCTCAAATAGCCTTTGAATAAAACATTGCTCAGTGTGATGACAACTCTTTCCAGTTTTCTGGTCTGCAGAAGTTCATGTTTGACTGAATCCAGTAAAACCATCAAATTTCCAAACTTTCTGCAGCTTTAATGTGGAATCTGTCTAAGTCACATGCACGATGGCTCTGATCCTCCTACATGTTTTCCTTCCTTCTTCCAGGCTGCCTTCTCCTCATCAGAGTCTCTAACATTCTGCAAACCCCTGGATCCCAATAGCTACTCCCCACAGGACTCCTTTTCCTCCTCCTCTTCCTCCTGCTATGACTCGCCCAGCAGGATGGAGTCCAGCCACATCTTCGACTTGGAGCAGCACCGCTACATGCACTGGAACCCCCGTCAGGACTGTACATCCTCCTACTGGCTGGGGCAGCAGGAGAGCTTCCCTATGGCTGAATTCCCTTCTTACTATGAGCCCACAGACTATTCGTATGTCAATCTGGAGGAGGAGGGATACTTCAGGAAGGATTTCCCGCTGAGCTCTGAGATGTGTTACAAGGTTCTATGAGGAGAATTTGTTCCTCTGTAGCCCGATTGGTCTTCCAGGACTCTGCAGGACTGGTTGCATGATGGTCTGCTTTGCATTTCAGTTGTTTGCTTCTGCTGCAGAAGAACCAATGAACACTGGATGGATGAGCTTCTATTTTTGTAGCTTTTTTTGTGATTTTTACATCTTATATATATTTTCATATTCAGACATTGCTGTTCAACAAAATAAAAAAGTGTAATTTTCACCAGTGGACTTTTTTTTATTATTTATGTACTTTTTCAGCTATTGCATGAGTAACAGTTGACAGCTAGCTGTCCCACCCATGGAACCAGGGGTGCAGTGAGATAACTCCTGATGTGGGGACCTGGCCCAGCAGGTATGCAGACTGGACACATGTACAAGAGACCTTTTAAAATTGATGCAGATTTTAGTAAGGAACAATTATAAATGTCAGATGTAAGATACAAGAGCAATGAAAAAAGCAATTCATAATATTTTTACACCGGTTTACTGCTCCATTTAAACACTGGTGCCTCATTTATTCACAATTAGAAAAATAAATCTGCTGTTTTCATGATATATAAACATTTTAATAAATATGGCCCAGGCAGGCAGCAGGGATGACTTCTCCTGCTGATACATACTTGTTTTATTAGTACTTGTACTTTTAGCTCCAAATGGAAAATCAGACTTGCACATATTTTTTTACTGAATATGAAACATGAATGAAACTCATTAACATGAATACTTGGAAGAAATGCTTATAAAATTATAATAAAATATCATTATTTGTTAATTGGATGAAAATAAGATACAAAAAATGTATCTTTTAAAATTAAATAGATTATTTTAAGTTGTACATGAACTATAATATTTAAAAGTAGAACATGATAATTGTAATAAAACAAAGTAAAAGAACCCTCATTAAACCGGCACATTCACGCTGTTCATCTCGTCTATGTTTTAAATATATTTTTGTGTGTTGTCTTTCTGCAGTCTGCGAGGTCTATGCTGAGACTTGCACTGTGAAATGTACACTGGTTGTGTTGAATGACAATGAAGCCTGTGCAAAGTCTAAAGTCAAACATCATGTCTAAAACTAGCCGCACTGGATAAGCTACTGTGATCATGTAACATGCAATACATGCCTGGCTGGTAAAACACCCAGAGGTGTTAAAAGAATTGCATGTTTTAAGTGAGGACAGGGATCTAAATTGGTTCGAGGATGCTGCAGAAACACTGGTGCTAAAGTCTACTATCCTGCAGCGTTTAGATGCATCCCTTCTACAACACACCTGAGTTAAATGAATGTCTGGTTACCAGGCCCATGCAGAGCTGGACAAGATGCAGATGAGGGAATTCTGATATTGGAGAACAGATGCATGTAAATGTTGCAGGATAGTAGAACTCCAAGACAGGAGTTTGGCACCCCTGGGACAGAGGAATGCTGCATTCACTTACACTTTGACATATGAGGTTCATCCAGATTGGTCACGCTGAAAATTTGCCAGAATTAGATTGTGTGTACTTGCAGATGCACCTGGATGGCTCATGCACCTCCAAGCTATCTGTCTGGCCCCACCCATGTTGGGAGTGGAGCTGAGTAAAACGATAAAAAGAAAATCACTTTTACTGAATCTGTTCTTTGTTTTGGCTCTTTGTCTTGATTCTTGGCCAGCTTTTTTTCTCTACTTTTACTCTTTTTCTCTACTCAGTCTGTGTGAAGGTGTTATAACTATATAACTATAACTATATTATAACCTTTATAATCGAAACTGACTAACCTCCATATTCTACATTTCTTCTACCAATAAATTAAACTGGTTTTGTGTAAGAGTAAACAAACACTCCCTCTCCTTTCAGCTCACAATTCCTGTGTTTTCTCACACAGGAGCAAACAGAAAACTAACAGTATTTCTGCCAAACAGCTGTTTAATGAAGCATAAGGCGAAACAGCAGTGTGAAACATGAGCACCACTGGTTCTACAATGGGGTGGCAGAACTGCAGCCTCACGGCAGATACAAGTCAGCATGGTTGCTTGTGTCAAGTCAGAGGACACAATATATGATGCGATGTAAAATCATTCATTCATTTCTTAAATCATCAACTCATTGTCCCAGTTCTCAACTTTTTCTCACATGGATCTTTGTTGATGAGTGATGTATCACAGCTGTAATTAAACATTTACCTCTATCTTTATTCTTTCACAGACAAGTATCTGGTGTTTTCCTGCAACTTTTGACCTTTATTATGTCTTCTGTGTTGAAAATTAACATAGCAAATTTTGATACATAAACTGTTGAAAGCATCAGGATTACGAGCACATTTTAGCACAGAAGCAGCTTTTCCAGCTCAGTTTTGCATGAAAAGTCAGGATATATCTGCCTACTTGTGCATGTGTCATATGACACACCACTACCAAAAAAATTGGTAACATGGAAATAGAAACACAATCTAAACTGTTTTAAACAGATGGCTTTGCTTTTTTTTTCCTGTTCAGCAGAATAATGGTCTGGTTAGCACATTGGGTCAGACTAAGAGGAGGTTTATGGACACAATCCTTCATTTCACTATCTTTATTCTGCTGCTACTGCACTTTTTAGACATAAAACTGATGTGTGTCTGCAGGTAAAGGTGAGATTAAAAAATAACACAGATCATGGAAATGAAGTGAAACTAAACTGTTTACAGACTCATCCTCAGACTAGATGACTTGTAAAATTCTCAACAGCGGGTTTTCCACCTGAACGATGGAAGACCATCTGAACAAAGACAAGCTGGGGGCGCTCAGCTCAGCTCAGGCATTAAAAAAGCTGAGCAACAGCAACTTTAAGCCGTTTGGATCTGTTTCTCATTGTAGACGGGCCGACCAGGCTGGGGAAAGCAGGTAAACATGTTGAGTGGATGAATGCATATTTCTGCAGCTTTGTTCTGACTGGTGGCATCAAACCCCACAAGACTTTATAGCACATCCAGCCGGTTCTATCGTCATGTGACCTAAACAACAGCAAGTCCAACATTTATTTAAACATAGAGCTCTTCATCCTGTTGAGTCATACAAGAATAGGAGGACAGCATTGTATCATGTTAAGTGTTAGACTGGCGAGATTACGGTGATTTTCCCAAACACTCGCAGAACGGGATGGAATGGTTACCTGTTCCTCAACCGCACCTTCACCTGACAGGTCGATGATACACCTGAACATGATGGAAAGTGTAGATGTCATACTTACTAGGAATTTTACTCCATTTTAACCGGATTTAATTAACAAAAGTAAAATCTGTTGTTCCCGCCATTTTCACACCTGGAAATGGAAAGTAACTTTTCCTTTTTAACCAATCAAAGGCTTGCAGTTCACCAAGCCCCGCCCCTTTGGGTTTTATCGGTTAGAGTGGTTCCCCAAAGGAAAAATCCCAACAAGTAGGTTGAGTTGGATAATAGGGCGTGGAAGCAAATACAATAAAAACATTGATGGAAACAAGACGATTGGGACCCTAAAAGAATTACACTAAGTCACCAGCTAACTGCTGGGATGGACTCTCACCCTTACAACCCTGAACTGGATTAAAAAAAAGATGTGATGCCTCATCTGAACTATATAAAAAATGACTGAAAGTTCAGTTTAAATTAAGATAAAATGTAGAAAGTTCTGGTTCAGAACAAAACATGTAAAACGTTTCTTTTCATGTCCACGTGAAAAACAACAAGTCATCTCGCTGGACAAATAACTGCATGTTCAGCTACAGGTTTTTCCCCTGAAGCTCCTGAGATAATTCCTTCCTCTTGCTTTTATCCTGACGAGATAACTGGATATTAGCTTCCCAGCAGTAAACTGGAAGTGGGAGCAGCCATCCACCACTTGGAAATCCATCCTTCATGAACTGGTTTTTACTGGTTAGGGATCTCTTCATGTTCCTCCTTTGATACTTTGATGTTTTTGTTCATGGGTTCTCTGAGGCATGGCGCAACAGCAGGGCGAGTCAGTTTGTTGTTCCTGAGCAGGTTTGATCATCTTTATTGATTTAATCTTTTATTTAATCAGAGAGTTCCACTGAGGGCTGACCTCCCTGTTTCAAGAATGCCTTCATCATATTTACACCTGGAGGCCGCTCAGTGCAACCACACCCTGACCTTCTTGGTGGAGGTTAAGCAGTTAAGTCTTGCTCAAGGGCATCACAGCAGTGGAAGTGGTGGAGAGAAAAAATCCACTTTTTTTCCCTTTTTTTAAGCAGGAAAAGAACATTTTGCTTTCTCACACTTTTTTCGTTCACTCCTGTCAGGTGTTTACACTTCACGGTTACACACATGCATGATGAAGGTCTGCGTTAATCTCAAAGCAAATAATTGTAATCCAGTTCAAACAAATCCATGTAAATTCAGTTTAGAAGACCTGAGTTCAGACAAGCCAGTTCATGGAAACTGCTGTGGAAACCAGTAGATTCAGTCCTCCATCCTCTGCTGTACGAGGCAGTAAAGAGGGAAAATGACTGGCAGGGAGATCATACACACCAGGAAGAGCCCTAACATGGAGTGGAGACCTGACCAGGTGTCCCTGCCTCTCACCTGCTACTTGCTGGAATGGCTCCAGCAGCAGTATCCTGCAACCCAGTATTGGGTTTTGCAGAATAGAGAACGGAGGAATAAAAGAGAGGAACATGATGTGGTGCTTTTTATATTGTAGGAACCTTATATGAAAGAATCATGCTACTTTTTCCTTAATGTTGAAATAACGGGATAATTTTTTATGACCTCCACTATCCCCGACAGGAACCCCGACCCAGTCACAATTGATTCTGGACAGGAATTATTATGTTATTAACTATTATGTTAATAATTATTATTATTATGATTATTGGACATCAATAACAAGAACCAAGTTTGAGTTTCTCTCAGAAGCTTTGATCCTGCAGAGACAAAATTCATTCAGTAAATCCATATTTCACATGTACAGATATTTCTCAAACCATGTTGAGTGGCTAAATGTTAGCTGCTATTCGTGTGTTAACTGTTTCTCACTTCCTGAATGAGGTGTGTTCAGATCAGAGACATATTTGTAATAAACGTTTGCTACATTGTGCTTAAGACCTGTATGATTTTTCCAAAATCCTGGTTTACAAACTATCAAAACTGGAAAATTATGGAGCTTTCCCACTTAGCACATTTTACCTTTAACAGGGCTGAATTAAATCCTACTGTTAGAAGCTTATAAAATATTTGTAGCAGGATGAAATTAAATGTTCAGACTCTCCAAAGTCTCCTTCATGGCAAAGATCAGACATCAGACACAAAACTTTTGCTGCTTAAACCGCCAGCTACATAACTGGGACCTCTTTGATGGCTCTGGAATTGGTTCTGAACTGGTTTAATGGGAGCAACCCAGTGAGCCTGTCATTCAGAGTCAGTGGTCAGTCTGAAAAATGAAATCTCATTGACATGATGACTGGACCATGCAAAGCAACCAGCTATACACTAACAGCAACCAGTAGCCGGCCAGCAGCTTTTCTATATTCTCGCCGTTTTTGAACATTGCTGAAGTCATGTGACCAAAGATGAGAATGGTTTTTAAGTGTAAGTCAGCCTGACGTGTTTATTCCAAATAAACATCTTCTACAGCAGTGGTTCTCAGCCTTTTTGCAACACAGTACCCCATGAAAACTATTTTTCCAAGTACCCCCGACCACCAAAAAGTATTTTTGGTCAAGAAAAAACAAAATAAATACAGCACTTTATTATTTGTGTTTGGTT
>JBAMIG010000009.1:300626-312511 GCA_037177335.1 Kiunga ballochi
AAAAGCCACAATTATCAATATTTCAAGGAATAAATGGTTGAAGTGTTTGACTCTATGTGTAATGAATCTAAATGATATATGGGTTTCACATTCTGACATGACTGATGAAGAATATTAAACTTTTTCATAATATTCAAATTTCCTGAGATGTACCTGTATTTATCATTTAATCTACGGCAGAGTTCCAGGGAAGCTGGAGTCTATCCCAGCCGTTAGCAGGCGAGACACTGGTACACCTGGACAGGTTGGCAGTCCATCACGCAGACAATACAAAGACAGACAATTACTTACATTCACCCCAGAGGGACAACTTCCAAAGTGATCAATTAACCTAAAATGCATGTCTTTGGATGGTTGGAGGAAGTCAGAGTATCTGGAGAAACTATACGCAGAAAGGCTGTTGTTTAAGCCTCCCAGTTGAGGTCAGCAATGAAGCGAGAGCGCTAGTCATTACTATCGTGCAGCTATTTAGTATCCATCTATCCATTTTCCTACCGCTTCATCTTGTCCATGGTGGCGGTAGCTGGTAGCTTCTAAATAGCTGCACGATGGTAATGTCTACTGTGGCCTCACAGCAAGAAGGTTCATTGTGGATGAATAATAATAACACCTAATGTTTCAAATCAGATCCATAGTCTATAGCGTTCTTTCCCTTCCCCTTCTGAGTATGTCACATAGGTTGTCAGTTTATGGGGACCGAGAACATAGCGCCTGCAAAATGTTTGGAAAAAGGGGTCTGCCAGTCTACAAAGTATTTTTAAAAGGAGGCGACTCTCAGGCTTCTTTGTTGTTGTTTTTTTTCCAGGCCATCTCATCCTTACTCGCTGATGCTGACTGAGTTTTCAGGAGTATAAGGAAAATTAGGATTGTTGTCATCTTTTTTGGAGGGGAAAGTGTAAAAGTAAACCCTTTATACATGCAATACCTCAAAATCAAACAAAAACAAGGGGCTGTTGATAGCAAAGAAATGCATCTTTGTTGGAGACTCTCATCCTCATATTGGCTTTGTCTAATCATTCGCATCTTCAACAACCTGGATGTCTTATGGCTGAAAACACAGTGTTATTGTTTAATAGACAGAACGTTTTAGCTTGCAGACACACAAAGATATGCAGAAATCCAAAAGTATTGTTGACAACAGCAAATGTCTGTGGTTCAGATGCTGTTCACAGAGCTCAGCAGTCTGTCACAGCTGTGAAACAGCAAACACAGACCAGCCCTAGTGAGTACGCAAAAAGGATCCACATATGCTGACCTCAACCCAGGATGCTGTGGGTTTTCGTTCTGGTCGTGGAATAGTGGACAAGCTCTTTACCCTCTTCAGGGCCCTGGAGGGAGCATTGGAGTTTGCCCAACCAGTCTACTCTCCAGTGCTTTGTGGACTTGGAGAAGACACTCGAATGTGTTCCTCGGGACTCCTGTGGGGGATGCCTTAGAAGTATCGGGTTCGAGCTGTTCATTCCTTGTACAATTGGTGTCAGAGCTTGGTCCGCATTGCCAGCAGTAAGTTTTGGCAGTAAGTTGGATTTGTTTCTTGTGAGGGTTGGAGTCCACCAAGACTGCCCTTTTTCACAGATTCTGTTCATAACCTTTGTGGACAGAATTTCTAGGTGCAGCCAAGGTGTCGAGGGAATCCAGTTTGGGGGCCTTAGGATCGGGTCACTGCTGTTTGCAGATGATGTGGTTCATCTGTCCTCACCTCTCACTCAAATAATTCACAGCCGAATGAATTTACTGGGATGAGAATGAGCATCTCTAGATCTGAGACCATGGTTCTAAACCCAAAAAAAGTGGAGTCCTCTAAGGATGAAGGAGGAGCTCAGAGTAGAGCCGCTGCTCCTCCACATGGAGAGGAGCCAGATGAGGTGGCTCAGGCATCTGGTTAGGATGCCTCCTGGACGACCTCCCAGGAGAGACCTAAGAAACACTGGAGCGATTATGTCTCTCAGCTGGCCTGGAAAAGAATTTCTGCTTTGGTGTAAGACAAACCAAAGGCTAGCATTAATTTAACAGGCTAATGTACATTTCCACTTAAAGGAATGTAAAAAGAAGCTACAAATAAGCAACAAAAGCACAGCAGCTCATAAGTTTATAAGTAATAATATAATAAAACATTAATTGTGTAACATTCAGTTTTTCTTTTCATCCGTTTTATAACTCTTGTTTTCAAAGAGGTAAAGCTGAATAAGGACATTAATGTGAAAGACAGCGTGTTCATCAGAAGCAACAGATGAGAACATGTTTTAATTCCTATTATTTTGGCCTCAGAGTGGTTTAATGGTTTTGATTTTAGCTCCCAGACATGTTTCCTATCAGTCCTCAGCTAACTGCTAAAGTCTTCTCACTGTGTAGGTCTAAATCTTCTCAGGAATCTTATTTCTGCTGAAAGTAGGACATCAGATCCACTCTGAACTGGAGATTTATTGACAATATTGATGAGGCTACTGGTAGGGCTACTGACCCCTCTGAAATCTGAATGGACATGACAGGTTCACCTCAGGTGATTGACTATTTGGCCTTTTGGTGGACTTATAAGTGTCTCATTGAATTAATGAATTAATAAACTGTGTGACACCATGCATTTGATACATCTCACAAACCTCAACATATCTTGAAGGTTGTGTCTAAAAAAGTTTAAGACCCACTGCTTAAGTAGATTTTAACAAACATCTGGCCCCAAAAACACTAAAATCTTCTTTGCAAAAGACAAAAGGAAACCCTCCATAAAGAAGCACTTATGACTCCCGATGAAGAATTTCATTTGTTTGTATTAATTTAATTTCTGACATTCAGATAAGTTTTCTCTGTAAAACCCTGCCGAGAGTTTGAAAAAGGCTGAATTTGCTTTCAAAGTTATTAAAGAAACTGGCTAATTTCCTCCTGCTTGCACATAACCAAATTCCCACAGTTGCACTGAAAACTGAAGGAGTGATGCGTGAAATCATCTAGGAGCCTTAAGAAAAACACTTTCAGGAAAGCAGTAATTTTCAGGAAATTATGGAACTTCCCTTTTCAGTTTTTAAGCAGAGGTAACTGTGCCAGGTGTGCTTTTTTTTCAGTTTATCTTAGTTAAACATCAGCTTACCTCAGAACTGCCTCATCCTAATAATTACTCATGCATGGAACAAAGAAGCAGAGCGATGCAGCATGCTGCCCGAGGTCGTGCAACGCCTTCATATAAACAACATGCAGGGAAAATCACTTTTATGAAAGTTAAACATTCACAGATATATAAGCTGTATTTGAGTCAAAACTTGTTTGTGAGAATGACAAGATTGTTAATGACTGGACATGAGAAATCTTGCTGTGAACTTCAGATGACTCGCCCTGATGTTTTTTACAAGTCTTTCTTTTCTGTCTAATTCATAACATTTCTGTTCTTGTTTATTCAACAACGAAACTCTCTCTCTCTCTCTCTCTCTCGCTCTGTGTGTGTGTGTGTGTGTGTGTGTGTGTGCGTGTGTGTGTGTGTGTGTGTTAACATGAGTCCATAGCATTGCCTGTCTCAGTTGAAACTGACTGACTTATGGAACAGTTCCTGCATCTTTATACAAGCTGCAGCTTGTGCTGCTTCTACAGTAGGAAACAAAATAAATTGTAGCCCTGCACTGAGAATGCACACAATGTGTCCTGCAGGTAATATTATGATGGCAAAACACTGCACACAATGTTTCTTTTTACCACCCAAGCCTCATTTTATATTTGTTTGACTAATATCAGTCGTAACATGCTTTTTATTGTTTGGACCTGCAGGGGCAAACTTTCTATTTAATGGCATAGTCTCGAGTTCAGTGTTCAGCAATAAATCTATCTGGTCTCCAGTGGTCTGATGAACAGTACAGACAATGACTATATATCCCATTGATAATAAATAATAAAGAAATAAGATGGTCAACAGTGTGCGCTTCCACACAGCACACTTTTTAATCCAGCACTGCCCCCTGCTGGTGAGCGCCGGTATATGCATGTAGCTGGTGAACAGAAGATGGCACCAGAGGACTGAGCTTTCATTATCACACAATATTCCAGTTTCAGAAATGAATTTCACAAGAGGATGATGCAAGACAGGCTGAAAGTTCAACTGATGGATCCAGCAGAGACATCGTTTCATGGAGGCTTCTCTGCTTTCAGCCCCAAAAACATTTCTGACATGCACTGAAAACGTGTTTGCAGCCAAATTAAATAGAGCAGATACTTTCATTGTGTGTGTGTGTGTGTGTGTGTGTGTGTGTGTGTGTGTGTATGTGTGTGTGTTTCCCAATCCCAGTTTGCATCATTAGGTGCTAAAACCTCCATCTTTCTGTCTTCCTTGCAATTCAGCTCCACTGGATCAAGCGTAGGCTTTACACTATGGACGATGCTCTTCTTGGCAGGGTGTGAAAGGCCTCAGGCTCCTCTGCCTTCAGGCGAAGCAAAGCAAGCTGTGTGAATATGGTACAACTCCTATTTAAGGCTAAATCTACTGCAATAAAGCCTCAGCCATTTTAACAAAGCAAGGGATTTACTCCTCTCCTCAAGTGTGGAAGGAAATTAGGGGCAACTCGTTTTCTGTTTCCGGTAATCTCCAGCATTCCTCTCTGAGTATAAAACCATATTCACACAACTTCTGGCACCTCACAGCAGATCCATTTATCTGTCACACACTGATTTGGGGTGTTTATGGCAGCGGGAGACCCATCCAATGACAAATCCTGCTTATATCTGATCTTCTGAAAACATTTGGAGATCCCTCGTCTGTGAATGCGTTTCAGTCAAAATGTGTTCATGCAAAGATTCAAAGGAGAAAAAAAGCCCGATTTTCAAAAGGAGTCTATTATATGTGTTTCTTAATGTATTTCATGCATGTTCCGTTTCCTTTCCTCCAGACTTCAGCTCCAGCAGCTGCTGCCACTTCTGGGTTTGTGATGGCTCTGCTGTGCAGTGGAGGGAAAGGAACTGGACAACAGATAGGTCATCTAGTGCAGCCACATCCTTCTCCAGAGAGCAACCGCAGGATGGACATTGAGATAATGAGGGCCGACAGGGAGCTGGGATGATCCAGGAACACAGAGGTGCTGTAAAAGTCTTTCCAATGTATTCAGGGGACTTATATCCTTTGGGTAAAACACTCCTGAAGACTATTAATGGCAGACAATTTGGTGAGGAGGGCCAGTCCTTTCCTGGATGGTTCTCTGGACTCAGTGGAGGTGATGAGTGATGGGATGATGTAGGCTATGCCTACATTGATTATGACCAACACCTCCCATCACCAGTAGCTACGAGACTAAGAAGCAACATCCATGTCAATCAAAGGGCGATAACTATTTATTTGCTCTCAGTTATAGTTACATCAGACACCAAAACCTTCATGTTTGAGCATGTAAAAGCTTGAGTACCTCCAATAAAACAGGCACTAAATATCCTGTCACTGACTTCAAACCCTAAACTGGGAATGATGTCACACACATAATGATTGTGTTCCGGTTGGAGGTGGGAAACCAAGCTAGCCACTGTTAGCCATGACCTGCTGTAAAAATACCATAATTATCATATTTAATGAGACAAACTGACCGAACTGCTCATAAATAATTTATTTCTGGATATTTTTTTACATTATTATGTCTTATTTGGTTTCTCAAGCTTGTTTTTTATGTTCAGATCCAACACATGCTCTACAATGACATCCCTTTCACTCAAAGAGACTATAGAGCAGGTAATATGTGCGTAGTTAGACCTTTCAGGGTTTGCAGATGTCCAAGAAGGACTCTGATGCTGTACCTTCCTTTACCAGCAGGGGGCTCTGTAAGACTGGTTTGTAATGAAAGGAACAGTAGAGGTAATGCATGTTCCCTAACCCATCACCCAGAACACGAACTCATCTGCTGTCTCTAACATAACAGACTTAATAAAAGATTAAACTAAATTATTGAGAATTTTCTGCAGTTTATACTGTGTTATTTCTGAAATGGTTCATAATACAGTGAACATCTCACATCTCAGGTTTCAGCATGGATTCAGCGTTAGTTAGGTTGTAACCTACTAATTCTATGGGATGACTCTGTGTTCATGTTTTACACACACACATACACATAAAAGAATATTTGGTAGTAATTTTACAGCAATAGGAAACAAACATAAAACAGAATACGGTTAATATGTATTATAGATTACGAGAGCCCTCGTTATCAAGCCAGACAGTACCACTAATGCTGAAAATAAAGCTCCCTGATTAAAATTAGATCAACCGCAGGATTAGTTCACAGACAGTGAATTATGGAAGTCCTTCTGAGTCCATGCAGTGATTTCCAGCAGGGAATATTGTCTGATTTCAAGCAGAAGGTCATTAGCAAGCAGCTTTGTCCCATGCATACAGAGATTCCTCTTGATTTGTTAGATGATATTCTACACTGTAGATGGTGATATCTTCTCAGACAGTTGGACTTGGGTCCATCTTTCCATCTGGAAGACTCTGGCTCTCTATAATGCTCCTTGTATACGCAGTCATCTTACTGACATGTTAACAGTTAACCTGATGCTCCTACAGTTGTTTTGTTTCCAACAAAAGACTGAAAACGAGCAACTTGTTTAAATAAACCAGATTATACAGCGCTAGCTTAGTCAGCATTAAGTTTACTTTGAACATATTTTTAGATTTTACCAGCTCCATTGTGAAACTCTTGATGAACTGAGTGAACCTTTCATCCCTAAACTCACTGAAAACTGAGATGGCATTGTTTCCCCATATTAGCTTAATGTTAATACTGCTCCATAGCTTCATGCTAACATCAGGCAACAGCTAGTTGTTTCTCCACATGGATTAAATCTCTTCTAGAAACATGGAGATGTTTTGAAGTGAGGATAAAAACAGGAAACCCGGGTGCTGACACTGGCCAAAATGGTTAAGTCATACTGTAGAAACATTGCAGGAAAGATGTTTCTGTCAGGGACTTTTAAAAAACCTGGGATTTCCAGTACTTCAGAGGTGGACAGTGTCAGTGTTTGTGGCTGTACCTTTAGTTTTACTGGACTGCATGTGTGAGGCAGCTCTTTACTTTTCTGGAGTTAAAACAGAATTTTTCTCAGCAGAGCTGGAGTAGAAGAGAAGAGTTTTTCTTTTGGTCTATCTACCCCACATGCTTCGATCCCACATTGACTGATGTGTGTGTGTGTGTGTGTGTGTTTGTGTATGTGGGGGCGCAAAAACAAGCAGTTGTGTATGAGTGTGTGAATAAAGCTGCTCTCTACCGCAGCAGCAGGATAAAAAACAAACTTAACAATCTTGTTATTAACTGCATGATATAACTAAAGGGAGTGTTCCTGAAAACAGCCTCCAGGTGTACCACAGGAATACATCTATCATTTCCAGGCTGTACAGCCTGAGCGCTTTGTTGCTCATCTGTTCCTTCACCTTTGTTTGGCTGCCAGCTCTTTGTTTTTGCACGTCTTCGCTGCCTGCTTCACGCATCTTCTTCGTGAGTCCAAACTTTTGTGTCAGAAAACAGTCAGTATTTTGAAAAATCTATTTCCTGATGGGACCATCAGGAAACGATGCAATATCTCCTCTTTCTTTTCCCCAAAAAAGAAAACAACATCCTGCAGGATGTTTCCAGCAGCTGTAAGCTTCAACCTCTTCCTCCATGCTAATAAATACTGGGGAAAGTTCACCAGCAATTCTGTCCAGTTTGGAGACTTCAGGCACTTTGACTGGAACTTCACCAGTTACCAGAGAGTCTGTTTGGAATTGGTGTAAAATTAAGATGCATCACGTCACTGCCCAATAACATCAGCCAGTTCCTCTTTACAGCATCACTTGTAATAACGAAGACAGGAAACATGATGTATTGCATCAGCAGTTTCACACAGCAAATATGAATTTACATGCTCAGTACGACTCTGGTACATGGACACATGTGGGCTAAAGGAATAAGAAATGAGGCGAAAGCAACACAGGAACATATTTGAGCCAGTGGGGGAGAGTGTGGGGGAGATATGATGCAAGCATCGCAGAAATGGAGGCTGGGTGGGGGGTAGGGGTGGGAGGTGGGGTAAGGACTGGAATAGAGGATGAGCTGAACCTCTGGGTTGAAATTGCCTGTGGTTGTGTTGGAGGCATGTGTGTCAAGAGAAAGTTTTAAATTCATTATTAGCAGCTGACTGTGTGAGCACTGGGACGGGAGGGAGGAGGGTGGTGAAGAGGAACAGTTTCAGTACTTTCTTAGTATTACTGGAGTGGTGTTAGGAGGTATGACTGTAAACAACCTTCTGTATGGCTGCAGCTGCTTTAAATGTGAGATGGAACTATGCAGGTTTATCTACCAGCGTTAGCTTTAAATAGCTATTTAACATGTCTGATCATTCAGTCAATCACATTCATTAAGTCAAGATCACAGGGATATTTTCATGAAGAACAAATGTTTGTGTTTAGAGAAGTAATCTCACAAACTTTCACACGTTTAGTTTCACATTCCAGCACGAGGTGCAGCCAAGACGTGTTATTATCTCATGATGGGTTTGTTCAGATGTGAATCACAGGACCTGATCTTTTTTTTTGCCTCAGGGCGAAATGTTAATAAAAAAGCTTTATGTCAGAAGTTTGTGGTTTCTTTTTCTTTGTTTTTAATGAATAAATCTAATCTTTGCCTTTTCACTTTGTCTTGATGAATGAGGGTGTCATTCTCCTGGATCTACTGCAAATCTTAATGCCATTACATGTTTATGCACGTTATGTTCATTTTACCCTTTTAGACCTGACGTAAATATTGATGAGAGAAGTCAAATTCCTTTTAATGATGTTACAAACGTACAAATAAATGTACAAATCTGGAATTTCATGCAATGAAAACATTCATGAGGGGAAACAAGCTACATGCAACAAGGTGCCTGTTTGTTTTCCAGGGACACAAATGTTTTTCTCTGAAGTGACGGTTTAAAAAAATAGTTCTTCACAGCCCGTCCCATCCCTCTTCCCTCCCCACCCAATCATCCTAACAATATCTAATGTCTCCCTAACACCGTATATTCTGGCATTGACTTGATTGATTCTTTTTTCCACTTTTTCTTGTTTGTTTTTTACTTAGTTTCTATCAAACATCCTTGAATAATATGCCAGTAATCATTACTTATTGCTTCATTTATTACTAAGTGCTTCTCTATTATGTTTACTAACAGTTAATACAACAATAAAGTAAAATAACATGTATTGCACTGTGCACATCAGAAAACTAAGCAGAGAATCCTCAGGAGCACCTACAGGACAGGAATGTTTTATCACAGTAATACTGAAAGTATCAGCAAGTAAACCAGCTTTTACTGGTTTGTTCTACTGGCACGATGAGAACAATTTAGAACCAACACAAAGAAATTCTGAGACAAATTAGAATTAGAACAACTTTATTGTCACTCTACATTTTTAAAATTAACAACAGCCTAAAAGCATTGAAAACCAATCCCAAAACTTTATTAAAGATGAAGATCCAAATGCATAGCGGTAGCAATAACCCAGATGGCTGTTTAACATCAGCAGTAAGTCACCATCAACCATCCGCAGCTTTTTACACGATACACCTGATCACACAGGACGTTACTGTCTAAACATGTGACGTCATCCATTTGTAAGTTTCAATAAAGCTCATTTGAATACGTTAGAAAACACACCTCCATCCCAAACACATAAAACTGAGGGATCAATACACAACTCCTCAGTGTACTCGTGATTTTCTACTATAATATCATGGTGTGATAATAAGTAACACCAACTCCTTGCTATACATTACATGACTGAAGAAGAGCAATGACAGAAATGTCCTGTTCGTTTTAGGGCGTGTTACCCATATTTCCAGAACATTCTTTATTTTACATGCATCTCTATGTACCACATCCAATCAGCAAATGTTTATTACACACAGTTTTAATTTTTAAATCTGTGTGACAGTACACTAAAAACACCACCTCTACACACTGATCACTATTTATTACAGCCTCACGCTGCAAACCATGACTTCCAATACCAGATAATGAGTGAATTTCATCCTGTTTAACACAGAATTTATCCTCATTTCATGACTAAAACACTTAAACACAACCCTACTTAATTCTGTCATGCAAATAGCAAACTTCTTCAGATAAAAACAGTAGGATATTTTTAAGTCACATGATATATTTGACTTTGTTAACATCATTTCCGGGACTCCCGCTTATGCAGGAGCCGGAAGTTGGGCTTGTTTCCTCTGAGATAATGTAACGTTACATTTCACAGAAGCAAAACGCTACAAGTCTAATGTGGGTTTTAGATGCCTGAATGGGAAGCAAGTTGATTTGAATCTTTCACAACCCCTCACAACATAAGATATACTGTCCTCTTATACAAAGTCCTTTTAAGCGTTGACATGTAAACTCATTGGCTACTAATAAAGATGGATCCTCGGTGCAGCCATGCAGAGAAAATTTCCCTCAGACTAAATAGTAACGGCCAAACCGAGCCAGTTATTTTACATGTCAGTCTCCAGGGACAACCTTACAGAGAACTAGTTGCTACTGGAACGTAACAAACAATGGAAGTTTCACAGAAACCAGCTCATAAGTATCTAACATGTCTGTGAAGGCTTTAGGAAATATCTGGTTGCAAGTCAGGTATCTCAGCCTCTCTCAGAACATCAGATGCTTTATATAACAGGCCCGAACGGTGGAGCCTGAACTACTCAGAACATAACTGTTGGGTTTCCAAAGTGCCCTGCCGGGCGCTCGGCCAACTGTGAGACGGATCTCCTGGGAAAGAACAACAAGGTATTCAGCAAACAGGTTAAATACATTTCATCAGTTGTAACAGTCATGAGAAAACCATTATATCACTGGGATCCGTTCCGCTGCGGGTTCTTACATTAAATCATGTAAAAACGTGAGACATGGTTACAAGCAGCCGTCATCATCAGACTGAGCAGATGCTTTTTCACAGTCAGATGATACAATGCCCTGGAGGAAAGACATCTTCATGACATTGTCTTTCACCAAGCTAAAAAAGGATCATTTTCAAACTCTTTGGAGTTTTCTAATGAGAATATTTAGATGCAGAAATCAGCCAACCTTTCCAACCCAATTTCAGGTTGTGCTGCATGTCAGACTTTCCATGTTAAGGTTAGTAACAGAGCTTAGCAGCAGGTCTGCATGCAAACAAGCCACCAGACTCCTGGAACAATGTCCTTTGGATTTATCAGACCAATGTGGGCATGCATGTATACAGGACATCATTGAAAAATATATTTTATCATATCTTCTTAAAAGGAACTCCAGCTCTGTGTATCTTATTAAATAAAAATGTGCTTTAGCTGCACAAACATGAGCTGCACGATACTCAACATTGTTTAGTTTTTAGCTGTTTCTAAATAGTCATTTCACCCGTACGCTGCCATTGCTGTATATGCTGCAATGCATTCTGGGAGGTAAAGCATTCAGGTTGTAAGTGTCTCCCGGCTCTATCTAGTGCAGGAGGAGGGAACCCTGGTCCTCAAGAGCCGTATTTCCTCCAGGTTCTCCATGTATACCTGGCCAAGCACACTCGATTTAAATCAAATGGATCCAGCAGCTTATCAAGCTTTGACTCGTTCATTTGAATCCGGTGTGCTGGGCCAGGTGTACAGTGGCCCAGAAGGCAAAGCTCTCAAATTAATGTTCGCTCTACGTCCCCCGCCCTCACTTATGATCATGAGCTGTGGGGTTGTGACACACAACAACAAGAAGGGGGTGGCGGTCTGGGCGATCTGGCCCCTCGCAGGCGCTGGTTGGCCTCCCTGCCTGCGGGGTGGGGTGGGGGGGCCTCCCTTGGGCGCTTGGGGCCCTGGGCCGGCGCTCTGCCTGCCGTGAGCGGCCGGTGCCCGGAGGGGTCAGCGTTTCCTGGCCTGGGCCCGCTGGGG
>JBAMIG010000009.1:312611-328661 GCA_037177335.1 Kiunga ballochi
GATAGATAGATAGATAGATAGATAGATAGATAGATAGATAGATAGATAGATAGATAGATAGATAGATAGATATGTTTCTGATAAGTTTAGGGGGATTGTGTGAGTTTTTTCATGACATAATGAAAATAAGGTGCTTTAATTCACATAAACCTGTCAAAACAACCAAACAGAAGCAGAATGGTTGGATCTGAAATAAATTAAGCTGTTTTAATTATGCATCACATCGTCAAAGGGTTTATGTATTGTGTATCAAACAAACAGGTTTAATGACGCTCTGTCAGCCGAGTTCTCTCTCATTCAGATGGTTCGTTCGCTTCTCTCCCCTCCTACTGCAAGTATTGTGCGATATTGCCTCATGCACTTGAAAGACCTACAACTGCTAGAAGAGATACCAAGAGATTTCACGCACAGGCTTTCACACATACACATGCACACGCACACACCCTGTTCAAGCTGGGAGATGAGATAGGCAACGTATGGTGTCTGCTGGCTGGAGGAGATGATACAGCCCCACTCACCCTCAGAAAAATGGAAAAAATCCAGTAGTTTGCTCCTTCTCAATGTAAAGCATCTTCATCCTGTCAGTCAAAACCTGCATCCCACATCTGTTTTATCTTCATCTTTTTTTTATTAAACATTATGATGTAAGAAAGCACAGAGATAAGTGATACAGAACTGCTTTATTTGGCTGTAATTTACCTGATCAATCATTTCCTGACACTGACATCAATATTTAAAAGGACCTGAATTTCAGATACATCAAATCCATCAATTACAAAGAAAATTCCCATGAAGTTGTACTGTTACACAACAAGGTGTTTTATTCTGTTGCATCAACAGGTGATTGTTTGTTCGCTAAATACAGCCCAGAGACAGACAGAGACAGAGAGAGAGAGAGAGAGAGAGAGACACACACAGAGAGAGATACAGAGACAGAGAGATACAGAGAAAGAGGGAGATAAAGAGAGAGAGAGAGACAAAGACAGAGAAACAGAGAGAGGGGGGGGTGTCTTCTCAATGAAACCAAAGTAAAGCTGAGCATGGATCACACCAAAGAGGACAAACTCAGAGAAAAATCACTAGCTGATGAGGAAGATGAGGAGGAACAGGAGGAAGTCAACTCAGTTTAAACCAATGCTGTGGAGATTTTGAAGCCATGCAGTTAACATAATATCGCCTTCAAATAACACTCGCACATGCTTTTCCAGAATCACACATGCATTGGGAATCTGGTGGAACATTTTACACGTTTCTCTTAATGTTTCTGATGAATGGAGCATGATACACTGGTTTCCAGCTATTCCTTTATTCATTTATTGATTGTTTTGAAGCAACTGATAAATCATCATTATTATAATAATTATTAGGTAAAAATAAAAATATAAAATAAAATATATATTCAGTGAGTATGCCTTGGTGCTGCTGACGTGTGTCACAAGAAAGCACAAGCAAATCAATCAGTACGCTGAACCAGAGCCTCTGGAGACGAAGTCGCTGAGCGCCACAAGGCTGTGAGAAGAGTTCGGATCACAGTGGTCCCGGACGAGTTCAGCATCTTCTCTGCAAGCCGCCTCTGTAAGGCTCCATTTACCACCCGTTCCTCCTCTCAAGTCTTTCTGCTCCCGCCTGCCTCCTCCAACAACTACAGGTTGATTTAAAAGAACTACCAAAATCATGCAACTACCCTTCATTTAGTGTGAGACAAGAACCAGAACCAGAACCCGTCGGTGCTTTTGGCTTGGAGATCGGTGATGTCGGGTGGAGGTGAGGTGGGTGTGGGCGGGGTTTTAGGCACTGCCATCCTGTTTGAGCCGCTGACTGCGAGCCTTGTAGACCTCGATCAGTAAATCTTTGACGTACTGGATTTCTCGCTCCACCGACTCCGCCTTGTCACGGAGCTCGCGGTTCTGTCCCTCCAGCCCGTGAAGCTCCTCCTCCAGAGAGTCCAGCTCCGCCCTCTTACGCAGCCGGTACCTGCAGGGACACGTTTGCCTGGGTTTTTTGCTGCCTTGCAATTTTATTAATGAGTCAAACCCCCCACCCCCCCTCCTCCCTATGTCACACAATGCTGAATGCTCCACCCTACACCCCCTTTCCGCTTGGTGTCTAGCCTGTCTCACCCTAATTGACACACCAACCAGGTCAACACCAGCAGAAAGGTGCCATGAAGGAAGGGGACCTTCCATCTACCTCCAATGGGATCTGCTGGTTTATCTCCCTCTCCCTCCAACGGGATCTACTGGTTTATCTCTATCTACTTCCAATATGACCTTCTGGTTTATCTCCAGTATCTCCAATGGGATCCACTGGTTTATCTTCAGTATCTCCAATGGGATATACTGGTTTATCTCAATCTCCCTCCAATCAAGTCTACTCGTTTATCTCCATCTACCTCCAACAGGGTCTACTGGTTTATCTCCATTTCCCTGCAATATGGTCTACTGGTTTTCCTATTCTCTTACGTATGTGGTCTACTTAGTGATCTCCTTCCTGCAGAGTCTAATGGTTTTTCTTCCTCCAAGTCTCCTAGCTTATCTGCATCTCTATCCTACATGGTCTACTGGTTTATTTTCACCTCCCTCCAGTGGAGTCTATTGGATTATCTCCACCTCTTTCCTACGGGGTGTACTGGTTTATTTGGGGCACATCTAACAATGCTCATTCAGTGCGTGCACTACAACATGCTTTACGAAGAGAAACAAGGGTTGCATCTACCTGTGGGCGGCGGTTTTGTTCTGGTCTCTCTTCTTCTGCTTCCTTTCTCCGCTACTGGAATCCAGAGAAGGTCCCCCCATCACCAGAGTCGGTTTAACGGAGCAGGGCTCATCCTTTAACCTCTGGGTGGGGCGGTGGATGGGGGGTCCAAGCAATGGCCCCTCGCCCTCCCCTCTGGACAGACATTCATAGCTTTGGTCTGCAAGGCATTCTGGATAGAGGTAGTGGCCATGTTGGGGCTCTACAGCCTGTGCTTGTGACGGCTGGTCTAGATCTCCTATAAAGCTATGATAAGGCTCCGAACCGGCCATGGACTGGTGGAAGTAGCCGTCTCCGGCCACCATTGTCTCTTGGGGAATACTTCCAGAAAGTCCTCCATCTTTGCTGCAGTGCAGGACCTCAAGCCCCGTGCTGTCGTAACTTACATTGACCTTCACATTGTGCATGAACTGTCCCTCTCGCTTGTGGTGGCTGTCGTAGGAGCCACCCAGACAAAAACCTCGAGCAATCTCTTCGCTGCAAAACATTCCTTCTGAAAAACAGTAACTCTCCTCTTCCTTCAACGATAAAGCACATTCTCTCACCTTTTTCACACTGCCGATGCTGTTCTTACTGACCGTCTTCAGGGTGGAGTAGTGGTTAACTGACACCTCCGTGCTTCCTGAGTAACATCCCCTGGAGCCCCACGTTTCAAGTCCAACTTCGTCCCCAACTTTCACCGCCTCGCTCAAGATTCTTCGCCCGTTGTTGTGGTGGTAGCGGTGGTGGTAGCTGTAGGGAGCGGGTCGGGCTATTTTGGTTCTGCTGATGGGACCACCACAGAAGCTGGCCAGGTCCAGTTCTCCTGTTGCCAAGGTAACTACCACAGGGCTGGGTTCTGATTGGCTGGTCCCATATGAGCCATAGGGTAACTGATAGTATGACTGGGAGCCCATGGCTTGGGCGCCTTTGTCACATTTTGAGGATTTCTCAAACTTGTTTGTAGTGGATGTGGACTCGGAGCGGAAGTAGTCCTCCAGCTGAGCCAGTTCCTCCTGCAGTAGAGAGGTCATAACCTCCAGATCTGAGGGCACCTTGACATCCTGTTCTAACGGTGAAGGGGGAAGAGAGGAGCTCGGAGAAGACTCGGTCGTTGACACAAATGAAGACAAATCAACTTTTTCCGTCATCCAATCTGAGTGACCATCACCTGGAACAATCAATATGAAAAAACACAACAAGCAGTTAAAAGCCAGTAAAACCAGTGAAACAATCCACTTTTCTTTCAAATGTTTGCATCAAATATCTCAAATAAAAAGGATAAAAATCGATCAAATTGTTAATGAAAGCAAAGCTGAGAGGGCAAAAAGCTTTAACACATCCAAGAAGATCCAAGTGAACAACTAACCGATCATCTGAAAATGATTGAACAGCATCGTCTGCATTCGATAAATATCCACTTAGCTGTACTCACTGTACGACATTAGCCCCGTGCTGCACTGCGGCTCCGACCTCGGGATGTGGAAAAATAAAAAAGCGTCTTGGCAAAACTCACCAATTAAGTGCAGCTCCTTCGCTGGCTCCGCCCCCGTTCCAGATCGTGATTGGCTGCGGCTAGCCTGTCGGAGAGGGGGAGCGCCAAGCTCGCCTGTGGAAATGGAAGGAATTTTCCTGCAAAGGATCGATGCCGCCATTGTGTCGTCTACTCTTATCAAATTGTTCAAAAGCACAAATGGTGCAGTGGCTGTACGCTGGAGCTGTGGAAAGACCTGAAGACCTGCAGCGATAATCGGAAAAATGTGGATTTTAACTATTACAACAGCTTAAATCACTCATTTTAAACTTTTACACGATTTAATAATTTTTACAAATAAAAAAAACAACTATTAAATTTTAATAAATCACATTAACTTTTTTTTAGTTTTACTTAAAATAAAGTTTTGCTTATTTAAATGTTTTCTGATTGGTAGATGATTAAATTATGAATAAATGCAAAATATAATTTTAAAAAATTTTATAAATTTAAATAGAAGTTTTTAAAACTATGATAAATATTAAATAATTATAATAACAATAACAATAATAATAATAAAATAACATTTATCTAAATAAGAAAAGTAGAAATTTTTAAAGGAAATCAGATTTTATCTTATCAAAATTAAGTATTAAAAATGTTGAATTCCTGCAACAACAAAAAATTACAATTAATTATTTTAAAATTATTTTAACTAATTAAAACTGTTTCCATGTGCGTTTATAATGAGTAAACTAGTCCTTTAAATACCTGAGAGTAAAAAACAGGAGGAAATAAGACATAAATGTTAGTTTAAAGCGGATAAACAGACTTGTAAATGAAAGATGATGTTTTCCTCCCAACTTTCCTCCTGCGCTCCTGCAGGCTGCTCTACTTACCCCATACTTCCTCTGTCGTCTTGGAGCAAAGCACGCGCAGCTGTGAGTCAAGCGGGAGACGGTCGCCCTTTAAAAAGTCATATTTTTCTCTTTTGGAAATCAGGGAGTCTTCATGAAGCGCTTTATCCGCCAAACACACTTGCAGAGAGAAAGTTTTTAAATCCGCTACTTCTCCAACTCCTAATGCCCGGACCTCATCACAGCAGACGCGATCAATGCGCAGTTTACAGAGTTCACCCTAGCCGTTACGTCATAAAGCTGGGGGACTTTCCTGCTACCTGGAGACTTCACGCGCGCGCACATCTAACAGGTCCTGGCTCAGTTTGCTTTACTGTAATTATTTCTTTCAATGTATTATTTTTTTGTTTGACAGCTCGTGCCTTAGAAGTGCTAAAAGGTTTATTCAAATAACTTTTTTGATAATATTTAAATCATGGTTGTAGGCTATATATTGTTTATTATCTGGCTGGATTTGCTTTTTCTATTTTTTTAAGTCCAGCTGGAAATAAAGCAGAAACATGAGCTCTCAACATACAGCACTATGTTTGCTGCACAAACTCTTTCTTTTACACAAACTCTCTCTTTTATCCTCTAATAATAAACCTCCATGTTTAACACATTATCAAAGCTTAAATTAATCCTTCCAGCCAGAGGCAGGGAGAGTTCAGAAAGTGTTAAGCGGACAAGCGGTGTGGCACTAGATTCCTTGGCGCCCCGGCGGAAGGACACCGTGTTGCAGTTTGAAGGTTTTTTTTTAGTTGCAACCCTGTTGCATCAGATCCGCGGGGGATTCGCTGAGCGGTGAACAATGTGGCTGCCCCATTGGTCTGCGAGGGGGAACTTTTCTTCTTCTATTGGCTTCTCATCACTTACATTGATCACTAATCATACATATTGTCTCCAACATGACAGTCAGAACAAGTCAATTTATAGTTTTTATCCTTTTATTCCTTTATTTATTCCTCCCATACAGCCACAATAAATAAACATGAATGCACAGTGTATAGTCATAATTTAATACTTTCTCTAATTTACATTTACGTTGATGTTTTTATGTAAATCTTATCAAATTAAGCAATTTTGTGCATTTATAACAGATTGTTTTTAACTGCAACAGAACTGTGTTACAGAAGTTTCAAAATAAATCATATAGTATTAAAACGTTTTACCGTATTTTAAAGATATAATTCAGTGTAAATTTTCTTGTGTGTGTGTGTGTGTTTTAACTGTAAACCTTTAGAGATGAAGGTGAAGATGGAGAGCTGACTTTTCAGGTTGTCCAACATGGATGCATCAACAGATGGGTGACGCAACAGGTGTGGAATAATATGTCCACAAGCATTTCTATGTCCATGATGAAGAGTGGTGTGTTCAGCAACTTCCTCTCCCTCACTCATGGAAATGCTGCCGGCTTAACTTATGAATGAGTATTGATCCCACATATTGATCCAAACAGGAGCAGACCATGTTGCGGATCCGTCAGAACCTCATTCTCATTGTTGTAATCTGGAAGGGTTGTAGAGCAGCGTGGAAGTCAGGAAAGCATCATCATCTCGTGGAGATGTTTTCAGTAGTTTCATCTCCTCGTCCAATCAGACAGCAGCATAACAGTGAGACTGCATGAGATGCACACACGGATCAGTACATGATCTACATTATAATTACCACATTATTATGTAAATAAAACCCGGATTATGATCTATTAACTGAACTTTGTCCATAAAGTGGATTCAGCTTATTTTCTGATCTGTCCATGGTATTTGTGTGTGTGTGTTTGTGTGTGTGTGTGTGTGTGTGTGTGTATACGTGTGTGTGTACGTGTGTGTGTGTGTGTGGGTGTGTGTGTCATCCTGATCTATGAATCACACCACCGTAAAAGACTCTTTTATCTTAAGAAATGTTCTTTAGTTTCATCTATTAGAAACAGCATTTTAAACCTGAACCAGAACCTGAAGCCCATCTGGACCTCCAGCTGTTCCACTGACTTTTGGCTAAAGCCTTCTCTGAAATGGTCTCCTTGGAAACGTGGCTGTCAAAAAACCAAAAAGGTCACATGACCCATAAACTGGACCGAAAATAAGTGGAAACACGTCTGATGGAAGAATAGAGATTCCATGTAACTATTATAACCTTCAACATAACATTAATATTATTAATAATAATGATAATGTAATAATATAACAATAATGATAATAAAGAATATAATAATTATATTATTATTATAATTATTAATGTTAATAATTATATTAGTTATCATAATAACAATAATATTAATAATAATAAATAGTTGTTGTCAATATAATGATGCTTTTCTTCTTTTTCTTCCTAACTTTATTCTTCGTCTTCTCTCATCCTCATCCTCCTCCTCCTGAATATTAGCTCTACATGATTATCTACCAGACATTTCTTTTGTCCGTTCTTGTGGTTTTTAGATGATGTCTTGTGTTCAGAAGATGAACACATTGACTGAACACTGGAAACATTACAACAGCATCAAACTGGGTCCAAATTGGTTTGGACCCGCCGTGGACACAACCACAATGTAAGCTCGGCCCAGTCTGGGACAGAAACCAGTGTAAACAAGGCTGTTTCATTGGGTCTGTTTGATGAACACATATGAGGAATAATTGTCAGACCAACAGGATCTAATTTTTAACTGTATGATTACATTTTTAAAAGTGTAAACTGACTGTTTTCTGCTTTTATCCCATATTATTGCCCTTTTGAAATGTTTCCAGTGGTGCAGGGACCACTAACCAGTGAGTGGGATCAGGTGTGTTGCAGCAGGGAAGCATCTAAAAGGACAGATGGTGATCCTGCAGGACGATGCTGCATACTGACTCCGCTCCACATGCAGGAGAAGAGGGTGTTTGTAACATTTCTCTGCGAGTCCAGATGGATTTTTTTGCACATCGACATTCTATCATGCAAAGAAGAAAGCCGTCTGTAAAGAGGATCACGTAGCTAAAGCATGCAGATTCTGACGTTTTACATGATCCAACTCATCCCAGCTTTAATGCAGTGCTGCATGAGGGCCCAAAGCTCACCATCATGCAGCCATGTCCCCAGCATACAGAGATTTGTCCCGATTCTCTGAATCTTTTGATGTTTTCTGCACTGTAGTGTAATAAACCATAATAATAAACCTAATTAGAGTCAAATGTTCACCCTTATCACTGATTTGATCTTTTACTGTGAATAAAATAGGGAAGAATGAGATCTGGACACGTTTCACTGATTGTTTCACACTGTGATCGCCATGTTAAAACATGAAATTTAACACAGGTAGATATTTCTGTCACACAAATAAACCACATATGTTCCACCTGCCACCATCAAGCCATCATACCTCTGACAAAAGGATCTCATGAGCTTTAACAAACCAAAACCTACTTAATAAATTCTGTTTTTTATAATGCTGGGGTTCAAATACAGCCGGCTGCCACATGCAGACAGATTATCCTGCAATTCTGAATGACATGCGTGTGTAGCGTACGAACCAGGACATAAAGAGCTGGTTATTCATATGTGTGTTCTCTCTTCGACCTCGGTGCTGCTCGGCTGTGTGATGAGCAGTGTGACAGCAGGACGTATGGAGGTCACGGCGGCTGGGTCCACAGCCACAGTGTCACTCCGGCCTCATTAGTAAAATCAGAGTCAGTCTGCCAGTTTTCCACCTCGCCGACAGCCTCAGCACCAAGTCAGGTCTTCCTGTTGCTATAGTAATAGGCAACACTGTCTCACCCACCTCATAAAAACATGTTTTTGGCATCCTTTTAGCCGCTGCTCTCTGTGCCCTCCCCCACAGAACGCCTACAACCCCACCACCCCCCTCTTTGTTTATATGCTATTATAATTTTGCAGACGGCGCAGTTTCTTTATCTTAAATGTCTTTAAAACAATTTAATCATACAGTCAGATGGATGACAGATCCTTTTTTCTTTATAATTAAATTTTATTAATAAATTATATAGAACAAATTAAAATACACAAAAATAGTTATAACAAATTTAGTTTAATCCTGCAAATTATTATCTATAACTAGTAATATATCTATATATCTGTATGTGTGTGTGTGTGTGTGTTTATTCAGCCTGTGTTATTATAGTTCTCTGTGCAACAGCGAAACCAGAATGAATTCCAGAACTTGCCGGCTTTTTTCCTGTATTGCGGCACCGGGATTGCTTTCTCTTTGTGCAGTATTGCCCTCCATCTGTCTGTCTGTACTGTAAAACCATACAGGAGTCTTCTCCAGCAGAGCATCGTGGGATGGGAAGAGCCTCCTTCAAAGACATGGGCGGCCATGCACTCCTCTACTATGGCACATTGGCATCAGTTACACCATAATTTCATCACCAGCAGCTCCCTGTGAATTCTGCTTACATTAACTTTTTACAGGGATTGGCAAGACGGAGGCAGGGACGCATGGCAGCACCAGCACTTCTACACATTTACATTGCACTTCCTACTGAATGGCAGCTTTCAACATATTGTTATTTGTGGATGAAGTGTTTCTGTTTGTATGAACAATGGTGGATGGGGGAAGAATCCCTCCAGTTACAGTGGGATTACATTGAGAGAAAAGGCATTAAATAAAAAAGAGGGAATGTGGAGACTTCAAAGTGTGCAGGGCTGTGTGTGAATGATGGCTGGTGTATTGTTTTGATAAGTGTTCCCTGAGGAGGACATGCGAGGCAGCATGTCACTAACTCCTCTCATCTTCGTGATGGGGAGCTGAGAGCCGAGGGAACGTCAGGAAAACCAGCCATAATTACCGCCAGGCTGTTCACACACACTCACACACACACATGCAGCTCAATCTGCTGCACACATGCAAGATAATTAATTTACTTTAAACCTAAATTAACATGTTAGACCCCGAGATGGAGATGATAATGCTGGTGCACGAGGGAGAGAAGAAGAATATCAATGTAGACAATTTAATTCAATCCCCTGACACAGACACACACACACACACACACACACACACATCTGCTTTCATCACTGCTCATCGTGATTTCTGTAACTGGAAGAGCTTGTTAGGAAACACAATACAGCACAAATGTGCATGTTTGTTTAGTCTGAGCTGAAATTTTAATTAATTTCTACATCAGCACGAATAAACATGAAGGAATTAGCCCCTAAATGTGACCGCGAACACATCTTACAGGATTTAATCATGCTGAACGTCTCATTATAAAACATTTAGCTATTTTAACATTTTTTAAAATAAAAATAAAACAAAACTAATGTGTTTGTTGTAACAATGGTTTTACTTCCATCATTTTCATGCAGCGGAATAGAAAAGATCCCCTTTTTAAGGCATACATGTACATATGTGTGTGTGTGTGTGTGTGTGTGTGTGTGTGTGTAAAGCAACAGATATTTTCTGTATTTCCCAAAAAATGCTGCAGGATTTATATTAATAAAAGTTCACAAACACAAGGAGCAGGTCATATTTTATCCCCAGTATTGTTACATTTATGAATAAGTGGTGATTAAAACTGTATATAAAGCCTTTATATACAGTATATTATAGATGAAGCATTGTGTGTGTGTGTGTGTGTGTGTGTGTGTGTGTGTGTGTGTGTGTGTGTGTGTGTGTGTGTGTGTGTGTGTGTATCTGTTCAGACCTTCCACCATGCCAGTGAAACAGTGTTTCAGCTGCTTTTTCCTCACATGCAGAGAAAACCCACATTACTAGATTACTGCTGTCTTTGTCAGCCTCTCATAACCGAGCTGTGGTGGGAGAAAGCGAACCGTCCCAGACGTTCCCAGTCATTGTGGTCTCATTACAGCAGGCTGTTGGTAATCCCACGCCTTTGATCTGGTAGCTGAAGGGAGCTGGAGCAAGCTGGGTTGCTCTGCAGTTCAAACCATGTTCTCCTCCAGCACCTCCACCAGGAGCCCCGTGGTGGCAGAGCACCGGGACAGAGGAAACGCTTTGTTTTAGTCTGAGTTCAGGTAGGAGAAACACACAGATCTGCTGATGGCGCTTAAGTTGAGGAAGGTGAGACTGAGCGTGCTCAGTGTGGATCACTGTCCTTCAGGGATGAAAACGCACTGTTTAAAAACTGATTTCACTTCGTAGAATCCTGATAAAAAACAAATCTCTGATGTTTGAAACAGAAATATCAAACCAACACCTTCCTGATCGGTCCAACAGGATGTCTCACAGAGGACGTCTCTCATCCTGGGGATTTAGTATTTGTACTTACATACAGTATAATAGAGTCAAATGTTTGTACTGGTGACTGAGCTGTCTGACTACTGTCTGCACTCAGTTGGGACAGAGCTCTGACAGTTATGCAGAAAGATCCTAAACCTCCTCTGCAGGTTGTTCTGCATCACTAAGCCTTTCCATCACTTGACATAAACACACCGCCCAGCCAAAAGAAAGTCCCCACCAAAATAAAGGTCATACGTGGACCACCTTTAGCTCTGATTACGGCACACATTAGTAGCTTTGTTTCAGTAAGTTAATGCAGGATCTTAGGGACTAAATAATGCAACAGTGGGAGGAAATAAATCTTATTACATTGCAGAAAGGTTTTGTCATATTGGAATAGACCTGTGCCAACAGGTAAGAAAACCTATAAATTAAATACCTGCTTATTCATGATATTCAGGTATCAGCTGACCTCATTCTATGAGCCCATATTGTTGCTGAACTGAGACCCGACTACCTGCAGTAACCCCTCATCATAACACTGGTACAGTAGGCAGTAGGCATGATGGCTGCATCAGTTTTATATTAGCATTCTGCTGTTAGCATTAGCTCTCATTAGCATGTTGGTGGAATGTATGAGCTGTGTTATTGAAACACAGGAGGTGAAGCAGTGGGATTGGGCCCCACACGCCCACGGTAGACACACCCCTGGACCGAGGACTTCAGTGAGCAAGACAACATCAATGAATCATATGAAGGTGTTAGTTGTCTCCAGTGGATCACAACGCCGTGGTGCTGAAACAACCAAATAAATGTAATAAAAGAAACCTGCCCAGTCTAAAATAACCAAGTAGGCTCCAGAATGAGTGACATCCTTCATTTAGTCATAACCAACACTCAGGATATCCAATAATACTGTCACCACAATCTACTCTAGTTAGGTTTGATACTTGACCCGCCTGGCTCCGGGTTACCGGCTGCTCACTCTCAGATTGACCCCTGCAGGTAAACAGAGCAGTCTTTTGTAAAGTCACTGATCACTGTGCTGAAAACAAACTAGCAGCTGTGAGGCAGAGGTCCAGGTGATGATGTTCTGACTGGGTCCAGTAAGCTAAAATCAGCATGTCTGAGAAAAATAGAAACATAAACATGTGCCGCTGAGTTTTCCTCTGAACCCTCAGATTACAGACGGCATACGGTCTGAGGGGCCCCCATGGGACTCCTGAAGCAAACCAAGATGGCTCTAATAGACCCTGGACTCTAAGAGAGCTGACAAGAAAAGAAGGCAGCTCTTTCCTACATCCAGCACCTGAAGCCTGACATATCCCTGCACACACACAGAGCATCGTATGCTACGGTGTGGCTCATGTCCTGCCTCTGTGGGCTTCCGTTTGTCCCACACTTCCCACTTTTTGGGAAGTGTGGATTCCAATAAAGGCTTGTTAAACAACAGATTTCATTCCCTGACTCAAGAGGACCCTGGATGGCCCAGAGGCGTAAGCTGTGCCTTTGAACATGTAAATCCCCGTGCAGTCTGACTTCCCTTTGTTTTTCACCGCTGCATGTTTTTCCATGTGAGCTATCTCTGCGTTCAGGGAGCTGTTAGCTGTAAAAGATCATCTCTGAGATCCTCAAGCTCCAGTTAATTGAACCTTTATATGATATCTTTTTAGGAGCAGCGGGTGAACATGTTGTTTTAATGAAGAATTCATCAGAGCCGGATCTAAGCAGCCCCTCCCTGGGTTGCTGGGTCAGAGAGGAGGCGTATGAAAGTGTGATTTCAGTGTGCACGTCTGCTGCCCTCTGCTGATGGTGTCAGTTTGCTGGAAGCAGTGAAACAATCAATTACACAAAAACAACAAATAATATAAAAAAAACATTAATAAATAAATCAACACCAAACAGAACTCGCAATGGCAGCAGAGACAAGAGGACAGACTTTTACCCACAGTTCTGTGCAGTTCATCGTTGTCCAGTATAATCCAGTTAACAAACCCTCTTTACCAGAATCCAAACTAGAATCTCATCAGGTCAGATTTTCCTCTCAGCAGAAGATAAACAACACATCAGATGATAAGACGTTTTATTATGAGATGGAAAATATGAGCTGATTGTGAGTCTGATCTGTCAAAGTTAGAACAGGAGCATCAAAAAGCTGGAAAAGTACCCAGTCCACATCAGAAACAGCTGCAGGAGAATTAAACAGCTCCTCAGATTAAATGTTAACGGGTCAGTAAAAAGCAGGCCAGTGGATCCAAGCGAACACAACAAAATGGGAATCCCTCCCTCTCCAGTGTAGCATGTCATCTGGAGATGCAGAGTCAGGAGGGATCTGGGATGAGGCATGCTGGGCTCTGAGTCCTACCATTAATCTGAAACTGAAAGACAATGTTTGGAAATCTGAAATACAGTTTTCTAAGTCTAAAAATGTCTGTGCAAGCATCATTTGTGTAAATGACAACATTCAGGGCTCCATGGTGGTGAAGTGGGTGGATGGCAGATAATGGATGGATGGACAGGACATTTTCACAGGTTTAAATCTCTTCGTGCATCTTGCTCTGCTGGCTGTAAAATGAGCTCATACAGAACCTCAAATTACTCCAGAACTTCAGAGATGTTCTAGTTTGAGAAAAGGTTTCAAAGAACAGGTACATTTGTTCAATTTTGTAGACATCTATAACTGCTGCACTTTAATGTCCAACTAGTTTAACACTATCGGTTCCTCGGTCTGGATGTGAAAGTAATAAATCACAGCTCGGTCATTCCTTACCTTTGACTGGGTTTGCTAAAGTCCCAGTGCTAGATGGGGTAGATGTTGGTCTCTATTGCTCCTGTTGTAGCTCTACTGCTAGCATCCTCACACAAACAATGTTTTCTTTCCTACATCCCAACATGTCCATGTACACCATGTTCATACTCAGAATTGCACATATGTAGCAGAAAACATGGCAAAGTCATGTATTATTGCCAGTAACAGGCTGGGATGATTTCATTCTTCAGTAGAGTGAACTTGTAGCTTTATATGTGCTTGTCAAGCTCACTGTGGACTAAGTCTGCTCCTGCAGTGTAAACAGGGGCGTCAACACCTCGCCCATTCTGACTCTGTGAGCTAAAATGCTGGTTAAAAACACACAAATAGCACCAAACTCTCCTAAAAATGTCTTTTCCTAGATGTTTATTTTCACAGCCACAGACTGTGTGTGTGCTACAAAAGCAACACACTCATAGAAACTCTGTTTATCTGCAGTAAGAAGCTTCTCACACACATCAGTTCATCTTATCATATGATATAGTAGAAACCTTCTCAATGCACTGTTCAAAACAGGTCTAACAATTATCATCCTAATTACACTTAAATCATTCTAGATATTCACAAAAAGCTGTTAAGCTAAAGGAAGCAAAAGGAACAGATACACCTGCTGAGCCACGCTGCAGGGCAGATATATCTGACGTAAACAGTAACACATCACAGAGTTCAAACCGAGCATATACACAAAAAATATCAATGATAAATATTTAAATGTGAGCAAACATCTTGTGCTGTAAACTGCAGCTCAGGTTCTGCTAAATTATTCATCTGGTTGTCAGTTTCAGCCCAACAGGAAAGTTTGGCTCCCAGGCTTCCCTGCAGCGCCAGCCGGTCCCATGTGACGCAAACGAGGTGGTCATTTCCAGAAAAGTATGTCCAAGACACCAGTAACTGGTCGGTCCGGTGGTGTCAGACTAACTAATCTGTTTACAACATGTTTCCCATTCCTGACAACAACAGACAGCTTTACTGGTGAAATACCAGTAGCTGTTTGTTTTCTACATTCATTTATTAACTGAGAAACCATTAGCTTTTATTGGTTTCTGTCCATGCTGCATCACGTGGTCCGTATGGTTCAGTTCTGTTTATGTACCAATGCGAAGACGAGGATGAAGAGGGCTGTTTAGATCCAAGCTGTATCCAAATCCAGCCCAGAACACTCACAAGTTCTGGCCCAGATCAGCATAACAGCTCTGTATTTGTGTTCTTCCAGTTCCAGCCCAGAACCGGATCGGGCCTGGGCCAGTGGTGGATTCTCAGGTGCAGATTTGGCTCCATTCAGGGCACAGGTCTGTGCTTCAGGGGGCGTTTGGAGGCCGTCTGGTTCAGTTCTGACACTTTTTTGGATTTTGTTATAAAACAATAGGAACTTAAACTGAATAGTTGTTCATGATCATTCAGGAGTTTAGAAAAGTCAGAAGAAGTCCACTGGTGCAGGTTGAATTTAGCTTCACTCTGACCCACATTTAGTCAGTATGTTGCATTACTTTAATGCTCTTCATCATGCAGGAACCCAGTGAATAGGGTTTCATGCAGCGGAGCCTGAACTCTTTTCTGAGACTTGTTGCATCACCAGATGGTAGAAAACCCTGTTGCCTGCTTGTCTTCTGTACCCTGGTGGACACACTTTGAAATACAGTTTTTCTGGTGTGTACCCAGGATCTTCAGTCCTGAGGCCTCACATACAAAATGTACACACAAAACATTGCATATTATCAAAGTTGAGACGTATCAAGAGTGAAGGCTGTGTGTGGTACCTCATACCATCATCATGTCCACAGCTGTGGATTTTTTAGTGGCACTCACAGGTGATGCTGGTAAGGTGTCAGCATACAGAATGTTTTATCAAAGGGGGCTTTTATTGTAATAAATGTAAAAACAATCAGCCTCCTTTCCTGGTTCCAATCTTATTTATCTGATAGGTACCAGTTTGTCAATGTCAACGAACAGTCCTCACAGTGCACTA
>JBAMIG010000009.1:374219-387193 GCA_037177335.1 Kiunga ballochi
CTTCCATTTCAAATGTTGCTGCTTGGTGGAAACAGATCAGCTAGTCATGTTTAGGTTGTAAACTCCTCTTGTGAGACAGCAGGCGGGTTGGTCAGGGTTGCCATAGTAATGGCCTGTCAGCATGTTACCTTGGTGGCGCTGCGCAGGTGGTCGTAGTACACCTCTTCTATCGCTTGGAAGTAGATCACACCTTTTAACTTGGTCTCATGTTTGTCTGTGGAGAGAAAACAAAGTTTAGTAAAAGCAGGACTGTGGGACCTCCTTCAGCAGGAAAAGCAAACCTCTTCCACACTACCTAGCACCGGTAGAAAACCTGTGATGATGGGAAAAGACAAGCGCAGCATTTCTTCTGGGGTGTTTTTCAAGCTGTGGAGCTCTCATTGTATTTTCAGACTTGACTGCATTCTTACGCTACTCTGGTACAAGATTGCAGTTTGTTTCATCAGCCACTGCAGAACTGCAGTAAGGAACCGGTGGGGAACTCAACACTCCTCCAGGCACAAACACTCCAGCAGCCAACTTAAAGAGTAGTAGGTAGAAACGCAGCGCCTCATTTCCAGGAACAACATTTTCTTTTTAACGTGCAGCTATTATCTGCTAATGACCTCTTTAGCATTCAAACAGCCCTGAATTTGCATCTCATCCTGCTGGAGGTTGATTAGCAGAAATTAGCGGCGCTCCCAGACGCACTCGTCGCCTCTCGTCGCGCTGCTTTCAAGGTCAGGAGATGAGGCCGAGCACTGCATCTCAATCAGCCTGCTCAAAGAGCTGGCAGACTAATCTCTGCACGCCTCCTCGCCCTGGATTGCTTTCAACCAGGTGCACTATAAGCAGCTTTGAGCGGAACCTTCTGAGGACTTCAAAGACCCGACGGTGCACGAGAGTCCCACGGCTCGAGGCACCGCATCAAATTACACCAGCGCACGTTCAGCTCAAGGTCTGGAGGATGCATCGCCTAACTGTCAGTCATCCACAGCTTCCCTGCACCACCAACACAGAGCAATGCATCCCAGCAGCGAAAACACAGTTTATCCTGTGAATATGAACATGGGATGGTGTGAAAATCCCATAAACATCCGTTATTCTGCAAGAAATCACACAAAGAAATGGCTTTTTACTACATTTACTCTCCACTTCTCACCTCCTGATGTTAATTACTTAAACTTTATCTGTATGGAGCCATTTCACAATGTCATCTCAGAGCTCAAAGCAGAAGCACAGAAAGAGGAATCTTTCATGATGTTTCCAGCATATTCAGATCCGACCATCTGAATATAAGAGGAAACAGAGACTCCTCAGACCAGTTTTCCTTCTTCTGTTGTCCAGTTTAGTTGAAAGTGTTAGAATAGGCATTATGAAGCCCAGTGTCTGCCTAATGTGGTAACCGAGGTCAGGCCCAGCTGGATTAATCCAGTCCAGTAATGAAAGATAGGAAAGAAAGGAGCTGTTTCTTCCTGTTGTCTTTCTACTAACAAGCATGTGGCGTTAAGCCCTGTATTTTCCTGTGTTCACCATGCTGACATGCTGCCTTGTGATTGGCTACCTGGATGTCTGTGTAAACACCAGGTGAAGGTAAAAAGTAGGTATAACGGGTGTGAAAACATGCTGCAAGTTTCCTACCAGACAAAGTGACACTAAACTTTCAGCATCTTCACAAACCATCGTTTAACTTTCCACTAGTAGAGTTTCTACTCCAGTTAATGAGGAGGCCTCTGGTGCCACTGGTCTGGACTTACCAACATAGTAAGAGAAGGTCCGTTTGAGGCGGTCGAACACAAACCATCGTTTCTTCCAGGACTTGATTTTTCCCCCCATCTTCACTAGATAGCCCTTGCACATCTTCTCGGTGAGGATGACATGATAGCACGTCTCCACGCTGTGGCCCGATGACTCCACATGTGAACGCAGGTCGAACTCCTCCTTCCTGATGGGCAGGTAGCGGGTCATGGGTCGGGCCTGGATGGACAGAAACATGCTTACTTTCCTCATTTCCACAGAAACGACACCATTCGCCCCACTTTACCCACCTGGGAGAAGTTCTTGGACCTCATCTTGACCTCCTTCTCTACAAGCTGATGCCGGTGCAACGTTTCATCCTGCAGCCTCCTCTCTGCCTCCTCCCTCCTCCTCCTCTCCTCTTCCAGCATCTGACGGCGAGCCAGACTCTCTCGTTCCTGCGGGAGCAGAACTTTATTAAATATGCGTTTGATCTGCGGCACACACGCTCTGTTGGACACTGCAGCTCTACGGAATCATGCTTGTACCGGATTAACTGGTTAAACTGGATTTTAACCAGAATATAGTTTGTAATGATTAACAGATTTAATCTGGAAATTAAATTGTAATAAATTGGGATAAAAATTATTAAAATTATAATAATTTAATCTTTACAATACTTGTAGAGCATTATAAATAAACTTATTACCACTTTTTATGTTTTTTATATGATTATTATGTTAGTATTGATCTTTATTATTGTAATATCAGTCACAGCAGATATCCAGCGGTCACATGATCAACACTTTCAGACGTCTCGTTAGTAAAAACATCTCTTTGCTCTTCATCAGAGAACCATGAAAACCTTCCTACGACTGATAAAGGATGAACCACTGCATCAGGCTGTTGTCAGACCTTTAGTTTTCTGATTCATGTTCAGATCAAAGCTATTGATGACAGCTCTGCTCGGACTCATCAGTCTGCACATGGATTCAGAGTCGCCCGTCTTACCCGTGATTCAATAAGTCTGGCTTTCTCCAGTTGTGCCTCCTTCAGCATTTTCTCCATCTCCTCAATCTTCAGCACGTCCATTCCTCCCACACTGATGTCAAACACAGAAAGTTCATCACTTCACATGATGCTGAACCGAGTGGGAAACTGTTCATCTACAGGAGAGTGGCATTAGATGCGAGCGATTCATCAGATTAGCGTTAATGAGCTCATTGATCACGCTGCTGCAGAGAGCAGTTAACCCACCAGCAGCAATGTCACACACAACCTAAACTCTTACCCACCCAGGACATCTCCCAACGCTCTAAATATTCAGGTGATCTACAGAAGTTTTCCAGGTATTTACATCCCTGCAGGAAGCGTAAAAAACCCATCAAGTAGTGTTTATTTAGACACTCTACAATGATCCATAACAACACAGTTATTTATTATACTCTAATCACTACTACATTGTTATGAGACTGCTGTTTTCACCTGGACATCATGATGATGATAATGAAGCCACTTCCTATCAAAGCTTCCACCAATCAGAGAGCTTAAAATCACAGTAATGTCCAATCAGCAGCAGCCAAAGATCAACAAGTATAAAATAAAGTCAGGTATATAAAGTCAATGGATGCAGGAGAGGATGTCCCCGGTGAGCCTAATATTAACGGCCACTGAGGCCCTTTCATGGGCCCACATGAGGCATGTTGGAGTCTTACAAAAGGTCCCAGTCAGCTCAATACATAACCAACCGGATCCCCAGTAACATGATGGTCCACCGCCAGCTAGAGGGGGCGTCACTCCACTGTACCTCTGTCAGAGGACGACCGCTTTTATAACAGGTTTGATGTGCTTAGCCTGAAGCTCAGGGTTAGGGACCTGGCTGAATATGATGTGAAGCGCCCTGAGATGATGCTGTTGTGAAGTGGCTCTATATAAATAAAGTTGAATTGAATGTTTGTGATGCAGCTGGGTCGGAGGTGGTTTATTGAGGATAGAAAGTAAGTAGTAGCAGAAATAAATGAGACAAAAGTTGCAGTTTGTTTTGTGTTAGACGTGTATGTGTGCGTGTCTCCACATCATACACACCTGGACATGTTATCTGGCGAGCAGGCAGAGTTATTCCCAGTGGACACACTGGTGTCCATGCTGTCTGAGCTCTCCAGGCTCAGGGTGTCGTAGGGCTGCTCTCCTGACGGAGGATGATGGTGCAGGATGGAGTGATGAACCAGAGGAGGAGGGCCCAGCAGGGGGCTGTATCCCATGACGGGCGAGTAGGATGGTGACGAGGAGGACGAAGTCAGCAGGTAGGGCTGGGAGCCGTGAAGCGCTTCCCACTGGCACTGAGCTTCCGCCGCCGCTCGCTGTTTGAGCTCGGCCAGACGACGGCGCTGCTCCTCGATCACCTGATGGCCTGCGAGGAGGAAGAGATGTGATCAGCTGTGGTTTGGATCTCAGATGCAGTGAACTGGCACCCTGTCCCACAGAAGCACCGAAGACCATGCACGACACATACACGTATGTGCTCAGGATTAAAAGCTCTGCAAATAAAAAGCCATCATCAGGACTCCAACCGGAAGGAGCTCGGCTCATCTCTGAACATGCAAGATTTATGCACCAGCAGTAGCTCTTCATGGAAAATTGATGGAAGAAGAAAGAAGATTCAATGTCACAGACAAAGGAAAGATGAAAAGATATTTTAGGGGAGAGGAGAGTCGATGACACACCAGAGAGAGAAGAGATGGATGAAGACAGGGTCTGAAATTAACAGCAGTCAGGTTGTGTAGATTTTACCCTGGATGGATAAATCAACAGACACGAGGTGTCACGCTGCATCAGCTTCAGGATTTTTTACGTTGGAAGCCGTCTTTGGTCTGTTCTTTTTGAAGGTTGCTGGCTGTTAATGAGCCACATGCTAACATTTATCTCAGGTTTTAGCTATTGATTTCAGACCCCGACAGAAGCAGCGCCCTTCCTGGACTGGGGGATCCATCTACCTGCAGAGCTTTCCTCTACGGTCTTCAGTCTGCAGGTCTGGGACTCTGTGGTGCAGCAGTGCAGGAAGAGACAGGCAGACATGAGAAACCCTGAACTGCAGAAACGTTTGACCAGCTCGGATTTTTAAAAGCACAGTTGTGGGTGGCATCCAGCAGAGCTGCATGTAAAGCAGACGGCTTCGCTCTGATCCACTTAGTCACAGCACAACAAGGCACAGAGGGAGGACGCAGCTGCCCTGTTTCACCGTTAAAGTCACATGTTTCAGCTGTACTCAAGCTTTATTTTAGACAAACAAACAAATCGTTGGAGCGGTAATAAACTGTTTATCAAATATCCTTATGAGTAACAGTTTCTTTACTGTATTATGTCTCTAAATACATATTAAAACACAAAATACTAATGAGTAAAACTGGACATTACAGGGTTACTACGCAGAGTTCAGTCACAGTTTTCATGAGTCTTTATCGTTTATTTCTACCCCGAACAAAACGCTGGGCTTTTATTAACCATCGTATGTTTAAAGATGTGTAAGAAAGCAGCGTTTCTGTTGCGATCAGAGGGGTGAAAGCTGGGTTTCTGCTGTAGTAGTAATCTAGACTAGCCCCAGGAGACTCGTTTGGTGTTGTGTTCAGATCCGCTCCAGTGGAAAATGTTGTCATTGGCACAACTGTGGAAAATCTTTAGTGGGATTTGTGTACGACTCCTCTGTAGAGCAGTAAAAACCAGCCGTTACCTTTCTGCTGCAGAGCCAGCTGCCTCTTGGTCTCGATATCTTGCAGGGTTGCAGCCAGGTTCCTGGGCAGACTACCGGTGCTGCTGAGCGCCAGCAGGGGGCTCTGCAGGGGCACACAAAGCACTTGAGGCTCTAAATCCTCATTGCTGCTGCTGGTGAAGATAAGCTGCTACTGTACCTTAGAGCTCGTGTTGCGTCCCAGTGTCGCGGCTCCGTGCTGCAAAGGGGATGCAGACCCGGACCTGGGCAGATGGAGAGACAGACCGGGATCGCTGTCCAGTTTCGAGCGGAACACCTGGAGGAGGAAGAGATTTACAGGGAGGGTTTATATCAGATGGCAGGATAAAGCTGATGAACGCGATTCAGAACGCTGAGAAAGGTAAAATCATTCACAGCTGAATCTCAGGTGTTGCTTTTCATAGAAACATCAAAAACCCTGAAGACATCACAAGCGTCAGCTTTAAACACACACCTGGAACGGAGGTCTGAGCGAGCCTGAGCAAGCTCGTGCCAACATGCATGTTCTGGATTCTACTAACACAGCATGAAATCGTTTATCTTGTACAGCTGCTGTGTTTCTGAGCAAATACAGACATCTGACTTCTCTAAACATGCTGCAGATTCGGTGGATAAACTACTTAGAAGCAGTGATATCTGTGTGTAAAACAGTAGGTGACGTGGTCTGGTCTGGCATCCTAACCTCCACAAAACCCATTTTATATTAAACTAATCTTGTAATCATTTGTTTCCAAACAGAATAAAGCTTTTACAAATCAGAAAGTGTTGATAAATCTTCATGCCCTGCTGGGGTGAATGAGGACAGGGGACTAAATGGTCTGGAGTCGGGGCCCTGTGTACGAAGACTAGCATAGATTTCATGCTGAAAGAGACAGAAAAGTATTCAGATGTATGAATCTCTGTACACTTGTTCCTGCACATCTTTCATCTATACATCCTGACTGACTCCGTCTCCTCCCTTATTATCTATTACTCATAGATAATAATAACTATGCAGCATAGTCGTGTCTTTTAGCCTAAATAACAAGAGAACACACCTGTAAGAAAAGAGTTGCATATCAAACCCATGTGATTGAAAAGATAAAATAGCATAGCATTTTAGCATGTTAAAGGCAGGAGGGTGGAGCTTCCCAGCATGCTTTGCAGGAGTTCAGCAGCCTGATAGAGTTTACATGTTTAAAATTTACTTAAACCATTAAGAAGGAAAATACATTTTGGGTTTAAAATGTTTTGGTCACACACTTACAAGATACATTTCTCTCTTAACACAAAGGGTTTAAGAGTGGCCACACAGCAGGGGGGGAATAGACCTTTAGGGGACCTGGTCTAATGAGGTACAGGTCAGACTGGTTTCCAACAGCTCAACAACCTGATTTTATCTAGTAGATACCACAGCCCTCCTCCATCCTTATGTGTGCACAGACATATGCACACACCTGCACAGATTAACACACCCCAGCAGCAAACAGAGAACATGAGCTGGAAAATATATGTCATGAAGAAATCCTGTTTAGGATGAATTGGGAGGCTTGTCCAGGATTGATCGGCATCTCTGCTCCTTCCTGTGGAGAGCGGGATCACAGTGCAGCCCAACATCTCAACAACTCATGTTCTTAGTGTTTCATGCATTTAACGTCCTTCAACCACACATCCTTCTCAGCAGGTTGCAGAAGAAGAAGAGCATCTACCTGCAGAACGGGTCTGCGACCTGAAAGCGACTTGGCTGGCAGAGGGGGGGGGCAGAGCGGGCTGGAAGCAGCCATCAGCTCCTGGTACCACTGCTCTAAGTCTAGCTTGAGGAGGCGAGGTTTACCAGCCTCCAACTGGTGCTGATGGAGCAACAGAAGGAAGAAAAGGTTGGAAAAGACAAAGCAGATTAGAAAGCATTCACAGACAGCAGAAAGAGAAGAGAAATGTTTGTTTCACACCCTGAAAAGCTGCAATTAAGCTTTACTTGGAAAATATTCCTAATTGTATTCAACACACAAAGGGTGCAGTGAGTCGTTTAGCCTGCAGCGTCCATCCTCCCTACATGTGTGCTTTTATTCCACGCTGCTGCAGCAATGACCCACTTTCACATGTTAAAACAGTTTCTTCTTTTAGGGCTGAAATGTATCTGCTGTTGCACAAAGACTTAAAAACAAGCAAAGAAATCTGCTTCACACATCATTCAGGATCAGTTTTATTACTGAGTTTAAGTTTTAATCTGAGCTACTGATGAAAACACAAAGAGGTCGGTTAGGAATAATCCAGCAACAACTATAGTATGTTCACTAAACCTAAGATAAAACACATCCAGGACTACCTTACTACGTAAAATACACAAAGCAACAGCTGTTTACTAGAAGAGGAGGAAAAGAACAAGAGGAACAAGGAGGAGAAGAATGAAAGAGAAGGAAGAGGAGGAGAGGGTAAAGGGAATTTATAAATAATGAATAAGTAGTAGTAGTAATGATGAAGTAGTCATAATAAGAAAAGATACTGTTAAAGAAGTAGAAGCAAAAGTAGTAGGGGAGCAAGAAAGAAGGGATGAAACATAGTATTAGATAAATATAAAGTAGTGATGGTGGAAGAAGATAAATTAGATGTAGAAATTAGACATAAGTAGAAGAAGTAGTAGGAAGTGGTACTAGAAGTAAAAGAAAGTGATAGAAGTAATAAAAAGCAAATAGAGGCTGTGTCCGAAAGCGCACCCTATGCCCTAACCCCTCATTCACTACATAGGGCTGCACTATATAGCTCCCTACCTAGTGCCCTCATTCTGTTGGCGATTTGGACACAAAGCTCACTACTTTCGCGCTGTCGGACATTGTATGATTACGAGCTGTAACTATGGTAACCACATCGCAAATGAAGACGTTGTTGCAAATAAGATCCAAAGCCGTCAGAAAATATTTTTTAAATTTAAATTTTTAAATATTTATTTATCTGTACTGTATCTACTCATTGAAAACTGAATTAAAATGTATAAAGTGTTTTGTTACCTTTTTTAAATGTTCGTGTTATATCCGCCATTGTAAGCTGCCTCCTGCAATGCATTGTGGTCTATATTGACTCGTCTAGTGACCATCAATGCTCACTACTTTTCAAGGTGCATTGTGGGTAATTTTGAGGGCACCACTTTTTTCTTAAAGTACGTTCGGACACCCCTACAAAATGGCGTGTCCACTATATAGGGCCCTATGTAGGGATTAGGGTGCACATTCGGACACAGCCAGAGAAACAGTAGAAGGAGAAGAAGGACATTGAAGTAGTAGTAGAGGAAGAAAGCAGGAAGGACAACACACCTCCACAGAGAGAGAGAGGTTGGAGCCATGTGAAGAGGAGAAGCGGGAGAAGACAGGGTCTACCACTCCAGTCTGCAGGGGCTGGTGAAGTGGGGAGGTAGGAGACGACTCCACCTTCGGCATGCCATACATCTGACTTAACTGGCCCACTGTCACATACTCCTTTCAGGAGGAAACACAGAAGAAAGGAGGCTTGCAGATGAAGAGCAGAAAGAGGGAAACATTTAAAGTAGATGTGAACTGTGGCAGAGAGGAGGAAGGACACACACGACCAGTATGGAGGCCAAACCATGAGACAACAGTATTTACTCCATTCAGAAAATATTTGTGTAAAATAATAAAAACAGAATGTAAACTTTTCCAGATCAGGTCATCTTTTATTCCCAGCAGAAGATAAATAACAACAAAAGACATTTTAGCAATTATATTCCATCAAATGAAGACATGTCTCAGTTTGATCATCTGACATGTTGAGAATAAAAGATGAGGTAATGAGATTCTGTTTACATTTTACACAAAGACTTGACTCTTTTATACATCTCTTCATTCTTCATTAGTTGTTTAAATTAATTTTTTTTTATCCAGGTCAAATGCACATAGTTCCAGCAGTGTTAATCCACACACTGCTCCACATTAGAAGCTCCAATCAGTCTGATAAGCAGAGACCAGCAGAGGGAGACATCATGGCAGGAAACAGAGACTAGAGACATTTAGCAGATCCAGACATCAACACATCATAGCTAGCAGCTAACCCAGCATCTGCAGCAGACAACCAGCATGCATATCACCATGCAGGGGCTTGTAACTATGTGGCCTGTCTGAAAGCTCAATGTGCAGCTTAATATCAGCTGAGAGGACATGAAGACAACGCTATGCTTTACTCTAACACACACACACTGGCATCTCAGCAAACCAGTCTGACATTCATCTGCTGCTGGTTCAGTGTTTGACAGCAGAAACACAGCATCACCAGATCACAGACCAACGAGATTAAAGTGTTCAGTCATTATTGCAAATCTAAAGACAGGACGTAACAGTGACAGTGGGGGGGTGAAGGGTGGGTTCAGTTGGTCCGTTACCTCAGGGGGGCTGCTGGGGTACACCTGACAGGGAGGGGAGGGATGGAAGTATGGAGAGGCTCTACAGAAGGAGCGCTGGGAGGAGCCAGCATCCTCCAGCAGGTCAGCCTCGTTGATATGGAGCGCTTCCTGTGTCGACAGTTCAGGAATAAAGGCCAAGATGTCAGACAGGTCTGGTGGAGCTCAGCATCCTGTCTGGACTCTTTGCTTGGTGATGTGATCACTAGAAAAACCTGCAACTTCTTTCACTCAGTTAAGCCGGGAACGCATAAAAAAGGTTTAACTCAGCCAGCTTACCTCCCTGAGCGCTGTGGAGGATTTGGGGAAGCTCTTTCCTCCAGTCAGAGTGTGGTATCGCTTCTCCAAAACCGACAGTCTCTCTTTCTCCTGCAAAGCAAACATTTTCACTTTCAGACACGGCTTTTCTCTCAACTCCCAGAGCAGAGTCTTGTGTACCTTCTGGAGCATTTGCAGCGTTAGCGTCCGATCTTTAGCCAGTCGCTCACACTCCTGAGATGCCTGCAGGCCCAGCTGGCTGGCCTGGTTCTCCAGAGCAGAAACCTTCTCCTGCACACATACATGGGAATGTATGCATATGTTCATTAAAATAACAGCAAAAAGGTAGTGATCATCATGTGAAATACAGATTTTTTTTCAGATGTGTGTTTTTTCAGATGTGTTTCTAAAGAAACTTCAGGTTGATGAAATGTCTTCTTCTTCACAGTAAAACAGAAAAAAAAGTTAACTTTTTCTGAATTTAGGTGATGATGCTTTTATTTTAGTGATCAAAGACTTAAAATTGTACCAGATGTGGTACCAGGACCTTCTGATGTAGACTTTTTGTTGCACATTACTATCCAGGTGCAGATACAGGAGGTGCTGAAACTCCTGACTAATCTGGGGATGTTTCAGAGGTCTGACTGTGGTCTTCCTCACCTTCCTCTTGGCCACACTGCTGTGGTACTCGGCCCTTTCCAGGAGCAGCTGCTGGCTCATGGTCTCTCGTTCCTCCTCCAGACTGCTCTCTCTCTCCAATTGCTGGAACTCCAGGTCCTCAAATTTTTTGGTTCCTGCCTCCAGCATCTCTCCATCCTGATAGTCACAATAACACCAACAGAGTCAGACACAGGAGAAATATCACAGCAGCTACAGAAAAACGGCAGCATCCTGTCAGCTTTAAGAAGACGCTTTACGGATCCCTTTAGAATGACTCCCATAGGAAATTCAATTTCCAGCTTTCATTCATTCACTAACTCATTCATTAAAGCTACAGATAAATTAATGTGTCAAACCCTCTACCCTGTTCCACCATGTTTGTAGTTTGATAGCAATACGCTAATCAGGAGGGAATAAATTGACATTTTCTGCATTTCTAAACACTTAGACGTGCAAAAACCATGTATTTAAGGGCTAAAAAAGTGGGATTTGCATATGTCCCCTTTAAAACCTGAGATATGGCCAATTTGTTTCAAATAGTCAAGTAAGAGTGACATGGTGCTATTTGTTTAAGTTATAAACAACAGCACATCATCTGCATATAATGAGATTTTGTGCACTGTACCATCAATAAGAAACCCCTTTATGCTTGAGGAGATTCTGATGAGTTCTGCAAAGGGTTTAAAGGCCAGCATTAGACCATTTGTAAGCAAATGTTACATGTTCCAGATTTACTCTAAACAATCTGCTTTGGTGGATCACAACGTCATCAAATTGGGTAATTTAAATGACATGTTCCAGTTTCCACTACAGGTGGCGTTGCACCTAGTATTACTAAAGAAGAAGACGAGATATCCCCTGCAGAAAAAACAGGTTTGTTAATGCAGAACTTTTGCTTCCAGAATTTTCAATTTAGGGATTAAATGTTTGCTCTCCATCCAAATGTAGTAAAACATGGTTTTGGATCTGATCCTAGCGGTCTGCAGTTGATCAGGTTTAAAAGATTTGTTCCCCGTCTGACCACCAGACCTTTCTTGCATCCAGAAGCGCCTAATGTCCTACACAGCTTTTGGTCTGGTTGTGTATACCCACAATGCCGTGCGCTGACTCCAGGAGTCTTGGAGGTTCTACCCACCTTTTTAAGCTGTTCCTGCAGCTGTTCCCGCAGGGACTCGGGACAGTTGTGAAGCTGGTTCTTCAGCTCTGCGTAGCCCTCCTGGAGTCTCTGCAGAGCCCGTCGCTCAGCCTCAACATAGCCTCTTTCCTAGAAACACATCAGACCGACAGGTAAGGACATAAACACACACACTCCAATCCCATTTTATCAGCACAAAGTTAAAAAACTGTAAGCGTGTTTATTTCTGCTGTATTTTTAACATGGGAGTTGATGGGGATTGGCCAGGATAAATTTCCTCTGGGAGCCCCTAGTGGATGAAAGGGGAACAGCAATTTCTGGCATTTTCGCATTAGCTCTACCGTTAACTGCCAGAGGTTGCTGTTTGTAAATTACCAAAACATACCACTTCCTCCCTTCTCAGATATTTTACCACAAATAGAAACATGAGGACAGAGTAACAATCTGGTGGTTTTAGCGCTTTGAGCAGACTATTTGTAGATCTGGTCAAATCTGCAGCATTTGTACCAACAAACACTTTTAAAAGCTGCAAACATCATACTTTCTATGCTATACTACTATACTACACAGTCATTTAGCAGACGCTTTTATCCAAAGCATCATTTTTTTTAACCATATTTATTTTATTAACGTGCATGTCTTTAGGGTGGGTAGAGGCCGGAGTACCCGGAGAGAACCCATGCATACATGGGAAGAACATGCAACATGCAACTCCACACTGCACCAAGAGCCTAGGCTTGAACCAGCAACCTTCTTGCTGTGAGGCCACAGCACTAACCACTGCGCCACCATGCTGCCATTATGCTTAATAAAGCAACATTTTCTCCTGTTGTATGAGGTAAGACAGCTACACAACTTCTGTCCAGTATCTCTATTATTTGCTTATTATAGTCAACACCTGCTCAACCAGTCAGTTTGCTGGGTCTGGATTAGGGCTGCTCGATTATGGCAAAAATGATAATCATGATTATTTTGATTGAAATTGAGATCACGATTATTTAACACAATTATCCAATAACTTTAGTAAAATTACTTTATTTAACGTGGCTTTCAAACAAACACGTTTGTTTATATAT
>JBAMIG010000009.1:451128-467340 GCA_037177335.1 Kiunga ballochi
GGGAAGACCTTGCAGATTTCAGCAAGACCATGCTGAACCACATCCTGCATCCATCCCAGCAGCATGACTTCACTGGAGAACTGGTCTGCCTGCAGTCCAGATGTTTCACCAGTACAAACATCTGGAGCATCATGGAAGCACAAATCCAGTAAATAGATCCAGGACTGTAGAGCAGAATCCTGCATCAGACCAAAACGGGATGGTATTCCTCCTAAAAATCCAGCAACTGGTTTCCTCACTTTCCAGATGTTTACAGACAGATGTTAGGAGTCGATGCTACACATCCTCCTGGAACGTTTTACAGATGTGTTTCTGCATCAGATCCACTATCAGCTCACATATAATGAGGGTTATACACGAGTCACTGGTTTTATTTACATTTTACAACCTTTTCTGATCATATTTCTTTCTTTCGCTGTAATAAACGTTGATTAAACAATCTTTCCAGCCATCTTTAGTACCGTATCCCTGCTCTTCCATCAGCTTACTGCTGAAATCCATATAGACCAGCCCTTCATAGACCTGCAACACAGGAACAAACAGCTGCTGTCAGTATGTTGTGAGCCGTCAGTCCTGACAGAAGCAGCTTATCTGACCTGCACCACTCTGTCCTGCAGCCCCGCCGTGATGAACAGCTCGTCAGTCTCCACGTTGAGGATGAAGTTAGCTCGGATCGGTTTGGGCAAATCCTTCAGGAGGAGAACAAAGCAGAGGAAGAAGACAAGCGATAAAGATTAGAAATAAAAAGAGGCTGTGCATGAAACGCTCTTACGTTGTCTGTAATGTTGTAGAATTTCATCAGACACTTGAGCGTAGCAGAAACGATGGCGCTGCAACAGAAACATACTGTCTGTGATCATTACATTCAAAGTGAGAAAAAGCTCTTCAAGAGGAGATGTCAAGTCCTTCACCTGCTTCCAGCAAGACCCTTCATGGAAAGATAGAGAGAAGGACATGAGAGAGTTTCATACTGTGCCAACGTGCTTCATCTCTAAACATTGATTCTCACCACTTGGCGAGGAATGTTGGTGTCATACTTCAGCGTGAAGTTCTGCTTTGTCAAAGCGATTCTGCAGAGAGCACAGCAGATATGAGGATGGGACAATTGGAAACCAGTGTAACACAGTAAAGCTGGCATCCTGCAGAAGCATGGCCTGCTTTAGGGGGGACAAGGCGGTGCTGATCTCACCCTTGTTTGGAACAGAACTGATAGAACTTCTTGCATGTGGCCTGCAGCAGCCGCAGACCTCCCAGGTACCTGCAACAGTAACAAAAACAGATTCAAAACATGCTGAAATGAGACATTCCTGTGTTTCAGCCCGTCATACTCACCCTTCCTTCCTGCTGATGCAGAACAAATCCTGCAGACTGCCAAACTCTGTGGGGTCGTTGAGAGGATGAGGGAGTAAAACCTGAAAATGCACCGATATTCAGACCGCTGTCTCCGTGTGACCCTAACGGAGACGTTTCAGCTCCTGGACAAACAGCGGTTACCAGAGTCTGGCTCTCCACCAGGGTGACCTCGGCCCAGAAGTTAGAGATGCTCAGGGCAATGGTTTTCCCATGGAAGCCATCTGATGGATTCCCAATTAACCCAACCCTGTGTCAAAAACAGATGTGTAAATCAGAAACAGAGCAGGTGAGTTCAGCATGAGCTGAGGTGTTTCCTCACCTGGCATATGAACGGCACGTGATCGGTTTAGCTAGGTTGTCTTGCTTCTTGGTGGAGTAGTGAGTGAGCCACTTGGTGTAGTCTGACAGGCCCTGATATGGAAATGCAACCATTTAACCCAGTTCCTGAAGAGAGGGGCGGAGCTATAGGGGCAGGATGGCACTGATTGGACAACCCACATCAACCAGGGGATTGACAGGTCACTGGAGGACAGAAACATCTCTCCTGACCTACATGGATTAGTATTATTACCAGTATCGCAACGCCAATACCACAACAGCAGTTTCACCAGTATCATTACACTAGTTAGTTACCAGATTCTTTATCATTTGAAACTTGTTTCATGTTTCTGCACAGGTACTTTTGGTCCCTTTGCAGGTACAACTACTAATGAAGCTATGTAGCAGGGCTAATCTAATGCTATGCTAGCACAAGAGCTTTAAGCAAACGTGGGGAAATCATGCTCTATTGAGATTTTAGTTAGTATATTTAGGAACAAAGCATCAACTCAGTCCAGGATTTTCACATTGGAGCTGAAAATTAACTAGATGCTTGATGATAAGCTTAGCGCTGACTAAGCTACCGCTACATGATCAGCTTAATTTAAACAGGAGGCTAGCAAAGATGCTCCAACAGGAGCCAGTCTACACCACTACCAGAGAGTAGACCAGACCTTTTTTCTGACCCAGATTATTTATAATAAGAAAAAGTTTTATTCTTTCTGATGTGAATGGTTAGCACAGAGGAAGACCGTTACATCCTGACCCCTTTGAATAAGTCTGAACATCTTCGACTGAAACATTGATACAGACCACTTGTCCAATGAGCTGGAATCCCGTAGGAAGCTTCATCCCAAACACATCAAGCTGCTTCTCATTGATGATCCACTCCTGAAGACAGGAAGCAGCTTCATTGTACATTTACTATGCATTTTCAGCACTTTTCAGGGCGATGAAGGCTACGAACCCAGAATCGTCCAAATGTTCTGTCTGCAGCTTCGGGTTGCAGGTTGAGGAATTCTGACATGTGGACCAGCGTCTCCTTCTTCATGCAGTAGAACACCACGCTGGCCAGCCGAGACTCTGTCAGGCCGTCCTGCGGTTTCTCCAGGAAGCCGGTTATCCTGCCACAGAGAGCAGCTTAAACTCATCTATGAGCTGAGACACGGGAGCAGCAGCCTTACCTGTTGGTGTCGGGGCAGACCTCCACCATGCCCCTGGAGCTGCTCCTCTCTCCTTCCTCCAGCTCGTAGTAAATGATGAGATCTCCGGGCTGCAACAACACAAAGAGCTTCAATGCTGCACACCGGTCTGTGACAGGTCCGATAAAGACCTGATAAGCTACGTCTTCATTCTTTTTTTCAAAATAAAAGTCTGATTTGATAACTTTTTTCTGTGAAACAGAAGTTTAGGAGAGAAACTGAATATCACAGGGTTATAAAAAGGATTTTTTTTTTTTTTTTTTACAATTATAGCTGTAAATGTGCAATCAGGTTGTTGTAAATATGACATCTGGAGTTGAGCTCTGAAAAACTATTGTAAAACTTTAGTTATAATCAGGTTTTTCTTTATCGTCTGAAACACAAGTTCATGATGAATCAGCATGACGTGAGCTTATTTTACCCTGATTGTTATAACATGCAGGCTGGATCTTTATCTTCTACTGATTGATTCCCATAATGATTACAAGTCGGCTCCTTTACGGGACAAAATGTTTTGTTTTTTTTATATTAAATGTGAGTCCGGATCAGAGACTGAGACTGTAAAGTAGATCCTCCTTGTCAAAGGGTGTCTTCTGCTGCTAAAACTGGTGGAAACTTTGTGGGATCTCACCTTTGACCTGAAGAAGCGAATGACCTGAGCAATGTCAAAGTTCTGGTCTGCACACAGCATGTCTCCAGCAATCTGCCCACACACAGAAGACACATACTTTTCTTACAACACACCATGTCTGCACCAGACAACCCAACTATATAAATGAACCTTAAAAGACATCCTCATACCACCATGATGTCATCCTGCAATTTGCGGCTCCGGACGGCTAGCTCCAGGTCCGCCACGGCCCCCAGCCGGTCCTCCAATGTCGTGCTGCCATCATTCACCACATTTTCCACCGGGAAGTCATTGGCTGTGGCCCAGCGCTCGTAGTGCTTGAACCTGGAAGAAGAAAAGATGAAAGCTGCTTTTAGTTGTGGGAAACCCTCTCAGCCACAGCAGCCAGGCAGAGAAACTCACTTATCTGCATTAGTGACCAGATACACCTCAGTAAAGACCTGTCGCCTGGACAAGAGAAGACTCTGTGAGTTACAGAAGATAAAGAAAGCACAGACAGAAATGAAGCTATAATCTAAAACTTACATGTTCACAGCTTCCCACCAGAAGTCAAGGATCTTCCTCCCTCCAATGCCAGGAAGTAAAGCCTTAGGTACCCCAGTCAGGTGGCTGTATAAGCCAGTTTCATCATTCTGAGGAAAAACCAATCACACAGGCCAAAAATATCAACAACAATGCGAATTAGTTAAATCTTTTATGCTTCCAACAGAAGCCGTGACTGGACTATCAGGAGCATGAGCAGGTTCTGCTTGGCTACTCCACAGCGGACACAATCACACCGAACTCCTTAGCAGAACTTGGTTATTTTAGGTTTACTTTCAATTCTAGTAAAGACATGGACTTATCCAAAGGCTTACAGGTGTCCTGACAAATAAAGCATTCTTACAAATAATTCGGCATAAAGATTAATAAAATAATCAATTAATTTAGAATGAAAACCGACTTTTCAGAGTTTAATCCCACCGTAGTACTCGGACCAGAACTATGGTCCAGACCGACGCTGGTTATAAACGTAAAACCTCATTTTAATTAAATTACATCCGAGTATTATATCAAACTTGATCCGATTTCCCCACAGCATTGTTCAGAGCAGGAAAATGTCATTTATGGCAAGTAATAATGCAAAACGGAGAGCAGAATCATAATGCAGATAAAACGCCATTTTCTTGAAGGCGGTTCTGCAATAGCTTTTTAACGGACTTGAACTTTGAACCATTTCCGAGTTGTGCTACAAAGCCAGACAAATTTACCTTTATCTGCGTCTCTAAAACTGCGCCGTGGCCGGCTACCAGCAGGATGCAAATCATCTGGGTAACTTAGCTGTCCTGATCTGGTTTTAAATGTAGATGAAAAGCGTCTTTCCATCCAGTTTCTACAACATCTGAATGTAAAAGATCCCAGAAGGAATCCACTTCCGGTAAGATCCTTCAGAGTAAAATACCCAAGAGCAGGAATTTCTTCACAACTTTAATAAACACAACTGAGAAAGTCTTGTGACATACAGTAAATCATTTTATATTTTATTATAAAGACATCAAGTCTAGCTTACAACCCATTTATCTCATTTCTGACATGGCTGCAATGTCATTAGTCTCCCCCTTCATGAAACAGAAAAAAACACAAAGAATATACCCCAAACTATTATTTAAATGACAAACTTGGTATGAGCAAATCAAAGTGACACTTGACAAAAGATATGCGTAACTTTGGAGATGATAAGAAGAAGCACAGTACTGCAGAGCTGAAGCAGAAAGACGGAGGTGTTTTACAGAGCTTATTGTACTCGAGGCTGACAACAATCATTTTGGAAGGAGGCCTTCAACGAGGACTTCTGTTATGTTGAAATATTGAAATACAAGGTGGATTACTTAAAATGCTCTAAAAAGTTTTGGAAAACAATCCTGAATCGAGTTCAGAGAAGGTGAATTTGAATACTTGGGATAATATTCATCCTCTCCACCCACATACATTTCATGCAAACCTGATAACAAGACAAGTATCTCAAAGGATTTAAAGTCTTTTGGCCCATATGTGGTTGTCCTCAGATACTCCTGGTCAACAGGCCTCTCACTGAGGGTCTGTGCTGGATGATCCCACAATGCCATGCTGTCGCAAAAGGTTCCTCAGGATCTGATTCTTGGACTTCCAGTCTTCCACCTGTGCAGGACATTTCAAATCAGATGAGACCGTAATGGGGAAGCATTTCAACGTAAGACACACAACTTTCTCCACATTTAGATTTACAGATCCCCTTCAGTACACCAGACCTCTACATGTTTCTACTTAGACTTCAACATGAGGGACAAGGACCCTGGTCTAGAATGAGACCAATAAGAGGCAGTCTGGGGACGCTTTGAAGACGTTCTGCTGCCTGGACTAATGATGATGGTAAGGCAGATCCTTGGAGGATCACACAGATATCCATGTGAGGTATCCTGATGGCCGTCGGGTACCGGGATGAGGTCCTCAGATCATTCGCTGCTGCAGAAGATTCAGCTGGAATATTTCCCTCATCAATCAACACAATATCAACACAATGTCTCTTCTAACAGACGTCTTTTAGGACGGATCCTCTCCAGGTCATCTCCCCGGCGTAACGCAAACACACGAGAGGAATTTGAAATCTGGTTGCTCCACAACAGTGGTTGGCAACTGGTGACCCAAACCTGACTCGCCGACTGAATAATACAATAAAATAAAATTACATTTATTAGGAAAAATATATATTTTAGCTGTGAATAAGTTACTTTGTTTCACCACCGGATAGGAAAGGTTTGAACACAGGACCATGGTTGCTCTACAACATTAGCTGCTAATGATAAGCACAACATAAGACAACATGCTACTGCTTTATTTGCTTCAACTCTCTCTATGCACTGCTGCCCACACATATGGACATCTAGCGCCACCTAGAGGGTCACGGGACTCACCAACTGAAGAAACAAGTGTTTTTCATGAGGAACTCAGATGCAATGCAACTTCCCAACATGTGTTGGCTGTCCGCTGTTCAACTCCCAGCTAGCTGCTAGCCTTTGGCTAAAGCTACGAAGAAGAGTTCTGGATTAAAACGGGGAAAATTGTCCTAAAGAAACAAAATATTGTTCAGTTACAATCCAATTTTTTACATTTGGTTTAGCAAACCGTGGAAACAAAGCAAAGCCTGATTTGAAACGAATGCCTCACACTCAGTTTCCATCTCTTAATGCTTGTAAACTATCTTACTAGCGTGCTAACATCATGCTAATTTGGCTGTCCTGAAGCAACAACAGGTGTGTGTGCAAATGTTTCCTGGATGGGCGGGAGGAGTAGCCTGCCATTTGTACGTGGTATGGGTGATATAGTCATTTTATTCCTAATGACATGAATCGAGTATACCCAATACCTCGCCCAGACTCGTCATACGGTGTTAGCTATGCTGTGCATCAGCGAAGCTGCTGAAAACACTGAAGCAGTATCTAGAAACAATGGACGGAGACAGCTCATTCAAAGTGGGACCACCGAGTTGCTGTAGAGGACATTTCTACAAACAGAAAATAAACTACAGATGCAGAAACATCTATCCCGCCGGCAGATTCCTAAAATGCTTCAATAGAGTTGGGTCCCAACAACTCCCAGACTACATGATAACGCTACATGTTGGTCACACGACCCACCTCCTGTCTGAGAAGCTGGTTGTCGACCCGCAGACGATCCAGAGTGCCGACATCTTCTCCCAACTTCAGGTTGCTCTGTCGCAGCTCCTTGATGTACTCGCAGGCTTTGGATAAGATCCCTCCTTTACTCTGAGACAAAAACACATAAGCTGGACTTACTGTTTGTCTGTCCCTCCTGAAACGCAAAGAGGACGATGTAACCTAGGACCTGCAACACTCACCTGACCCGTCTTGGTGTAGTCAACGTTGCAGTCTGGGATGGCCTTTGAAAGCTGGACGATCCAGTTGTTAATCTTGTCTCTGCGCCTACGCTCAACTGGTGGAACCATGTTGGGATTAATCACATGTATTACTCACACACATATAACGCTGTGATTGAGGAGCGGCTAACCTTCGTTGTGCTGGGCTCGCCGCTTCTCGTCCCTGGAAGCTCGAGGTGCCTCCTGCTTCCTGGAAGTCAGAACAGTCAGATGAAATCAACTCCACTCTGCCACGTTGCGAGTTATTTACTCAAATCATGATGTAATTACGCTATATATGGTTGGGTTCGAGGTGCGATTGTCCTTTGATTGGATCCCGTCAACACTTCCTGGGGAGACATCATCACATAAACCTGCCCTGTAACAGAAAAGCCCACCAACAACCCAGCGAGTCAGAGCAAACACAGCTTTGTATGCATTCGTCTCGCTGCAGTGATGTGTCTGAGCAGACAGACCTGTTGGTGTGGTCTGTCCCAGCAGGCTGTCAGATGCCTGCACTGTGGTCACCATGGTGCCAGTGGTGGCATCTGCAATGGTGGCTGGGTAATAAGTGTACTGTGTCTCTGCGCTGGCGTCCCCCTCCATAGCCTCGGACTGGGAAAAGACGGCCTGAAAGCAACAGAAACCTGAACATTCAAGCTTGTTTTGCATGGTTTTAGTCATGTAGACGCCATAAACACAACCCGGTAAAGCTCAAAACTAGTGTCAGCGCGCAGAACACCCAAACAGCAACAAAGTGAAGCCACTGTAAAAGGGCCAAAAACTGCAGTTACACCTTCATCCACTAGGGGCCAATGGCTTTACAAGCCATTTGTTTAACCCTCCTAGAACCGAGCTGTTGGTGCCGACGCAACATGCCACTGCATGTGCTCATAACGTCTGAACAGTATAATGTATTTAAACCATTTTAAACCCATCAAAAGCATAAAAATGGACCCTTCCCCCATTAAGTTATTATCACAGCACTACAACCATCTTCCATTTTTGTCTTCTTCTGTGGTATTCTGCAGAACATGGTGTCGCTAACAGGTAACATCATAAACTTTCCTAATGCATTGCATGGGGGAACCCCCTCCCACATTACAGGATCTCAACTTGTGATGGAAAACCAGTACAGTCCAGTGGGTACTACTGGAAAAGCTCACATCATCTCCAGCTGCTCTGAAATCTGAAAGGGTTTAGTGAACTTAATCTTTCTTCTTTCCTCTGCATCTTTCAGATGAGAATAAAAGCAACAGATGCATAGCTGAAATCATCCTTTAGCTTCTTTCTGGGTCCAGAACCAACATGAATGAAACGGCAACCAATCAGAGTTGTTCTCACCTGCGTGACAGTCTGGGTAGTCGCAGGGAATCCAGCGACGAGGCTGACGGCTGCAGCTCCATCAGTCTGACCCTCCAACTGGCTATCTGACACCTGGATCACTCTGTAGGTCACCTGCAACCCAACACAGTACCCCAAGAGGTCCATTTCTGACTAACACACCTGGAGAGCACATTCATGTCTTCCTCTCTGTTAAATCTCTGTCTATGTCGTACTTTTGTCACAAACAAGCCAGGAAATTTGGAATCAATAAATATGTGACGTGAATGCATTTTGAATCCAATCAGATTAGCTTCATAAGCATGAACACAGCTACACAACATCCAGGTTTCACGTCTCACCAGTCTGTCCCAGAACCCAGCCAGTATGTTTCCCCTCCTGCAGGAGAACCAGTAGCTTTGCAGCACGCAGTAAATGTGTTAAAAATGTTCTAACGGATAGCTTATCTGCTCCAACATGGCCGACTGGGTGTGAGGTCCATGTGTCTGATGGTCTCCAGCATTATGGGGTTTAATACCAGATAAGTGGTTTCTCTTTTATTTATGTGTCAAACAGCAGCTGGAAGTCAAAGCAGGACAGATGTTTCACCTGCTTTTAAACACATGGTTATATTTATAATGTTGTTTCCAGTTAGAAGCATCAAAGTCCAGGTGAAGGACCAGGTAGAGGTCCAGCTGCCTTTTCATTGATTTTCATAAATAGCAACTAGCAAGTTTTTATTAGTTTAAAAATGAACAATTCATTATTAAAAATAAGTATTTAAGCTAAAAAAAACGCCAGTGTGTGTAATTCCATCTGCGGTCGATCAAATCCATTTAAAACAATACAGATCAAACACATCACATCAGAGTAACATTATTTAAAGGATCTATATCATGCTAAATGGACTTTATGTGCTTTTAAGCTTCTATTAGTGTTTATTGTACCTTAAAAAAATCCCTGAAGTAGTTTTATTTTTCATCCATGTGTTTTGTAGCGTTATTCCTTAGATAAGAGGGAGTGCAGAAACATTTTGCACATGTTGCTAAATATTATCATAAATGGGCATAGGATACTTTGTAAAACAACAAATATAGCATAATATAGAAGCTTTGTAAAATACAACAACCCAAACCTTAAAGACTCGAGATTATGCAATAAAATACATGTCTGATTCCTATTTGAGTTTTATTTTTCTCTGTGATATCAGGCAGCACTTTAACTCGTTACAGCGATCACATTTCACTAAACCTAAATGCCTCGTAGCAGGAAGCGACATCATCATCTGTCATCACTTTCAGCTCACACAGTAAGCCTGAAACGAGAGGCTTTCTTCATCACCTGCTCTTCATGAGAAACGCTTCCTCCTTGCAGCTATGAGCCTGAGCACACATGCGACCGGCTCCAGGGTTAGTAATGGAGGGGTTTTCGGCATTGGGAGGCTGAGAATGAGCTGCGAGACGTTACAGGGACATCGGCGTGAGTATGACTTGTTTTGTGAGCTCTGGCAACATGCTTTTAAAGCTGTTAAAAACATGTTACATGTGGAAAGTGTTCAGGTGGAGTCAAAGTTGTTTAGTCAAGTTCATGCACATGATGCAGCATCGGTGCAGCTGATTGCAGCTGGTCAGTCTGAGTGGTTCCAGTAGGTGTTGCTGCAGCAGGTTCCTGAATTACACAACTGTTTATGCAAAACATGGAGCATTTGAGGATAAGTCTGCTTTCTTACTAATCATCCCTGTAAAACCGTCCTGTTTTCCAGGCACAAAATCACCAACATCTTTAAAGTGTCTGAATGCATTCGGACTGAGTCTGCGGTCCAGGGACATCGTGGCTGTACTGATAATGTCCAGGTTTTGCTGCCGGCGACGTTCCTCTGGTGTTTGGAAGCTGTGACACCGCGACCGGCAGGACATTTATCTTGCTTTTGGAAACTCTTTTAAAAAGTTGCTTTGGACACTGTCACATGTAGGTGATCACATAAAGCTATGAAGTTTCAAAATGTGGGAACTCTTTGGGCAACATCGAGTAAGATCAGATTCATGACGAGATAAATTGACTTTCTATAAGCAAACTTCATCATTGAGAAAACTAGAGCCGACTTTCTCTTCAATGAGCGTTCTCAGCACATGGTGGGCCATAAATTCAGTTATCTCATTAAGGTCATCATGTGATAACCATTTACTCAGCAGCGGGATGGACCACAACAAGTTGAACCCTGTTTTCCCAAACCCTGACATCCTAGATACCAGATGGATGATAAAATAGCCAACCCAGCTGTCCTGATATCTGCTTTAGTATACAGCAGCAACATGTTTTTTTCTTGTTGCATAAACTATCCATGTGAACCTAATTTTCCCGGCAAGTTGAAACATCTGTCAACTTTACTGCATAGGTTGCATTGTCTTCAATATCCCTGCAACTTGACTGGGCACAGCTGGTACTACTGGTATAACTGGAGATTGAGCTTATTAGATGTTTAGCCCAGATCACAGATTTAACAGGATTCTGTTCACTTGTACAAGTTAGTAAATCTGACACCACTTTCTGAGCATGCACAAGTTACGCTTGTGCAGACAAATGAGAGTGAGCAGCTATGGTCCTACCTGGCCTCCAGCTCCTTCGGTCTTGAAGAGATACTTGATGGGTTGGTCAGTGAATGTGGCAGCAGACTGGATGGTGGCGATGGCTGCAGGATCCTCTGCAGTGGCAACGGACCCTGTAACAGCAGCACACAAAGACATCAAACTCTTCACATTAAGGTCAAATATGCCCATAATCCCACATAGTCATAGTCTGAAAACATACAATGAATGTTATTACAGTATTATTATAAGAGAAAATTTGGAAATTGGGTCTAATTACTAATGAAAACGCACCTTCCTCGTTGACGGTAACAGCTCCGTCTGGTTCTGGGCTTTTCTGTTGGCTGCAAGCAAGATTATCCAAAAAAGACACAATTGGATTTAACTAAACTTACTTTATTTTACAGTAAGTGGATGTTTAATATCATTATATTGTTATCAGGTAACAATGGCGCATGCACCTCTTCATTTCTGGCGAAGCTCTTGTACGAGGAGACCGCCTTCTCTCACTCCCACAGCCAGACTGCGGAGATAAATGATCCGTTTGACCGAATCGAAAAGAGAAGTTTATTTACAACTAAACAAACATGAGTCTCTAAGTGAGTGGTAACAACGCCGGTGCAGTGTGGGGGAATATAGCTAAAACAATGTAATAAGACTGTGTAGTTAGCTGTAACCGCAGCTAACATCGATGTAGGTGAAACCGGAAACAAGTCAAACAGTCCTTCAAAATTACAGCACAATTATAAATCGAGTAAAAGAAAAACGCGTAGATTCACAATATTATTGCTAAATAACACGCTTTAAACATATTCTGTACTCCTGAATTTGAGTTAGTTTACTGATTCTATATTTTTGTTTCCAACTAGAAAAATATTTATAAGGTCACTTTTAATAATTTGTAGTTCAACCGGAAGTTCAATGCATAAATACGGGAAATGACAAACATTCTACACTTTGCAGTCGGTAAAGCCCAGCGGTTTTTACAGATGTTTAACAAATTACACTAGTTTATAATGTCTCTGTTGGGGTCGTTTTTGGAATAATAATAAGCATATGGCTTAGAAATAACAGGATAACATTATTTACACGTTGTTAAATGATTGCAAATTAATTCCAGTCTGAACAAAGATGCACTTACGCTGCAGTGGTCCGATATTTGTCAACACACCAGCTTAGTCCTCGTTACTACGCATGCGCAACAGGAAATGAGGTCACTCGAGAGCAAATGATACATATTCTGCTTTAACCTGTTATTTAAGCTGACAGAAATTAACGTAAGACTTTATTAACAACCAACCTTATAATGACGCGACTCTTTATAATAAATGTTAAACAACGTACACATTTTCATGATGCATCTGAAGAACATGACCGGAGAATCCTGTAAATATGTCCCAGTCGGCAGGGTTCGCTGTTGGGCTTTGGTATTTCTGAGCCTCGAAAGTTTATTTTTTATATTAGAATTGCATTTAATTTAATATTCATTCTTCATAAATCAAACCCAGAGTTTAGTTGAAGGAATAGAAACTAAATATTGTTGTTTCAGGGATTCTTTAGTCTCACGTGGCTCTTTTTTCCAGCCTGTTATTGTTTATACTGATGCTGTCAATTTGATCATTTTATACGTCTAAAAGCAATTCAGATAGCAAATGAGACAGGCGAGGGAGGGAACTTAACAATTAAACAAGCCATAAAAATAAAGAAAAGTAATAAGAATCGAGTAAAAGTGCTGGGCGGCGCCCGTGGTTTGATCTCCCCGGAGAGAGAAGTTTACTCGTTGCGTTGAGAGGAAGTAACCACTGAGCTAATCCAGCACGGAATCTTCCTCAGAGAAATACATATTATAATATTATTAATATTATTGTTTCTGTCCCCTGGAACAAACGGTTTATCAGAGATAAAAGTCATATTTCTATAAACTGCTACTTCATCACATTTTTTAAATTTTGTTATTATCTTTTTTTTTTTTTTTTTTTACAACGAAAAGGTTAACAACAAAATTCATTTAAGACACTTTTAGACACAGTCCAGAGACAGACTCGTGAGAGAGGGAACTTAAATGAACAACCCGCAAAAATAAAGAAAAGTTATTAAAAGTACTGGGCAGTGCCCATGGTTTGATACCTCAGAGGGAGAAATTAACTTAATACTACTTTTTGAGAGGAAGTAACCACTGAACTAATCCAATAATATTACAAAGTTAAAAAATTACAATTAAAACACATTGTTTATATTACCTTTGAGTTGCTGTGGTTGTTCATCAGAACCTGGAAACTTCCATCTGGACCAGAACATCTGTTGGTTATTCTCAGTAGTTTAAATTCTGATGTGTTTGTGTGTTTTATAGGGAAATATTTAATTAGAAGTCTGGTGATTTTAGAAGAAAAATGAAACAATCCTGGATAAGTTTAATGTTTGTTTTTAGTGAGTTAGGATGGACATGTGAAAACGCTTTAAATGTTTAAAAATGTCCTGTGAGCTGATAAAGTCTGTCTATCAGCTCGTCCTCATCAGATGATTCTGTCCGAGTGTCTGATTGAACCGGTCAGTTTTGTGTTCACATTACATGATGAGAAGAAACGGAAAGACTATGGAATAAATAAATTGAGAAGTCAGAATGAATAAAATTTAATTTCTCTTTAAAAATAGATTTAATGACAAACAAAAGTACACTGGACAGCGCTCGTGGTTCGAACCCATGACAGGATGAACCAGCTAATCTTCTCTGGGAAGATTGTTGAAGGAAGTAACCACTGAGCTATACCAGTGCAGTTGCAGCATGGTCAAATTAGGACTTTTAAAAGGAATTATTGAATCTTTTTCTGGCCCATTATGCAGGGATCTGGACTTGTCCCTGCACCAGCCATTGCTATTAAAATGTTTTAGAGTTAGCTTTAAATTGGCAGCTTTCACTCGCCATACAATCACAACTAAATCCTGCCTCACGCGGCCACATCAACTTCTGAAAATCCTCTTTGCTAGGCATATAATGACTGTTGCGTTGTGATATGGAAGGTCACTTAGGCCAAATTTGTGTCCATAAATCCATCAAATTATGTCTCATCCAGAACATGTGACTTCACATCACCTAATGTAGCAGTGAATAGTTGTTTTTTTTTTGGAAATGCAGATATTCTCTTTTAAGCTCCACCCAGAGAGGAGACTGCTGTTTGCACACAATTCCACATGTAATGAAGGAGATAATGTGAATCCGGCAGATGCCTTTTATTCTGAAAGTACATAGCCTGTGATCTTTCCTTTTTGTTAGTCAATTCTCATTTTCTGGTGGGTCAAATATTTCCCCCTGGTTCCTAAGTTAGTACATCTACATATACATTTATACAGTGGCTATGTTGACGAATTGAGCTGGATATTAAAACATAGGGTTCTACAGAATGCAAAAACTTTGCTCTAAACTCTCTGGAACACAATCATATTTATAAACCTTTCCCTATTAATGTACACCAGAAAGCAGATTATACCAGAATTTTGACATGCGGTAATAGATGTTAAATATCCCAAAAAAGTTATAACTCATCCATCCATCCATTTTCTACCACTTATGACCCCCCCCCCCCCGGAGTGCATTTAGGTCATTTTAACATTAATAAAACAGCAGAACTGTAGTCTCATCATAAATTTTATTTAATTTGTAATTGATGCATAATGTTTCAGTGAAATCTAAAATTACCTCATGAATATTAATGAAGGTGTTGATGTCATAATAAACGTCTCTAAGACAGCAAGCACAGACTGTAGACTGAACTAAGGAAAGAAAATAAATATGGGACAGGACATACCCCAGTATGTGTGAAATATAAGTTAATATTTTTAGGCTTTTTGTCTAAAGTGATATAAAAAAATTCTTGTAATACTCCGGAGCACCAAACTCCAAACTAGCATGGTAAAAAAAATAACGTAATTTCTCATTAAATGCAATGGAAGAGTGTGTCCAAATCTTTTGACTGGTACTGTGTGTGTGTGTGTGTGTGTGTGTGAAATGAGCTCAAATTTAAGTCCAAATCTGCATGTGTGAGGAACCAGATGTTCAGCAATGCATAATTACACGAGAAAGTTAAAATGTAAGTTTCAGGGGTTGAGGAACCGGGACTCTCATGTTGTCTGCTTGTCTGAGACGAAGACGGTCCACAGAGACAGAATGACCACAGGACCGAGCAGGGGTGGTGTTTGGTGCAGTGGTAAGCCTGCGGTGGCTGGGCAGGGTTTCAAAGACGCTAGAGAGACAGAGATCAGAGTCAGTCTTCACGTTTACTTGTTTAAACATCAGCGCATTTTCCATTCAGGTTACTTTTGGAGACGGTGATGTTCTTCCATTCTTCTCTTTTTCTCCTGGTCAGTTTACATGAGATGTTTATACTGGACTTCAGAGGATGTTCCATAAAATATTCACACCTGTCGTCAGATGCTTTGTGCACGAGAGACCCGTTGTTTGTGAACTCACATGTGTAGGTAGACGTGGTTTCACAGAAAGCATAATAGCAGCTTATCCTTCCAAAGAATTAGATGAGAAAGTTAATCAAAGGTGCATTTAATTTAAAGCTGGTATATTTTACATAAAGTTAATAAGGATGTTTGAACCTGACACTGTAGTCCTTTATGCAGGCGTTGATAATCCCAAAATCGCCTTGTTTAATGGAAGAAACTGGACCTGCAATCAGATATAGAACTTTATTCCAAATGTGAAATGAGATGAATAAATAAAAGATATAAAACATCAATAAAATAACAGAAATATTTATAATACATGCTTTATAGTCATTATGATATTATCCGATATATATATATATATACACACACACACACACACACACACAGTGCCTTGCGAAAGTATTCGGCCCCCTTGAACCTTGCAACCTTTCGCCACATTTCAGGTTTCAAACATAA
>JBAMIG010000009.1:476194-499799 GCA_037177335.1 Kiunga ballochi
TGTATGTATGTGTATATATGTGTGTGTGTGTGTGTGTATATATATATATATATATATATATATATATATATATATATATATATTAATTATAAAAATAAGTTATTGCACATCCAAAAAAAGTGCAGTTTTGTTGTAAAATATCTCTTATTATGTCTGTTCATCTTTCTTCATAATTCCTGCTAGCTTGGGTGGACTCCCATCAATAAATTTGAGATGATGGTAATCATCCACCTGTTGGCTCCGTGCTCCATCGCAAGCATAAACAAATGAGGAGTGAAGGGGACCAAGGAAGCAAAAGCAGGATAGATAGAGCAATGAGGGGCTGGTCTTGTTATGCAATGACCATGGGAACATCATCAGAGAAACCGCTGATCATTGGGGCATCCTCATCATCATCACCTAAAAAGATATCAGAGAAAGAAAAAAGAAAATTGACCTTCAGCATTACATATTCTTTTTTATTATTTTATTTATCTATTTACTATTATCCATGCATTAATTCTGATATTTATTCAATGTTTGCTTTTGTCTTTTTGTAAATTTAATATTTCTTTTTTATTTCCACTGTTTTCTCTGTATTTCTTTAATAGAATTGTGAAAAATTGAAATATCAAGGTATTGTTTGCTTCAAACTCTTTGTAACTCACCTAAAACTCTGCTGAATTAATTAGATAGGCATTGAAGTCTAAAATTTTTACCTAAACTTTGCAGAAAGTAAGAGGATCAGAAGAAGTGGCCCTATGCTAATGTAGGTAGGTAAAAGCATAAAAACAGAAATCCCTCCATTACCCAGCTCATCCCCAGAAGAAAAGATGGCAGAGCCTAGGCGAGAGTTGTAGTGGGAGTTTGCGAAGGCAGTGAAGTTGTTTTGTAGGCGGCGGTGTCGCAGGTAGAGTGCCACCAAACCACCACAGACTCCCAGCAGCAGCAGAAAAAGGACTGGAACCACAACCGCTGCCATGTCCCCTGAATGGCCCTCGCTGCGGGAGGCATCGCTGGTCCCTGAATGGGTGGATATAACAATGTTAAAGGACTTGAATTACTTAAACACTCAACATAAAAGCATGTTTCAGTCCAAGCTAAGTGTATATGTGGTGTGAAATGATCATCACCTGTGAGCTGGTTGTAGTGCAGCATGGCAGGTTCCCCACACAGCTGACCACTGAGCAAGCATCGGGCCTGGACGGAAAAGGTGTAGTTGTGTCCCAGCAGGAGGCTGCTGATGCGGATGAAGGTCTCTGTGGTGTTTCCCAGGTACAACGTCTGGTTGGTTACACTGTCAAATACATGCACTTCATATCCCTGTTGGTACAGAAGCAGAATCTCAACACTCTAATATTTCAATCTAAAATGTTATTTAAAGCTGAGAAAAGAGACTAGAATTAAACTGTAGATGCAGCATCGATACGTAGTTTCTCACCCTGCTTTCATCAAAGCCTTTTTCCCGGACCGCCAGACTCTTCCAGATGAGAAACACATGGTCATTCTCAATCAAAATCTTCAGTGCTTCTGGAGCTGGAAGAGGAACTGCAGCAGGGGAAACATATTCAGGAGCTGAGCATCATAAAGTCTTGATGAGATTCAACATGTCTGCAGAAATTAAGTGCTAAATACCATTCAATCTACACACTTGCTAATTGAAACTAATTTGGTCAATTTGTTTGCAAAGTACTGTAATGGGAACACATAACGGTGACTTCTAGACTGCCTGATTCAGTTTCATATTGAGCATTTATTTAATTTACTAAATTATGCCGATTTATCTTTTAATAGAAAAACTATTAAAACTAAATTTGATTAACTTTCAAACCAAATTGGGATATGTAAATGTGTCAAATCTAGAACATAGATCCATTTAAACAGAATGCAAGTATTTACTAATGTAATCAAACATCAGCTGAAAGAGAAAATGCAGAAAGTCTTTCTGAAACATGCAAGATGGAGCATTTCTCAGACAATAAGGCAAACTTTCTGGTTCATGTTCACATTTGCTTCTTCTCTGTGTTGCTAATTAAGCTAATTAGTTATCAAATGCTCCTCCAGTTACTTTTCCAGCCTTTTAATAATTTCTTTTCCAACTTTTTACAGATGTGTTGCTATTGGCTCATATTTTTCCATTATATGTAATATATCTTGGGTTCATCTTATCATATGCTGTTTATCTTGTACTGGGAATAGAAAATGAACAATGGGATCTGGATGTGGGGTTGTGAACGGGCCTCTTGAGAGATTTATTTATGGGTTCAGACACAAACCAGTAGTTAGGGTGAAGCTGGCCTCCTTGCTCATGTTGCGCAAGCGGATGGAAACGCTGTATCTTCCTCCAGGCTCCAGGTCCTTCAGGATGTACTCCACAGTGTTGTTTTGAGTGATCAACTTGTAGTCGCGTTCCACCCTTCGGATCACATCTCTCACATGGATCGCATACGTCTTAGAAGACAAACACAGAGACCGCACACCATTATCCTGGCCCACTATCAACATAATCCATGATGTCTGCATTCACATGGCACAGTGTGGTACCAGTGGGGTGTCCGGGGTGTCATAGGGAGGCTGCCATTTCAGCGTGGCCCTAGTTTTGTCCACTCGCACACGGTGGAGGTTCCTGGGTGGAAGCCTCTCATTGGGAATCATTTTCACCACAGCGTAGTCAGAGGGAGGACCAAGGAAGGGAGACACCTCACGAACCTGAAGAGAGAGTAATCGACACACATATCTAATCATCCAATCATTTGGCAGCAACTCCCTGCATGTAATCCTGTAAAATCTCAACCCTTTAGCTATCACCAGGTTAACTACCACCAGGCTAGCTACCATCAGGTTAACTACCACCAGGTTAACTACCATTGGGCGAGCCATCATCAGTTCAACTACTAGCAGATTAACTACCAGGATAACTATCCATCCATTATCTACCGCTTTGTCCCTAACGGGGTCGTGGGAGCCACCGTGCAGCCACCAGGATAACTACCAGCACGTAATTCTTCCAGAATGACAACCACCAGGTTAACCAACACCAAGCTAGTTACCTCTAGTTTTACTACTGGCAAATTAGCTACCAGGATAACTACCAGCAGGTGAACTAGCATTGTAGTCTCTCAGCAGAACAATAGAGTAGCAGCTCCTTCAGGGACTCTAAAAAGATGAGGATAGTCTGAGTTGCTGTTGTGCACAAAATGTCAGGACTCGACCTCCCACCTAAAAATGGAGGGAGGCTACCTCCTGTCCCATCCGGGCCTGAGGTATGCCTGCTCTGGGTATTTCACCAGAAGTAACTCCAGAATGAAGTATGCTCCAGCCCTCTTCTGTTCTGGACACCAATTTGTCCTCGTGTCAAAGGGAATGGTTCTGGAGCCCAAGCGGTCAAGGTCTAGCCAGTACCAGTCTACCTCAAGCCCCATTTTCAGGCTCCTTCCACACTAGAGGAGAGCCAGAAGTCCAAACAGCTGGATTCATATCAACTGGTTCAGGAAGTCACTGAGCTCAGCATCAGGTTTGTAATAATACTAGTCAGAGATGGTCTGAATATTACAGTGTGTTCATGTATCTGCTTTATGAGATGCTTATTCTAACTTAAGTTTTCAAGTTAAGGAATCAGACAGCTTCTCTAAACTAAAGCATTTGTGTTTAAATTTGAAGTATTGAGACATTTTCCACTCCCCAAACTTCTGCTACAGAAACACAATGGTAAACCTGATCCCACATTTGTTTAACTTTGAATAGTTTCCACCTGCAGCTGAATAGTGTTTAGAGCCAAGCCTCCTCGTACTTTCCCTGACAAATGTTGCAGACGTTTCCACATGCAGACACATCACCACACACCCGAGTGTGAAAATCCAGAAAGATTGTTTCCCCTCAGATGTACAGGAAATGAAAACACCTGTCTGTTCTGACTTAACCCCCACAGACCTCCTCCTGGCCCTAAATAAGTTGTATTGCATTCAAGTTCCACAAAAGTAGCTTAACATAAAGAACCAGCAATAACTTAAAAATATAAACAAAAGAGGAAAGGAAGACAAAATTCCAGATGCTACAACAAAAGAAAAGTTTATAGAAAAACTCACCAGAAAGAGATACTGTTCATCGCTGTCTACAGTCACTGTGACACCTAGAGAAGAGGAGTGAACCTGACGGGGTCTGCTGTAAAGATCCAGGAAAGATGTTGCATAGAAGATACCGTAAACCTGAAACACAACACAGAAACCACTTGAAAACACAACAAAGAAACACAGAAATAAGCTGAATACACAACAAACAACCTGAAAACATGACAAAGAAACAACACAAAAACAACTGAGTCTCCAAGTAAATAAGACAATCTGAATGTCTCTTTTCCTCAAAAAACCTGTGGAACTGGCTCCCAGTTTGGCATCAGGAAACAGAAACCCTCTCTAACTTTACAGATCTGATTGTCCCAGTCTTGTCATGTGATCCTCGGCTTTTTACTGGATAACTGTTAGAGGCCTGGTGACCTCCCTTTTTACTTTCTATGTACATTATTGTTTGTTTTCTTCATGGCAGGTCTCACGGGCCAACTGTCAATGTGTCCTAACAACTGGAGGTAATGGTAGGACAGAGCCCACCTGTCCACCATGCACGTCAGATTAGGATCAGTAAAGCTGAATGAACTGGGCTGAAACAGCTGTAGTGTGTTTTTTTTTTCAATTGGCTTTGCAACACTGATCCAACTTCCTATCAGACTAATCATTTTTGTGTTCATGTCTGCTTTGTGTTGTACCTGTGCAGGGGTCCCACTGATAGTCCAGCTGCACTCCACTGCTGTCTGGTTGAGAGGCTTGGCTTTGAGGAGGGGCCGATCTGGCTGGGTGCCAGCAGTCTGGTGATGGGATAGGGTAGTGGGACTGTCTCCTATACTGGTGTGAGCCCACACGGCTACCTCATACATCGTCCCTGCTGTCAGGTTTGTTGCTGAAAAAACATCACATGACTCACAGTGGGAAAAACTTAAATGACAGCAAAAACCAAAATTGAACAAAAGAAGAAGCCCACCTTTCAGGACCCCGTCTTGAACTGTGTAGTTCTTGCTCTCCTTGACATGGGTGTCAAACTGCCAGGACAGAGTCACGATGTAATGTTTCACCTGAGACAAAGAACCACAGGAGACGCATCAAACTTAGCAGCGTGGATAGAAAACATCCACGTCTGTGGCCAATCAGACTGCAGCTCTTACATCGATGTGGAAGTCGAGACTGAATGACAGGCTGATGGAATCCAAGGTGGCGCTGCTGATCTTCACAGATGGAGGAGGAAGAGCTGCAACAAAGCACGAGTCACAAATTAATCACTGATTGGGGTTAGATACAACTTCAGGTTTACACTGTTCTATGTGATTCTGCATGCAGGGTTTCAGACAAAGCATCTGGTTTTCAGATGGTCTACAATAGATTCCACTTTTTTAGTTTCTTCTGATGGTTCAGATTCTCTGTTTTAGATTTGATCTGTCGGGTCCCACGTATAAAACACTATCTGGTCTTCCAATATCTGATAAGACAGAAACGCTTGCAGCGGGATCAGACACAGATGATGAGGACTGGATGGACCAGATGGATGGAGGTCTAGATGGCTGAATCATCAAGATGTAGGTCTGGATTGTTGGTGGATGGCTACCATGTCCCATCAATGCTGATACATCTGCAGGTGGCAGTGGGATAATATTCTGATCTGGAATAATGGGGAGTGAGATGGTAAGACCATTCATGTGGTCTCTGATGAATGGTTTCAGGTTTGTCTCATGGTCTAAAGGAAGAAGTGCTCCTTCTGCTGTAAAGACACGATGCAGGAATCAGCTGCATCTCTGGTTACCATGGAAATAAAGGAAGAAAATCCCCTCAGACCGCCACTCTACTGAGAACAAGTGGAGCAAATTGCAAAACAACCTTTAGGAGGAGATTCTGTTCCCGGACCTCCAGGTGTGATGAGAAGAGTTGTTACAATGATATAAGGGAAAATCTCCATGGCAACATACAGCTGGTTTTATATTTAAAGAATTATCTACATAATGAAGAAAAGAGGAACATTTTACTTCTTTACAACAGAAAGTTCTGTCGGACACTGAAGCCATGAGAAAAAAGCCGGCATGTAGAAGCAAGGATTTTAAGCTTTAACATAAATTAAGGCTTCATTTTATCAGGATGTTCCAGACTGAAGGAGGTTCTTTCTCTTAGTTTCTACTCTGCAGGATCAGAGGATGAAGCCGTGTCTAGTCCAGAACAGGAGTCTTTACCTTTCATAGATAAATGGAACCAAGAAAATCTTTTCTGGTTGTACAAAAGGCTTCAAAGAGTGTGCAAATAAAATTTGTTTTCTTTACAGCTTCATCCAATTCAGAGTCCGAGACCTGGAGTCTATCCCAGCAATTAAAAGGACGAGAGGCAGGTACACCTGGACAGGTCATCAATACATCACAGCTTGTAAATATAAGTAACACTAAATTCTCACACAACAGCTCAGACCGCTGCTGCTGTTTCAGGGGTTTTTTCATGCTTCAATTTGCTGATCAGTCACAGTGTTTTAGTTTTATTACCATAGCAGCAAGTGGAGCAGAAGATGTATGATTACACATTCACACCTCAGGGAATGTGGATGCTTCTGTGCACATATAAACAGCAGATACCATATTTAGTTGCTGTTGCATAATCACAGTGACCCTGTAAGGCACAGCTTCAAACAGCACGCAGTTCCACTGGTCGCCACTAGATGGAAGTGGTGCACAGCTTTAAAATGCAGCAGGGGAAAGCTCAGCATACCTTTTTTAGGGGTGATGGATTTAATCTCCGTCCAGTTTCCGACACCTCTACTTGTCACAGCGGCCACCTGGAAAACATCACATTATTTACACAGTAACAGATGACGTCACAGCTTTGTGTCCCACAGGTGGATGTCTTACCCTGAACCTGTACAGCGTGTCGGGCTGCAGCTCTTTCACCTCGGTGCCGTTTCTGGTGGATCTCTGTGATGTCCACTCCAGACCTCCACGCTCGCTGTATTCAACCTGAGACACACACACACACACACACACACACACACACACACACACACACACACACACACACAGAGCAGAAATGAGAAATGCTGTCTTTAAAACAAACCATCTTCTAAAAAAAACTTTCAAATGTTTTTTTTAAGTCCAAAACTTTAAGAAAAAACACTTTTTCAGCTTTATTTTTGTTAGAAAATATAAACAAATCCAGAGTTTGATACAGAAACAGACTTTAAAAACATCTGAAGACGAGTTTGAAGTAAAAAAAAAAACAGTTTGTTTTGGACTCAAACCAGCAGGTAAGCGGCTGCAGGTGTCACGGTTGGGTATAAAACCAGCACTGGTCTTTCTAGCTGGGTTATAGCAGAGTTGTCTGTTTATCATGAGGACTTTTTCATATTTCATATAGGTGTTATGTTTCATTTTCAGGGCAAGGTCCTGAAGAATATCACAGTTTTTGTGAACATTGTTTATATAGATTTTTTGTTCTTTAATATTCACATATTGATGCAAAAGCTGGACTGGTCTCAAAACTTCTGCCTAGTAACATCTTTGTTACATAACATTGTGAAAAGATTCTGTTTTAGAAAATCATTAAGGCCAAAAACCGAAACTGTAAAAGAAACATAACGTGATGTCTGCGGTGTGTCCAGAAATGGGACCTGAAACTGGATTACACAAGACAGAAACCACATATAAGCTCTCTGTGAGACACCAGCTTGTTTCTCCCGGCTGACGTGTTCTGTGGCGAGACGAGTCCGTGTCTCAGCTGCTTTTGGGAAACCCGACATGAGACAGATATCCAGGTTATGAGAGAAAGCTGTGATGGAAAGGAGGACTTCATCTGTAGGAGGTGGATGTTGGAGTGTATCAGGCAGGACTTCAGACTTCATAGCTCCTGGGGGAAATTCTTCTCACAAACTGAAACCACTGACCACATCATCATCATCATCAAGTAGATAATATCACCCAGAGGGAAGCGGGGTGAATGTAGTCCTGATGTATGGAGATAGCAATGCGTGCAGTGGCCTTCAGTTCAGTGAGGCTGAATGAGAGTTCACCAATAATGTCTGCAGCAGAGCTGGTTATGTATGCAGGTCTGACCAAGTTTTAATAGAGAGCATGTCCTAAAACCAGTAAAATAAACTTTAATAAAATTAACACCAGAACAGGAGATTCTCATCATGGATTTGAAGCAACTGGGTGATGCTTCATGTCAATATGGAGCAAAATCTCAGAGGTATAATTTCACCTTGTTTAATCAATCACATTAAAAACGAACAACAAGGTCTAACCCAGTAGTAGAAGGTGGAGCTGCCAAAGTTGATGACCATTACTAAAAAGCTGTCTGGATAAAGAGGAATACGGTACAGTAAACAACCCCAAAAAAACAGCGGGAAAAAGCAACTGTCTATATGGACCTATTGGACCACATCTGATAAGACTGAAGATTTTATATGCATTTAACTGACAGTTTCCACAGTTTCAAACAGATAAATAAATAAATGTGCTGTCGGCACAAAACATACAAAGACCAAAACTGTGGCTCAAAAACAGATGAACTTCTATTCAACACTAAAACAGTTAACAGAAGGGAGCTGGTTGAGGATCAGAACAATTGGGGACAATGAGGGTTTATTGGTGGAGCAAAGCAAACTGCAGTCATGCAGCAGGTCAAACAACAAGCCAGACTTACGATGTACTCTCTGATCAGGCCGTGGGTCTTGTCTGGCGGGTTCCAGGAAACTTCCACTGTCCCGTCTTCCCCGTTATTACACGTCAGCTGCAGGTTTCTGGGAGGGTCCGGCACTACATAGCATAAAAAGCACACCAGATAAGAAAAGGAAGCAGTACTACGTGGACTGAAACAGTCACAGAGCAGCTCATACTCACATCCTTCTGGTGTCCTCACTGTGATCACCTCGTTGGTCTTATGCAGCTTGTGGAGGCACTGAGTGAGCACCTTCACGTGATAGGTGGAGTCTGGCTTCAGTACCGTTAGTTTGTAGCTGGTTTTGTTGCTATTGGTTTCCATAGAGGTCCATGACTGAGTTCCAACAAGCCTGAAGACAAAGTCATATAACATAGGACAGAAAATGACACATTATCCTGTTGCAACCTCAAAGGAAGAATAACTGCTTGGTCTAATGCATCACAGCTCACCTGTAGTGGACCAGGAAGTAGCAGGAGTTCACTGGGAGGTTTTTGGGACGGGACCAGGTCAGAGTAATGGCACCTGAGAAGTCTGGAGTCCACTGGAGGTTCTGGACTTTGTAGGCCAGTGTGTCCACTGGGAAGGAAGAATGAGGAAGAACCGATGAAGATAAGCAAACAGCTGGTGATGGTAGCAATGTGGAAGCTACACCTACGGGTGCAGTTGTCCTCGTCGCTGTGGTCGGAGCAGTCTAAGAAGCCGTCACACCTCTCGCTGTCCAGGATGCAGGCCTCCCCGTCAGAGCAGCGAGTCCCAGTAGCACAAACCAGAGGTCCCCGAGTGGCTGCAGACAGACACATCCAATAAGAACAGTCTGCTTCTAGTTTACATGCTTACAAAACAATCTGTAAAGTTCATACACATCTTCTAATTAAAACATACCAAAGTTTAAATTCACCACTAAAAGATCTGAAACATCAAGGTCCATCACATAGTTCATAGACCCTGCAGCATCTGAGAAGTCTCCAGTTGCATTTTGTGCTAAACTCTGACTCACGGCAGTCTGCTTCATCAGAGCCGTCCTGGCAGTGGGCTTGGCCGTCACAGCGCTGCCATTCAGGTATGCAGCGAGGGGGGCGGTGACACATGAACTGATCTCGCCGGCAGTGACCAGGGTATGGCGGCGTAGGAGGACGGGCCTCGGTGGGAGCCGGCAGCACCGTCACAGAGTCGTTAGCTGCAGTCAGAGAAATGAGAAACGTGATTTGGTTTTCTACCGGCATATAAACGAATAAACACTGTGGTACCTGTTGGACATCCCAGCTCATCGCTGCCATCGGGGCAATCAGCGTAGCCGTCACACACCCAGGTGTTGATGATACACGCTCCAGAGCCACAGTGGAAGCGGTTGGGGGCGCATGTGGAGGGACCGGGGGTTGCTGTGTGGGGAGTAACACCACCTGAAGAGTCAAATAAACAGAAATGTGATCAGTTATGGTGAAGTGATGGATAGATCAGAGTCTGTGGGTTTATCAGTACCTGTACACTGAGCCTCATCAGACCAGTCGCCACAGTCATTCTCTCCATCACATTTCCACCATGTAGGGATGCAGCGGCCATTCTTGCATTCATACTGGAAGTACCTAGAGCAGCCAGGAACCTCAGTGGGAGCAGCTGCAATGTGAAGTTTGCGTCAGATTCTCAGAGTAACATCCTGCCATCGCTCTATAAACTCTTTATCCTCACCGCAGTTTGCTTCATCAGAGTAATCCCCGCAGTCGTCCATGCCGTCACACTTCCAATCCAGACTCACACACACTCCGTTCGCGCACTGGAAGCTGTAGGCGTCACACACTTTGCTGAATTCAGACGGAGTGGCTGAAAATGAAACAAGATTAAACTTTAAATTCACAAACATCCAGACCAGCATGAACCTACAGCGTATCGGTGGATCATTCATGTGCAAACAAACTGACCACATGGCAACACAAAGAAGCAAATACATCCTAACAAGGTAATAAATGCAAAACAATTAAATAAATTTGTAATAATTTAGATATATTATATAATAATATTACAAACTCTAGATTTAAAAATAAAAAAAATCAATTATTGCATGAGCTTCTCATTTATTTATAGTGCCCTGAAACAAGTTGCAGGGCACTATAAATAAATATATACATAAATATACACGTAAGCCCCAAATTATTCACAACCTAGTGATACAAAGATTAATAGCTACAGGATATTCAAACGAACCGTTGTCTCTGGGTCTATAGTGTTTAATATTGATCTCAATGTAGTTAAGTTGTTGTATTTTGTTTTTAAAACTAGTTTTCAGACAATAAAGTCGCTTTGGTTGTAACATTTCAGTCATTTTCAAGTCAACACAAGACTAGCCATGGCAAAGACCAAAGACCTTAGTGAGGAGTTAAGAACGTGCATACTAAATGCAAAAAAGAAAAGGGTACAAAAACATTCCCAAACAATTTCAAGGTGCCAGTAGCATTGATGCAAAGCATCAAAAAACTGCAGTGTCACCTCGGCTCGCAAAACAGATCATGCAGGATGTTGAAAACAATCTACAACCAAGGCTCCCCTAAAGGAACAAGATCAAGTGGTTCAATTTTTATCAAGGCTGACACTGCAGTGGACACTACACCAAAATGACCTCTATGGACAACGACTAAGAAAGATCTGGACACATTAGCAAAAGAGGAATGGTCCATATTTCTGCCAATACTTGCAAGAAGCTTGTGATCAATTACAAAAATCATTTAGAAGCTGTAATCAAAAAATAAGGGGTATGCAACAGATTATTAAGGCAGTGTGATTTTTTTGTTTTCACCGGGTTAAAGATATTTATTTACACGTTCTATCTAAAAACACATTGGTTATGGCTTGGGACTTTCTTTTGTGTCCTGATTAAGTAAAAGCTGAGGTGAAATACTGATTTGTGAGTGTAAAAAATGACAGATTCCCTTGTTTTTGACAGCGGTCTAAAAAATACTGGGCTTAAGTGTGATTAATATAGTTTGACTGTAAGAAGTACAGACTGGATCAGTCATCCTCAACACATTTAAGCCCGTCTGCTGGACAATGAAGAACCAGAGTGACCGCCTTTAAAACCTGCATCACCAGACAGCACCGTGTCCAAGCGTACACAGGATGGAACTGTGTTTAGGATTTTAACGCACAAGTTTGTGTTTGGAGAAGTTTGACTTACTTTGTTTGTTTCTTTCAGTTAATGTTATTGCAACATAATAAATGCACCACAATGACTTAAAATGTTACCGTATCACATTAACTGGAGATGCTGTGGACCTTTTGTTAATGGTTTGATAGCTAGAAGAAACAAACTACAGTAACTGATATTAACTTCTTTATATTGACTGGTTAAAGACCCCATCCCACATTCAGTGTTATGTTATCTTCTCCTCACAGTGCTGGCTTTAGTACAGGATGCAGCCCATCTGCAGCCCCCATATTGAAACATCCACACCACTTTTTATCAGAGGCTCCTGTATTTCAGCTAAAGTCGTCTGTTGGGATTTTTTTGCATCTCGAACAATTTTCCTGACGGTTGTGGTAGACATCTTTCTGAGTCGATCTGATTGTGGTTTGGTTTCAGCAGAAACTCTTTTTCCACTTCTTAATTATGGTTTGAACACTGCTGATGGGCATTCTCAGTTTCCTGTTTTATAGGATTCAATGACCTTTTCTATAGACACTTATTTTGCTTTCCCCATGACTCAGAATCCAGAAAAGCCAGACTCACTCAGGAGCCCAGAAAATCCCTGAGCCTTTTTTTGCCACATGGTTACAAGCAGAACAATCACTGGTGTGCATGGTTTCCTTTTTAACCATTCAAACCAGTATGTGTCAACATGTGTGCATGGTATCAGGCCAAAGACTCAAAGGTATGTAAATCTTTGATCAGGGTCATTTATACAGTTTGTGTTGTCATTATGATTTAAAAAAGTGTGAACACTGTTTGATAATAAATGACTCCATACAAGCACTAAGCATGAGTAGGAGCAGAGTTTTAGGAGTTTTTGCTCATTTTCTCTGAAAAATGGCCAAAAAAATGATAAATTCTGCAAAAGTATATAAACCTATAAGCACAGATGTATTATCTATGGAATACAGAGTGATGAGGGTGTACAGCAGTACAGAGGAGGAATGTGAGGGATACTCTGCTGTCCAGCTTTTCCTTTAAACTCCTCCGTGTGCAGCATCATCCACACCTCAGAGCATACACTTTCTACTGCTGGGAAACCATCAGCCTGGAGTGTGAGTCATTACCAGACATGTTGACTGCAAAGTAAAGCCTCAATCTGAAGCTCCGGATTCTCAGACAGGTCACTTGTTTACAAATGTTCCTTTGCGCTCAAGATTTAATTAATATTTATGTTAGAAAACTGATATAAGTGTAAAAATGCCACAGCTGAAAAGTCAAACTTGATCATGTGCAATGTCCTTTTCTTTCAGTTACAACAGATTTTATCAAATGGAATTGAAATAAGTCTTGTTAACATATCGTACAGAAGTGAAGGTATCATTCATAACCAGCATGAAAAATCTTTCAATGATACCCAGCCCTATACAAACATCCTCTGTACGCTCTTATCATGAACTGATCAAAGTCTTGAGATAAAGACAGACTGAAAGTGGATCAAAGAGAAATGACCAAAACAAAGAGAAAGCAGTAGGTTTCCATGGAAACTAATGCAACGCACCACTTTGTTAATTTAATAAGATGACTTTAAGGTTCTCTGGCTTCAAGCTCAAGACCTTTTTTAAACAACTCTTAAAGTGGGGTTAGTGTTTAGCCATCCATTAATAATGCAGCCATTTGCACTGAGCACTTTCTTTTACACTCATCTTCCCGGTATTAATATATATGACATCATTAACATATTTCTCCTCTTCCTGCGGGTCCTCCTGGACAAAAGCTGCCTTGTTAATGTTGTTGCCATGTTATTCTGTCTGTCCTGTCCTCTGTCTGTCCTGTCCTCTCCACCAGTCAGTCGAGGTGAATGGCTGCCCTCCTTGAATCGGGTTCTGCTGGAAATTTTCCTTCCTGTTAAAAGGGAGTTTTCCTTCCCACTGTCGCCTCATGGCGCTCAGGATGGGAGACTGCTTTTCCCTAGCTAGGTTATTGATTAGGAATAGTGTCCTGAGATAATAAAACTGAATTGAATAACTAAAAGGCACAACATGTCTTTTCTTCATAAATACTGAGAGCCTCACATCACTGAATTATCCATTCACCCATTCATTATCTGTACTGCTTTCACCAATGAACAGCTGCAGGTAGCTGGAGCCTATTCTAGCAATCATGCAAGATAAATCCTAGATATGTCATCTGTCCATCACAAGGCAACACAGAGAGACAGACAACCAGACACACACACACATCTGCTTCTAAGGACAGCCGAACACAGAGTATTTAAAGACGACCTACACTAACACATGGAGAACATGCAAACTCCACACAGAAAGGAGACTGTCTGTACAAATTGAGTTGTTAATTTGTTTACAGCTTTAAAGATCCTGTGATGCTAAGGTCTGGTATCAGAGGCTGACAAGTTAATGGATGGTTGTCCCAGCATGTGACTGATGCTCACCACATCCAGCATACTCTGCATCCTCATCTGATCCATCCTCACAGTGTTTGGTACCATCACAAACCAGAGACTGAAACAGACACTGGGCTCGGTTCTTACAGACAAACTCCATGTAGTGAGTGCAAAGCGGGTCTGGAAAAGAGCAAACAGGTAGAAATCACTCACTCCTCCCACCATTAAACCAACAGTCCAGACCTAATCTGCATTCTTCCTACACAAGTACATCTGCTCACCACAGTTGCGCTCATCTGCTCCATCAGGACAGTCCTGGATGCCGTTGCAGTGGGCCGTGGCTGGCAGGCAGGTGTTGTTGGAGCAGAGGAAGCCTTTACACTGAGTTCCCTCTGAAAACACACAGCATGAATAAACATTACGTTAATGGACAGATCAGCATTGGCTGCCACTTTAATTCTGGCTCCATGTCTGCAACGCGGCAGGAAAAAATGTATTTTTTTTAGGGTCCAGATGATCCTTTTTAATGAACTTTACCAGAAAATAAGAAAAACCATTTTAGCCATTTGCTGAGAATCCTACAAAGGAAACACGACTGACTTGAAGCTTTACCATGTTGTGAAAGCAAATTATGCTTGTTTGTTGAACTTCCTGCCATAAACGGAGCTTGATTAGGTTAAATTCTGATTATTATATCACAGCCTGTTTGAGTGAGTTCTGCACTGGTTCTTAGTAAGTCTGCAGCCACTGGGAGTAGGTCAGAGCTTCCTACAAACACCCAGGTCCTGTAATGGATGCAGTGGGATGCTATGCAGGCTTTATGAGTCTGTTCAGGTGAGCATCATCCATGTTCCTGTGGTTAAATGAGACATTAGACAAAACAAAGTCATGGTAGGATTTGATGCATCCTGGGAGATGTGGTGGGAAACCGACTGCTGTTAATCAATAACTCCTACTCCTCTGACACGTCACAGTGCCCAGCTTAACCCCTGAAAAAAACACCTGGACTGGCACAGAACTGGACTGAGCTGACCACTCATCTGCACAGCTGTTTTTGTTTTTACTCCAGTTTGTTTTCAGTCCAACAACTGGAATCTGAGGCAGATGTCAAAATCCTGTTTTCTTAGTGAATGATTGCATCATTACCATGAAACCTTCATCCCACTGTGGTGCGAACAGGATGTGCAGTGACATGCACGCAGAGAAGAAGACACAATGTCACGCAGAATGCTGTGTTTAGCTCGGCATCCAACAGGGACTCAGAGTATGCCGATGTGGTGGCTCCAGCATCGGGTCAAAACGTAGCCTTTCTGTTTGTGTACATAAAGCTCTGCTTTGTGATCCTGTCTTTCGCTCGGTAAAACCTGCACCTTCAGAACACATAACTTTATGTTTTAGACACTGGATGATACAACATATCCTGGATAAGCCCACAAAGCACATCATTAATGGCTTCCAGTGATTTGTAGACCTTCAGATTCTCCTTTATGTACACACTCGCAGTGTTTATGAGGTACATGTAGATGTCTGGGCGCTGCAAGCTAGACCATGTCTTCATGTCCGTAAGACAATCCTGTAAGGAATTCAGGTCCGGTAGGAGCGTACCTGTATCAGGTCAAAGTTTCTTTAAATAACAGGAACGATCAGCAGGTGGAAGGCTTTCCATATAGTTGTTTTTAGCGTTCGAGTTTAAGCTTGCCGTTATGTAAATTATGCCATTATGTGGGTGTAGCACACTTTCTGATCCTAGACAGCAGCATATTGTTTGTGAACATTGAAGGGACTCTGTACGCTACACTCAGTGTTAAGTTTCAGAGCTGACAGAAAATAATCCAACATCGTTCCGTCTGTTGTTTACATCTGATCTTACCTCGTCCTCCTCCTCTGATACAAAATTGTCATGTCTGTCTTACTTAATGAGTGAAAGTTCCCCATCAAACTGAGGCTGCTTCCACACACATTAGATTAGGATCTGATGTAGAAGCACAATGGTATGAGAAAAAACATAAAAAAATTAATCAGATCTGTATTGTTCAGACTGTTAATATTTCATCTAACTTTTGCCTGGAAGTTTGTTTTCACTGGAATTATCTGTTTGTCTGTTCGCAACATAACTCTAAGCTATTTACGGATTTTGATCAAATTTTCAGGATATGTTGGGAGTGTCACTGGGAACAAATGACTAACTTTTGATAGAGATTCAAAAAAGATCCTGGATCACTTTGAAATTTTCAGTAACATTAAACTGTGGGACAGTTTTTGGTTGCAAATAAGAAACGTTTCTCAACCAACTTACTGGTGCTGCTTCTGGCTGTCAGGCTACATATGACAAAAATGTGACTCACCCACACCTAACCTACACCTGGATACTTTCACTGTTGTATTCTGACTATTACATGCTATCAGCTTACCACAATACTGAGGATCTTCATCAGAGTCGTCCTGACAGTCATCATCACCATCACACTTCCAGCGCAGTGGTATACAGTGACCGGTGTGACACTGAAAGCTGCTGGGCTCACATGTATGGTGCCCCACTAGGGTCAAACAAACAGCAGGTTTATTTACTAAATAATAAACATCGTCTTTATGTTTCTGAATGCAGGTTAACACAGATGTGTAAATCAATATTTTCTGGTTTTGGTTGTTTTGGGTTGAGTTGAACCTGTGCAGTTGGCTTCATCAGACCAATCTCTGCAGTCGTTGTCTCCGTCACATCGCCACGCCTCACGGATACAAACCCCTCGAGTACAGGTAAACTCCCCTGGACCACACTGGTGAGATTCTACAGAACGCACCAAAATACATTTGTTACGTCCAAAACCCAAGAAACCATTAGAGGAGGTGATCAAACGCACTTAGAAACTCATCTTACCACAGTGCTCCTCATCACTGTTGTCTCCACAGTCATCCTCGTGGTCACATTTGAAGACCAGTGGGATGCAGGAGCCCGAGGCCACACAGCGGAACTGGTTGGATGGGTCGCAGGTGGTCGTGGCTGAGGAGGGACACATGCAAGGTCAAAAGTGTGCTCTGTCTTCACCTGATTTATCCGTTTGCTGAGAGAAGACACTCACGACACTCCTGTTCATCGCTCATGTCTCCACAGTCGTTGTCACTGTCGCACTTCCAGATGCTGCTGATGCAGAGACCATTGGAGCAGCGGTACTGGTTGGGCAAACAGCTGTACTCTGATGGCAGAAACATCCCATGCAGAGGGTAAATCAGTCTGACATGAAACGGGGGCAGATCTGACAGCAGAGCTCTGTACTATGAAGCTGGATTTTCTCTTATGGAGGTTACTGCAGGGTCTTTGTACTCCAATGCAGATTCATTTCTTACCAGGGTAATCACCATGGCAACCTGTGCCCAAGAGCTAACTTGCTCCGGAGCAGGTTATGTTCTGGATAAGAGACAAACCAGTATATAAGTCATGACCCCTGACCAATCAGGTCTGGGGTCATGAAAATGGCTGAGAGGAGTGGATCGCCATTCTTTGCTTTTCACCTGGATATTGTGTTAAAATTACTCATATCTGTGGAGAATAATTGTCTGTTCCTCCATGGTAAAGCAGCTGCTCTGTAAGGCTTCTCCATGTGATTGGTCAGACTCTACAAACAATATATTTTTTTTATGTGTGCACTGTCAGATGAGAGAAAAGCCTGGGTTAAAATACTGCGTAGATAACCAGTTCTGTAGATCTGGTCATGCAGATCTTGAATGTCTGGATATGTAAGCCAGGCAGCAGAGAGAAATCCAGGTTATGGATGTAGTAGAGGCCTCAGGTATTATCTGGGGACTTCATCTCACCTGTTTTTACACAGGTGTTATTATTGAGCCGGTAGCCCGTGGGACACTGGCACTGCAGCTCTCCATTCGGCATGGTGACGGTCGGGGCGCCGTCAGGGCAAACACAGGTGTGTCTGTGGCCAGGCTGAGGCAGACACAGCAGGCTGCAGGGCTGGTCGGCACAAGCGTTATGACCTGAGGGAGAAGAAGTAACGATTAAAACTGATGTAGGAGATTATGGCAGGGCGAGATGGTAAAAGACATCAGTCCCTCACCTCTGTTTTTCCCCTTATAGAAGATCTTAAGGTCCATGACTCCAGTCAGCCTTCCCACAATAAGCTCGTTGCTTTGAGATCCAGCTTTTGAGGCTTTGAAGATTCCCATCCTTGACCAGTCATCCCAGTAGAGATCATTCTGAAATCAGAGGAATTCTTTCTTTAAACTCCATTTAACTCCATTGGTCCTGTGCTTCAACCTGAAACTCCACATGCATGTGATCAGCCCATGTCTGGGCTCCGAATAGAGACATTAATAAGCAGAAGGAGGCTTAATGGATATTTTCTTTCTGCAGGTCTTACTGGATAAAACCTGTTCATGTTGTTTCAATGTTATTCTATCTTTCCTGTCCTCTCCACCAGTCATTCAAGGTGGATGGCTGCCCTCCCTGAGTCGGATTCTGCTGGAAGTTCTGCTTCCTGTTAAAAGGGAGTTTTTTACTCATGCAGCTCAGGATGGGGATTGGATCAAAGTCAAGATTTGCTACAATCTTATGGTTTCCCTTATCAAGGCTATTTTGGATGAATTGGCTGAATATGATGTGAAGCACCCTGAGACGACACTGTCATAAAGTGGCGCTATATAAATAAAATTAAAATCAATTATCCAAAAAAAGTGAAGTTTTCACTTTAGTTTTCTTGTACTGACCAAGATATCAGGTAACAGCTTCAGTTTTATACTTAATAAACCTTGTGTAATGCGGACTTTAACCCTATTAGGCGGTCTAGTAAAACCTCCAGAGCACCCGAGGTGTTATGCTTTAGAAGTTCATATTTCTGTGCAATACTATGAAAAGAGGAAAGACCCCTAAAAGAATCATTTACAACAAGAAGCTTATTCGAACTTATTCACAAATTGATCCAACTGGGACTTAACTGGCTGCTGTACTTCCTGACAGAGAGACCACATGGGCAGAAACACAAACAACACAGTCCTTATGAGCACAGGAGTCCCTCAGGGATGTGTGCTGAGCCTCCTCATGTTTACCTTGCTGAACCACAACTTCACACAAACACACAACTTCTAGTTTCTTATGTTGTTTCCAGATGATGGGACCGTGATCAATCACCCAGAAAACATTTTATAGAGCGTCCCAACTTTATGCTCATTATTTGGTATACCACCTGCCCTGCTTCCTGCTGTTAAAATCCTCTAGAGCAGGGATGGGCAACATACTACAAGTGTTGAGAGTTTCCTTGCATCAAGCACTGCTCAAGTCTGCTAATTAGCTATTGATTTGAGTCAGATGTGTTGCAGCAGGACTGCGGCCCTCGAGAACCAGAATTACCCGTCCCTGCTCTAGAACATCATGAGAACAGCTGAAAGATGATCAGTGTCCCTGATGATCCTACCTACCATCTCACAGGGTGACAACATCCAGACTTTTACATTCACTGTATTGATTACTTTGACTAGTCTTGAAGAGGACTGTACTAAGTATGAACCACCCAGTGAAAAGAAAAGAGCCCTACCTTGAATACAGCGATGGCGTACGGGTGAGGTAGACCCTCCATTAGAACGCTTCTCTGTCCTCCGCTGAAGTCAGCCCTCTCGATGCGGTCACTGTAGGCCTCGGTCCAGTATAACCAGTGCTCATCTGCCGTGATGCCGTTGGGCCAGCGGACACCTTCTGACACGATGCACGTCACGTTGTTACCATCCATGTAGCTCCTGTAAACACCAGCTGCTCGATCCCCCCAGTCTGTCCAGAACATGAGGCTGTGGGATGCCCAGTGTGTTTTTATTAGAAGCATAAATCACCAGCAATAATACCATGATATACTGATTTTATAGATAGCAATTTGATGTTTGATTAATTCAGTCATGATTTGATTTAATTTCAGTTCAACCTGATCAGAATAACGTTAAGATTTTCATTCCTGAGCTCAGAAACATCAATCATTTAATTAAATGAAAACCTATCTGTGCCTATAATGATTACAGACTAGTAATAAACAGTAATCAACTTGCTGGGCCGTAAATACGGCAAGTTTATGAATGAAACTGATTATTGATTATTTTATCAATTACTAAACAATGTTTGTATTTCAGATTTTGATGCGTTATCCCAGTTTAAACAGATCCATATGAGTGGGACAAATCTGGTTGGACTGGAATTGATCAGCCTTGGCTTAAGATTTTATGTTAAAAACACAACCAGACACACTGAACTGGACAGAATGGACATGGTGAACTGGTTTGATTCAAACTGGAACTAAAATGTTCAGTTTTTTTGTAGCATGAATTGAATTAAGATAATAAACAGTGAAGATAGAGATTATCAATGCTGGATAACCCAGAATAAGATCAAGCTTTTCTTGCTGTGAACATTATAGTATGTGATTTTGTATGCTTTATTAATTCAAGACAATATTTTGTAAAATAAATTACATTTATAGTATTAAACTGAAAACAATAAAACAGAATATATAATCATTAATAATAAATCTCAGTCCACATTTTAAAAAGAAAATTTAATCTATATTTTTTAAAGGAAAATACAAATTTTAATAAAACAAACCATAAAACATGTTTTATTATTATTATGAGTAAAATAATGTAAAACAAAACTAAAAGAAAAAAACAAAACACGTTAACGCCTACAGAAGTGTGTTTTTACCTCTCTCCGGGCAGCAGAACCAGAGCTCGGGGATGCTCCAGAATGGAGGAGTTGAGCAAAGTGTGGCGCATGTCTCCATCTGGATTAGAAACCTTCAAAAGCACAAAACAAGGTTTTTGCATCAAGCCAGAATTCATTCTGAGGATCTAAATGTCTTCTAGGCATTTTTAAAATGTTTAACAAGCCACAAAAGAAATAATTAATCTTTTAAATCTTGGTCTTAATACCTCAATCTTCTGCGCTCCAGCATCTACCCAGTACAGTAGTCTACTGATGGGGTCAAAGGTCAACGCCTCCACATTCTGCAGATCTTTCCGGACAACGACCTCCTGACCCGTGCTGCCGTTTAGACAGAGACGCTGCAGAAGGAGCAAAGTAATGAGCTGCAGCTTCATCATCTGTTAGACAACAATGTGCCAGTAAACCCAGAGCTCCATCACTAACCTGTATGGTGTCCAGAGAGATATCGGCCCAGTACAAGCAGTTCCGGTCATAATCAAAGTCCAAGGCCACGGCTTCCCGGAGGCCGGCCAGCGGCAGGGCCTGGTTGGCTCCAGTGGCCAGGTCATAGCGATGGATGGAGTTCCTCACGGCATACAGGATGAACTCATTACTCTCTAAGAACACAGCAAACACAAACCAGTCAGTGGTGTCTCCTCATCACTTCGGTTATTGCAGATTTACTTCCACCATTACAACATTTCCCTCTTTACTGGGATTTCTGTTTAAAGCTTCCTGGACTTCCAGACTCCAGTACATTAAATAAACTAAATAAAGCTCTTGGTAGAAAATAGATGGGTAGATAAATTTACCCACACATTACCTCCAACAGGACAGGGCAGCATCTCTCCATCCAGTCTGGACTCCACGTCTCCTCCGCTGCAGCTGTCACCCGGAACCTTCCTGTAGCTGCAGAGCAAAGAGCTTCATCAGTAAAAACAGAAACACACCAGAAGAAAGACAGACCCACCTCCCATCTCTGCTGCATTACCCCTTGCTTCGAAGGTACGTGGTGCCGACGGGACAAGGAACCGGAGGAGCGTATAGGTCACCCAGGAACTCGGGGTCAGGCACGCATACCTGAAGAGACAGGTCTTCACTGAGCTTGAAGCCGTAGTCGCTGACGGGAGGAGGAGAAGACGGAGAGGGAATAAATGAAGACGTTTGAAGAGAAACCGCAGCCGTGAGACCACCATGATGGTTTTACGCCTTACCACTCGTAGTCCTGCCGCGTGCAGGAGCAGTTCGAGACGGTGACCGGTCGGTCAAAGTCCTCTCCGTTAAAACACGTGGCATGAGGAGCTCGTCTCTTAAACGTGATCTCTCTGCCCAACATACACTCGTTACCGTGCTCGTCTGATGGAGACCAGCGCTTGTAGTCGGCCTCAGAGCATGGGACGCCTGAAGACGACAGAGGTGGAAACAGATTCACATTTACAGACGTGTTCATTTTCCTTTCAACTCAGCTCGTCCAGAGCGTCCCACCTACCCAGGATATCAGAGGCGTTGACCTGCAGGATGAGCCAGTTGTGCTTCTGTCCAGCATACGAGCCGAAGATGGTGAAGATGGTGCTCTTCTCTCCGGGCTCTGTCAGAAGCTGGTAAACGTACACCTCCTTCTCTGAGAACTTAAAATCGGTCCATGTCTCGCCTTCATTGGTACTGAACCTAACAGGGACACGGCTTTTTTAAAACACTGAATATCTTTCTTTTCTGCTGTCCACAGCAGAAACAACCATTGTGAGAGAAAACATTAATGAGGAGACATGATGGGAGCACCTTGAACGTTTTAACTGGATGGTCACATTTGTTTACAGGACAACAAAACTGGGTTATTGAGTAAAAATTAAAGATAGAAGACATGGATTCTCAGCTGTTTCAGCTAAAATAAAACACATCACCTGTAGATAAATATGAGTCACCTGCTGTACTGCAGTTGGCCCAGAACAGTTTTATTACACCTATCTTACATTCATACTGCTGCTGCCTAATGAGCACATCCACACAGCAGGTGCTCTTTGTGCCTATTGCTCTTTAGGTTTACCTAAAATAATAAATCCTTCCACTGAGAGGTGAGCTCCTCAAAGTTTGACTGATTTTATGTTAACATGAGGTCTGGTCTTACTTGAGGTGTTTGGTGGAGCCTCCCTGTGCGATGGCCATCAGAATACCACCATGGTCACCCCATGTGTAGAAATGAGGGCCTGCCAGTGCCTGCATTACAAGAACTTAAGTCATTGTTTTTTTATTCACACATTACCTCAGTGCAAAACTCACATAAGTACCAATAAGCTGTATTTTTTTTAAAACTGCGCGTGAATGAAATGTGCTTTAAAGGAAAACATTTCAGTTTTGGAGCTTTTCTGTGTGCTAGTTTGCTGGAGGTTTGTGCAATAGTTAGATTGGTCTGTGTGCACTAGTTAGTTGGATGTTTGTGCTATAGGTAGCTTGGTCCATGTGTGCTAGTTAGCTGGATGTTTGTGCTATAGTTAGCTTAGTCCATGTGTGCTAGTTAGCTGGATGTTTTGCTATAGTTAGCTTGGTCTGTGTGCACTAGTTAGATGGATGTTTGTGCTACCGTTAGTTTGGTCTGAGTGTACTAGTTAACTGGATGTTTGTGCTATAGTTAGCTTAGTCCATGTGTGCTAGTTAGCTGGATGTTTGTGCTATAGTTAGCTTAGTCC
>JBAMIG010000009.1:558180-572296 GCA_037177335.1 Kiunga ballochi
AAACCTGCTTTTGTGGGGAAGTAGAGCGGGGCTGGGGGGGGGGTTGGGGGTTTGGCTGGTTTGGTTGGGGGGGGGGGTTTTGGGGGGGGGGGGGGCCCATGCCCCCTCACACTCAGAGTATCACAAAGTGCTTCACATAATGGGGAAAAAAGTCATTAAATAAAAAAAAAAAGAACAAAAAGAAATGCAAACATTTACACACTTGATAACAGGCTCCACTGTTTAGTGGCGGAGCGTGCTGCACTACCACGCTGCACAGCCTCAGTCTTTATCACTAACAAGTAATAAAATGTACACACCCAGAGCTTTACCACGAGGAAAACGCGGGAAATAATAGGGCTTAAACAAAACTAAGACCAAAAAAGAAAAACTAAAAATAAAAGTAAATATAATAACTCTTAAGGATGAATATGAAATATTTTTCAGCTATTTGTTTCTTTAGGCTAAATGTTCACAGTGGCTATTAACACCTGGGCAGGTAATGATTTACTCTGCTGGTAGCAGAGCGACCATCTTAAACAGCATATATACACTGACTTATACTGGTTTTGGTTACTAGGAAAAAGCCTGGGACAAAGCTCCAGCTCTATGGGCTCATTTATAAGGCTGCTGTAACCCACAACTGGTGCACGCCATAAATACTTTACAGGAGACATCCCCATGGCAACGCTGACCCTGCTGCAGGGGCGGATTCAACTTTGAAGAGGCCCTGGGGCTCAGCCCATAATGAGGGGGGGCGGGGTTGTGCAAAATATTGCAGTTTTCCTAACAGATACAGCAGCTCCGCTTTTAAAGCAGCCATGAAGCATCACATGTAAAATAAATATTCTCTAATAAAGCAAAATAACACAAGCAACAATATAAACTAGCATGAACTATATCACTCAACGGGGTTGTGCTCATTACTGAAAAAATGTACTGGTTATTAGTTACTTCATCTAAAAAGTACCAGAGTTACTGTTTTTACAGTAACTTTTTACTTTTATAAAATACAAATTTTAAAAGGGCTCAGATTATTATTCTCATAACTTCATGTTGTCTGAAATATAATAGAAACTTTAGATTAAGCTCATTTTCCTGCATTAATGTGTTTCAGGCAGCAAGCAGGTGATTAAATCCATAAAAAGTTGTATAAACGTTACTTCAATTTGTGGGTAATATTCATAGATTCACCAGACAGACTGATGGACAGACAGACGGATTGATGGACAGATCGACAGACGAACTGATGGACAAATGGACAGATTGACAGACAGACTGATGACCGACAAACAGATGACAGAAGGATGGACAGACAGAAAGATGGACAGCTTGAAAGACAGACAGATAGAAAGATGTATGGAGAGACAGTCTATGAATGGTTACAAATGTCGTGTCATAAGAATATGTAGGGTACACCTGGTGTTGAATGCGAGCTTACTGCAGCCTTGCAGAGGCCATTGTGACATTTCTTCAATATGACAGAATATTTGTGCTCGTCCACCTTGTTTAGGCTGCAGAATACTATTTATGTACTGTGAATAAGTTTAATTTTCTTGTCACATTGTTGTGGCTTCCAGGAGCTGAAAACATGTTGGGTCCTCGCTTTGCAGCTTTGTGACGTGCAGTGAAGTTTGGTTACAAACACACTGAAATGCATTATCACTACATCCTGCCCCAACCAAAGCAGGACTCCTCATCATCTTGTCCTGTATAAAAAGCCACATTATTCAGTATCATTAAAAAGTCAACCTATCTGGCGGATAGCTCTGTCTCTTATCTGTTTTAGAGACAGATGTGCACCTTTACACACACTGCATCAGACACCCAGTCCCACATGAACCACACACCAAAATGCAACGTGCATCCCATCGTCACATGTGTCCTCCATATGCAAATGAGTCATTTATGCGGACATTGTAAAAAGGGGAAGTGAGCAATAAAAGCAGCATGGCAACCTCCTGCCTCCATTACTGCCATAAAAACATTCCTGTCAACTGGACGGGAACATGAATATTAATTATATTATATAAGATCAACATTTTCCCACCAAACTTATATGTTCAACCACCGTGTCAGACATTTCATTTATTAAATATCTGAATACTTTGTTTTAGCTTGGGTCGCAGTATTGTTTGCCGCCATTATTTTGAAAGTCCAGCATTTCCTTTTCTGCTCAGTCAGCAAAATGGCTTCCGTTTAGTAGCATCCATCGTTTCACACTAGATTATTGGCAAATTTTTGTGCAGCATCCAGGTACTGTCAGTACACTGACTTTTTGCCTAAATGTTAGTATAAACGCACTAAACACCTAAATATAGTGCATGAAATTGTGTTAGTGCACTGATTGGAAACATTGGTTGTGTCTCAAACAATTACGCCCCAGATTGCCGCAAGTGGCCGCATCTAAGCACTGTCGGCTCTTTTGTAGTATGTAAAGTCAACATATATTAATTGTAAAACTGCAAATCAAGACTTTTGTAACATATCTTTGAACACAATGAACGATGAGCAAAGCAGCAGCCATATCTGACAGCAGCAACACTTCCTGGTCGCTTTGTGATGATGTCACACGTGAATGAAAATGGCTTTATGTTGCAATGATAAATTATAGGGATCCAGAATCCAGGATCTTTTCCGGATCTCCACCATAAGTTAATAATTTGTTTCCAGTGATACTGAGTCCCTACATATCATGAGAATTTCATCCAAACCCATCCATGGCTTTTGGAGTAATGATGCTAACAGACGCACAGATCTGCTGAAAGTATAACCTCCTTGGCGGAGGTAATTATTACCCTGAGATACTAGTTTAATTTATTTCCCCATTTAAATGAATTGTAATCCCATTAATAGTTCAGGTGTTAATCTGTGACCACAGGGGGTGCTAGGCTACATTTCACTGCATATTAAAAGACATTGAAAACACCTATAATAACATGAGAAAACCTTTATCGCCCCGTCAGTGGGGAAATTATCGTCTTAATTCATTATAATGAAGATACATAAGACACATTCTGATGGTGATTTATAAAGATATTTTTTGGTTTTATTAGTTTTATTCAAGTGTTTTTAAGGCTGCTCGTCTTTAAGGCGTATTTGTAGAGAAATGTATTCAAGCGTCTCCTGTTGTCACAGATTCTGACGGGTCACAGATTTTGTTGTAATGCCTGTTCGCATATAATTATTTAGTTTGGAGATCAATCCCCTTGTGCTAAAGGAAGATGGGCATGGAAGTGGAGGGAGGAGTAAACAGATGGAGGAGTTAAGAGGAATTTTGTCTCGTACGTTTACTTTTGTTCCCTTATTCTTTACCGTGCACTGTTACCAAACAAAAACGGAGCATACGATGTTGGTGTGGATGTTTGTTTCCGTGAGGACGTTCTGAATCTGAATCACAGCTCGTATCTAAAATACTTTGTGTCAATGCATTTGTGTCTGAAGATAAACATCTGATTGAAACAGGAAGTCTCACTTTTATGACTGCAGGAACTTGAAACCCAGTGACATCACCACCCATCTGCACCAGCTCCATATAGGACTCTGTAACACCTGTTTCCACCCTGCAGCACCTGCTCCTCTTCTTCATTCATCATAAACAAAAAGTAAGAAGTTTAATTAAATACATTACTTAGAAGACCACGAGTGGTTATGTGCAGATCTATACTAAAATATCTATTCCTCCTATGCCGACTGATCAGACTTGTGTGTGTGTGTGTGTGTTGTACCATAATGCACATGAGCTGTTTTACAAAGGAAACTTTTTTCTTTTCTTCCTCCATCTAGTTGACTCAATGGCTTCCAGTAGCTGCCACCCGTTCATTGCAATGCAGTTTGAAGATATTCTTGAAGACTCATTCTACTTTTCAGGTAATTCTACTTTCACTTGTTCTGAATGCAACATCATGGAAATGTTCCTTCATGCTGACCTTCATCATCCTCACATGTACGGTGAAATTGTCTCTGGCGTGTCCCGGCTTATGCAGAGGCTGAAACAGGTAATTCCTGCAGCAGAGTCCACAACTGTGATGTGGTTAGTAAGCGTCATCATCATCATCGCTGCTGTTTCACTGTGTTGTTCCTCACAGATCCAGAGATCCAAGAAGACGCTTTCAAGCGGTTTAGCAAAGCCAAGACCTTTTGGATCCAAAGCAGGGAAAACAAATTCCTGATTTTGACCACTGACAGTACTCTGAAAGCCCAGGACCTGGATTCAGTGGAGAGAAGGCAGTCTGGTGAGACGCCTGACTGGACATGAAGTTGTTGACTATGGAATCATTTCTCTGTCGTGACTCTGAGTGCAGTTTTGTGTTGATATAGTACAACTCTGATACAAGTCTGCTCCCATTTTCCTTTTCATATTTTCTCATTTAGATTGCGAATTCAACATCCAGGTGTATTGTGACAACTGCTTAGACGCAATGCTGGGGAAGCCAGTCATGCTGTACTTGCATAAAGACAACCAAAAGATGGTGGTATGCTGCCGCAGTGACAGAGATGTCTGTGCTAAGCCGATGGTGAATACTGAAACACTCAACCTGACATGTTTTTAATAGAATGTGCGGGGTGATTATTGAATCACAAGTTGCACTTTAAAAGTCCTCTAGTCTGAGTGAAATGCAGGAAGGTTTGGTTTTCTAACTAACCAAACGCTTTTACCTGCAGCGTTAACTCTAAAACAGATTTGTAAATGTCATCTGGACATTTGAGGAAAAGCTGTGTGAAGCTGCTTCCTCCTGTTGTGAGTTTCAGACATCTGAATCTTCCATCTGTGCACATCACTCCTACATTATCCAGATTTCTGCCTGTAAACTCTCTAACTTTGCAAATTTCATGCGTCTTTTAAGTTTCCATGGTTAAGTTAATCCACTAGGGGCAGTGTTGAGTTGGCCGCGGAAAAGCACCGCTAATCTAAAAACACCAGAAGAAAACAGTTTTTTCTTTTTCTTCTTGGTCTTTTTTTATTATTATTCATTAATCAACACTGCCACCAGTTTTGTTTTTTTTAAGGCAGCTTTCACAGAAATCTTATTACAGAAACACTTTAAATGAAGCACATAAACTAATAGTTTGAAGGCTTTCATATTTGTGGATTTTCTAATAAGTATTAATATATTGCTCGGCTTCATTGCTAAAGTCAGAGAAAAGGTTTTTGGTATATTGACATTTATGAAAATGCCATTAGACTAAATAAATAATAAGATTAATCATAAAAGGTTATTTGTTCTCAGATGCGTAATTAGTGAGGCCAAACAATAAATGTTCAAATAAAAGACAAAAGGATGTTTTAATGCAAGTAACAATTAAACTGCAAATGTCTTTCCATAATTTGGAGAAGGGGCAGAACCAAAATAAATATGTCTTCAGGGTATCCTTCACAAAAGGAGCAATTTAAATTAATATCTTTTCTGAAACATTTTAGAAAATCTGGTTAATATCCAGTCTTATGGAAGTGTGTGGCATTCATTGAAACTGCAGAATGTCGGCTAAAAGCTCTTTACAACCCTTTTTATAACCACCAAACTCTGATATAAACAGAAAGATATGCAAGGAGAAACTGGAAAAACAAATGTTACAGTGAAAGGAGGAAAGCATCCAGTTTGTTCCTCCAGCGGGATCAACCTGCAGCTTATATGAGGACAGAAATGTTCAACTCAGGGTGTCAGGAAGCTGGAGTCTAACCCAGCACCTTGCAGGTGAGAGGCAGGCACACCTGCACTGGTCTGCAGTCCCTCTTAGGGTGTAACTGGGTTGCAGAACGTTAATGTGTAACATAACACTGTTATCCTGTCGCTTATAGGCTGGTAATTGTGTACAACTAGTGGTGACTCATTTCTCGGTCAGTCCATGCCCTTCCACGTGTTACCATGGAAACAAATACAACTAAAAGCCGACAAAGTTCCTACAGCTGCCCATCAATTTATGCCTGATCCTAAGATGTTTATGCAGCAGTTTTACAACCCCAGCACCCTCATACTCATCATTTATAGCTTCATTGTGGATTTGTTATCCGAGTTCATTTGATTTATGCATGAAAATGCAAACATAAATCATTTTATGCCTACTTAGGACAGACACGCAGGCGTTGATCACATCAGCTTCTGACCTGAATCTGTGATGTTTAAGGCGCTAACATGTCTACATCTCCTGCTTGTGTCTGCAGCAGGAGCTTCCTAAGCAAATTCCTGAGAACAACCACGAGGCCATGTTCTACCAGACGGAAATCGGAGCCAACAAATACAAGTTTGAGTCCACCAAGTATAAAAAGCATTTCCTGGCATTCGAGCCGGACCAGGAGAGCCCACGTTTTCACAAACTGCTCCTGCAGCATAGCAACGATGCAGTGGACCTGACGTGTCAGGTTGTTGTGTCGAGAATTAAGAAGTAAACACAAAGATCCCTGTAAACATTTTGCATAAACTGTTTAAACTGTGGCTTTAATGTTTGTAAGTAGCTTTGCCTGATGTGCCTTTACCGAGGGCCACTTGTTCAGATTTGATACATTTAAAAAAAAAAAAAAAATCATAGTAAAGTCTAAATGTACTCAGATATGACATGTTTTTATCCTATGCTTATATTTATATTTTACACCTCTTCAGCCTTTCTGCATTGTAACGCAAAAATAAAATCCTCATCCCTATAAAATAAAGTTCAATAAACTCAATTAAAATCATCAATCTTCCTGTGATTCATGGCTGCAGAATCAGAGAACCTGTAAAAACCATTTCTAACATCGGCTTCCTCATCACGAGGATCACAAGCATCATTAACATCGCCATGGAGACAAACGCAAAGCCTTTTTCATTGGAGATGAAAGCAAAATATCCACGTCATTGCTAATGAAGTAGGTTTATTTATTGTAGCTCAAATGAGTGGTCAGAATATAGGTCTAAACTATGTTTATGCTTTTTTGCTTTGTGTTAAAATGAATAAAAGTGGCTCCATGTTGGCTCTGCTACCTGTTGCTCCTCACACATCTGGGAGCCCACATTGTTTTGTGTTCTGCTCATCTTAAACTGTAAATCTGGATCAATGATACAATCCAGATTAAATGTTTTATGCCTAAATATTATATATATATAATATATTTATAAGTGGGTCTGGAGCAGGGGTGTCAAACTCAGGTCCTCAAGGGCCAGTATCCAGCAGGGTTTTGTTGTCTCCATGCTCTGACACAGCTGAATGAAATTACTTAATAGGTTGACATGAAGCATTTGGATTTATTTGATTTGCATCAGGTGTCTTAGTGCAGGTAAACAGCTAAACTTGCTGGATTCTGGCCTTAAGGACCGGATCTTGACGCCCCTGGTCTGGAGGATTTGGTTCACTGGTTTAACGCAGCATCTACATGCCTCGTCTGGTGGAGACAATGCCAGATTTTTATTGTGTGTAGGAACTTTAATTAAACATTTGTTTGCAATGATAGAATTCGAATTTTTAACTAAATAAAACATTTCTAACAGTTTGCTGATGCTAAAGTGCAGATAATTCAAATAAAAATATTTCACAAATGTGCTAAATTCAGCAAATTCAACAAGTTTTAAATGAATATTTAAATGTCTGGAGGCAGTGATTTAGAAATAAACATCAAAACCATCTGGAAGAGTCTAAGCTTTTTTTCCCCTAACTTTATTCATTATGTCTATTTTCTGAATCTTTCCAGTCTTTGTTTACATGCAGCACCATGCTGCAGCGCTTCTCCTCTGAGGGCAGAAAATGAGTTAATCCTGTAAACGCAGGAAAATGTTCTGGGTGAGAACACAATGAGATCTTACAACTAAACACACACAAAGCCAGCCTGTCCTGCAGCATGTAGGACAACATGCTGCATTTTAACAGGCTTGCATTATTTAAATGATAAAGGTAAAGGTTTAATCAGCTGGTGGATCATTTCTCCAGTGTTTTAGATTCTTCACGAGGAGCATTACTGATTCACTCTATGCTTTTTACAGTACTGCATCAAACAGATGCATTTAGATGTGGAAGGCCACAAACTGCTGCCGTCTCATTCCTTTCATATGATGTCATTAAAACAGCTTTCTAGCCGCAGTGGGCCTGGTGCACACATGCTGCATATTCACTCTTGCAATGAAAATGCTCTGATGGTGACTTTCAGTCATCTAAACCTGCTCATCTTTTTACACCAAGTACTATTTTCTTCCTAAAGTCATTTCATATCTACAGCATAGTTTTGCCAGCCATCATTTCTGTGTGAATCAGTGTTTCAGCAAACTGCACACACACACACACACTTTTTTCCAGACTTGACAAGAACTGAAATGCTCAATGTGTCTTCTGGTGTTTATTTTCATTTACACGGTAGGAGATCATAATTCAGACATACAGAACCTTCCCGCTCCATGTTGGCGAGTCGGACCGGCTTGCTTCTGCAGCTGATCCGAGCTTCGTCGTTTCAGTTAAACGGAGCAGCTCCCCTAAATGAAAGCCGCCTCGGACCCTTCTACCCCGACATCACCGTGACTGTAAGGTTTTTAGGAATGCCTCTGGTGAAAGTGGAACCGTGTGAATGACTCAGAAACACGTTTACTGACTTTGTCCTTTAAAAGCTGCAGTTTTACACAAACACATGGAAACAAAGTGATGTCAAACAGTGGTAATCTGTCAGACGCTTTCAGACTCGTGGCCGTTCTCTTAAAGCTACTTTCCCACTAACATGAGAACCAAGCTGGAGCTGATGGCCACTCGGGCCAATCCAACACAATGCATACATGTAATATTGTGAAATGATATATTTATAAGAATTTACAAAGAACACCTTGAATTATCTTTTACAAATCGTTTTGGACGGGATTCCTCCCACCGCCGTGTGGAGCGTCTCCAGTCCAAAGTCCTTTTATTTGCTCCAAAGCAGAGCGACGGCTTTGCAGATGCCCACGTCGTTGTAGTTAAAGTAGCAAAGCCCGGCGAAGGTGACCGTAGACAGGAGGAAGAGACCTGCGTTGGCCAGCTTCACCTTTGTATCGCCGTGAACGTAATCGGTTAACACCTGACCGAGACCCCTGAAAGACAAAAACAAGCCCCGTGTGTAACAACAGCTTTTATTTTATGCTGGAAGGTTCCAGTGATCCCAGCTGGAGGTGATGGAAAAAGCAACAGGTGTCACATCAGCACTGGTTCCAACACAACACATCCAGCCTGGAAACAGAGGAAGACTACACAGGATTCCAGTCTGTGAACTGGAAACTCAGACCCTCAGTACCAGTATGGTTTCACCACCTGCCTTTATGAGCCCAGTGCAAAGAGCTGCCCACATCATTACCAAAATGATGATGATGATGAGTTCACTGTCCCAGTCATCAGATCTGCATCCTCTAAGATGAGGTGGAACAGGAGATGCTTTATGTCAACATGGAGCAACATCTCTGAGGAAGGTCTCCACCATGTTCCATCTCACACCAAGAATGAAGAAGAGGGACCAACCTGAGACTGGAAGCTGGGGCTGATGAAGAGGACGGTATCTGTGCTGTGGTCTATGGTGATCTTACGTACCTCACAATGTGATTATTAAACAATTATGGGATTTTCTTTTCCCCACATTGATGCTTTGTGTCTCTGTCCTTATAGTCCATTATTTCCAGCAACCAACTATGTTTTATTGATGTGGGACCATAAATGAATCCATATTTAGTCTTTAAACATGAACTTTTTCACCTGGAACAGAGCTGCTGTCACATGTTTGTAGCTTTCATTTAGGCAGATCATGTTGCTTCCTTTCTGCTTCATTCCTGCAAACTCTCATCCTGAGAGAAATCCAGAGGTGATATGTAGGACGGATTCATTACGCAGCCGTTTGTTTTTGTTTACATCAAAAAACAGGAAAGAACTTTAAGCCCAATGATGGTTGTTATCACTTCATTTATATGAATTAAACAGTGATTACAGCAAAGTAATCGTGCGGATAGCAACACGACTTCCTTTTTTTGCTACGTCTCTTATGAATCAGGTCAGGATTTCTTCCTCACGGGTCTAAAATCCCATCAGTCTCCACAAAATTAGCCGGTCACTGGAAGCTTTCCGGCTATTTATTCCAGCCGCCATTAAAGCCGCCGCTTAATGAGACTTATGACTGGGATTTGTGGGAATACCTGCCGCGCTGTTCTGTCTGCGCCCTGACTGATGGAGGATCGCACCGTTGTGACACTGAGCCACAACCTCCCTCTGAAGTCTGCAAACACACAGCGAGGCTGAGCTAACATCTGCTGACAGCTCTAGTTACCACACACCCACACACACACCATCCTAACCATATCCTCACAGCAGAGTTAGTCTGCTGTCACATGAGGATTAGTGGACGATCTCTGGACCTGGAGGACAAAAGTTCCCAATCACAGTGTGCTGAGGTTAAGACCACCTCGCATGATGAAGAGTAAAACTCCAGTTTAAACTCAACAACTGGAACTTTATGTGTAAAACTGGTCTTTGGTCTTACCAGTGTCCGTGCAGGGTCAGGGCAGCAGCCAGGGAGTAGTCTATGACCGGACTGGGGTTGAAATAAGCGACAGGGCCCATGGCCAGCAGCAGGATGCTCAGCGCTCGCTCCGCTGTCCAATGCAGAGAGGCAGCTTTGGAGTCAGAGCCTGCTGGAGGACAAACATCCACATGTCAGCCGTACAGAAATCCCTCCATTAGCTTCATCAAAAGTCTGAATCCAGTTAACATCCTGGTTTTTCCTGCTTTCTGTCTGTGTTAAATCTTAGGGCTAACAAGCAGGACCAATGCACATAAACTACACTCAGGGCTGAAATATGGACTCTATGCACATCATGTATGATGCAACATGATGGAGAATCTAAAACGTGTCAAACTCCAGTCCTCGAGGGCCGATATCCAGCTCGTTTTGCTGTTTTCCTGCACTAACACACCTGATGCACATCATATGGACCCAACGGGTTCTTATCAACCTGTTCATTATTTTCAGTCAGCTGTGATGAAGCACGGAGACAACAAAAACCTGCTGGATAGCGGGCGCTTCAGGACTTCCATGAGTCAGTATGAGAACACAATAAGTCATTGTAAACTCTTTCTGGTGTTCAAACTTGAATTTATGGGTCATTTATGACTCACGCAAACACTTAAAAGCTTCACAAAGCAGGAATAGCTTATTCTTTGTATGCAAAAATGGTATGAATAAAGCTTAAATAAGCCCACTCCTCTCCTGTTGCAATCCCATCATGTGCCATCAAACTGGTCCCAGTTACAGCTACATACGTTATAATACAAAAGAAGCAACCCAAGGAGCGTCCCACAATAATTCCGATGCTGGTGGAGTTTTAGCTGAGTTGCTACATGTTAGCATTTATGCTTCCTGCTGTCTGCAAACACCTGCTGGACTCCATGCACCTCATGCTGCCCGTCTCATGACGTGATGATGAAGTCTGTGCTAACTTAGGTTCTGAAAGGTCAAAGTGCAGTGTGCATTACTAGGGTGTATTTATATCTGGATGGACACTGACTGCAGACTTGGTTCTTTTGGGGGGTGCAACGTTATGTTCACGTGCACGACTCAAACTAGTCAGACTGAGTATAAAAAAAGAGCATTTGTGTTATATTCAAGTAGTCCAATTGATCAGATTTCTATTGAAACTATCAGAAAAATTTTCTCGAACTGACTGTGAGCTCTTCCTCCTGTTCAGAACCACATTTTGCCACACGAGTGTGTGTGCGCTTTAGGTGTGTTTACCTATATAGAGTGTTTTGTAGTCCACTTCCTGTATTTGGTCTGCTTAAAATGGACCAAAACTTGTGTTTGTAGGTGGACCAAGTTGTTTGTGCATCACAATAAACCAAAAGAAGTGGAATGAACCAGGGAACCAGATACCACTGCCTATATGAAGCCGATACGCTACTGACCATACAGAGCTTGTGATGAGTGGATCCTCGCTGTCATCAGGTGGGGCTGCTCCTGGTATCTGTGTGGAACAGCAACTGGTCTAAGCAGCAACGAGCTTTGATAAAACAGAGCTGAGGAGAGAAGATGAAGATGGGGTGAGTACTACCAGCAGCCTAACTTAACCCTAAATGTCTGGTTTGGATATTTGGTCTGTCAGATTTTTTTTTCTTAATTTAAAACTACATGTAGAATATACATAATTTTAAAATACCATGCAGATGCATCACCATTGCGCATTACATAAAATACTGATGATGCAGCAAAATGCTGTTAATGTGTCAATTTAGACCAACCAAAGCAAGAGCACTGACCAAACAATCTCATTATCATATCACAAATTCCCATGTTGCATTATATTATAAGTGAAAGTCAAGAGTCTCGAAAAACACTGTTTCTTCCTGCTAGGAAGAGGAAGAAGAGAAGGGAAGAAAGAAGAAGTGAAACACTTTGTGCTGAAGGGCACCAGATAACATGAAAACACTTCCATCCACAACACCAATCAGTCGCTGCTTCAATGAGGTCATTGTGGCGTTTTACAATCCCCTTTCACGAGCCATCGTTACTAAGTCTACCGCGTGAATTAGGCTCATCAGACTCTTCTTACACTGACTAGTGATGGTAACTAGCAAACACCCACTGATGATGTTGCTCACTGTTACTTGATTTTAGATTTTGAATTGAAAATACAAGTCTGATGCGGGCGTGATTTGTTTGTACGCTGCTCACGATCTACGTTTTCTCTTATAAACCTTGCTTACAGACCACTGCGCTAAAGTACAAACACGCGTCAACACAAAATACAAAAACACCGAAAGAAGAGAACAATACTTACGTTTAACTCCTCTGCGACAAACAGTACTCAACTTAACGATGGCCGCCATGATGAATAACAAAAACCAAGGTCACCACAATTACCCGGATGTAGTTGCTGCGTCGTCAGTTCTGTTAAGATGCTGAGTGTCAATAAAGATGCGCAAGTTTAGCAAAAAAACAAAAACAAAAAACATTACACATTGCTTCTCATCCATTCATTCTTAAATATTTTTGACTAAATCCTGTTTATATTGGTTTCTACGGAGGTTTTTATTTACTGTGATGTGTAAAAAGATCAGTTTTAGGTTGATTAAAACCAGATTGTTGAATGTCAATAAAGTTATTTGAAAATACAGTAGCCTATATACACACTACATACACCGGATAGCGGGCGGGGACACGTACCGGGTATCGTGGCGGCCCACCAAGGTGGTTCTGTCTGCTCCACCTGGGGTCCGTTTCACAAAGCAGGTTTAGTGGAAACTCTGAGTTAGTTAAGCCTGAAATTAGGCATATTCAGGATTTTCGGTTTCAGGAAGCGGGTTCAAGTAAACCAGAGTAGGAGAGTGAACTCCAGCCTGTTTCACAAAAGAGGTTAAGTTTAACTCTGAGTCAGTTGCTATGGTAACAGTGTCTCTGAAACTAATCTGGTCGGGTTTTGTTCTGGAAACTCAGAGTTTATCTCAGTCTCCAATTTCAGAAGTACTGCACTCAGTTTCCTCCCTTTTTCTTTGTCAGTCTCATGTTTTGTGAACATGACATGTCTGTTTATTGACAAAGAGACAAATTATATTTGATAGAAATTGCTTTATAATTTCAAATATGTAGTTAGATAAATTTGAGAAGAAAGAGGTCTGGCACTGGAAAACTGATACTGCTGTGCTGTGGAAATCAAAAGACCGTTGTTCAGCAAAAGAAGAGATCATTTTATTTTTATTTATATATATCTGCTTAACCCATTGATGATCTATCCAGGCTGCATCCCGCCTCTCGCCCGTTGACAGCTGGGATTGCCCTCTACCCCCACACCCCCACCCACAACCCCGTTCAGGGAATAATTGGTAGAAAATGATGATCGGATATGTCTTTATTCTTATTTCTTTATGTCTGTACAGCAAACTTACAGCGTGATTGGCCTCAGTGACGTCTGGAGGCTCCAAGAGTGTAATAATTCCACCAGTAACTGTTGGGGAAGTAAATCTACATTTGATTTAAAATCTGAAATTAATGATGAGTATATAGAGTAAAAAACTATATTATTTATTTATTTTTTAACATGTCTTGTCCAGCATCACAGCAGGCAGAACGATAGTCTGGCTGCTAAAAGAGTAAAAACTATATAAGAGTTGATTGAAAAAGGTAGATTTCAGGAAAGCACAGCTCATTGCTGCTCTGATGAGCTTCCCCCAGGAA
>JBAMIG010000009.1:585191-599160 GCA_037177335.1 Kiunga ballochi
CTGTCTAGTCGAAAGAATATATATATATATATATATATATATATATATATATATACATATATATATATATATATATATATATTTCAATATTAAGTAGGAAATATTGTCAAAGGAGAAAAATTGTTTATTGTATGCTTTCAAACTATTATTTGTTTTGTCAAAATATATGAGAAAGCATCTAAGATATTCATCTTTGAATGTAAAAGTATTTCAAATGCAACATTATTTTATTTATTTTGGAAAGGTGCAAAGTTTTACGAAAAACACTGAAAATTGTGCTTGTTTACATCAAACTGCGGTAATAAACTCAAAAGATTCGATCACAGGACAAAATGCATCAGTGATTGGGCCAGGAGAGGGCGGCAGAGGGCAGCAAACTTGATGCAACGCAGACGCAGTTTAAACCATAGAAGAAGAGCCCGCACCGCGTACTTCCGGTAGTAAGTACCCATAGCGTTTATAACCTATTAGAGATGCGGTTTGTTTACTAAAAATCTCCCGTCAGAAGGTAAGTATGATTTATTTTAGTGTTTGCTGCTGGTAAAGTTGTGGGATTATTTGCTAAAAGTTAGCATGTTACTTTTAACATGTTTCCACTTTAGCCAGCTTCTTTATTTTAGCTAGCTCATTACAAGTAAGTGCATGTTGCATACTTTGATAAATAAAATAAAAAGAAACATCTTTGATTACGATTTTACTTCGTGTCATCTCAGACAAATGATCAAAACAATTCCAGACTCAAGCACGTTTTTTTTTTATTGCCTGATTCTCAGAATTGTGGTTTTCTTTTAGCTCAGGTTATCACGGATGATTGTTTTATCATGTAGAAATGTTTCTGCTACAATTCAGCATTTTATTTTCCTTGCAGCACTTTAAGCCAAATAGGAAGGGATGTCGCCTTTAGTTGGAGCTGAACTGATCCAGACCCCGCTGCAGCTTTACAGATACCTGATCAGATGCTGCAGGCAGCTTCCATCCTCAGCGATACAGCAGCACTACAGACACGCCATAAGACAGGTATGCATGCACTGTGCACATAAAGGTTTCTTTTAAAGGACAAATCACTTCTGAAACTTAAAGATGACAAGCTGATGATCTAATAACAGTGTTGCGTAGAAATGATTATGCAGGATGTACAGTTTGAATCTACAGATCACATTACTGTTTACATTTATTACAGAATCTCTTCTGATAATTCCTGCAAAGAGTCATAATCTGCATAAGAACAATGAGTGCAGCTCATGATGCATCAGTTCTGTGTAATCTTCTCTTCCTGAGCAGGTTGCTTAACCTGCAGAAACGGGAAACACTCATCCTGCTTTGCTTTTTGTTTCCAGGGTTACAACAGCCACTCGGATGAAGACGATCCAGAGCGGATACAGATGATAATCCAGAGAGCCGTCATAGATGCAGACTGGATTCTAGAAAAAGTAAGAAATGCTCAAGAATGACGTTTAATTTGTCGTGTTAATTTTATTTCTCCGCTTATTCACAGTACACCAAGAAGTGAGCAGCAGAGAAGTCATTGTCCGGGTGGTGCTTACAACAGCTGTCACCATCGCAGTGCCTTCCTGTTATTTGCTGCTCAGTGTGTTGAAGGTGTGAAAGAATACCTTTCAGGTAAAACTGTTGCATTGCAACTGTAAATACTTTAATTGTAATTAAATTAATTCTGACATGAGTGGCTTGTGTCATTACTGTAGAAGAGACAGGTGAGGGGGGTGGGGTGTCTGGGACAACTGGGATCAAGTAATCTTTATTAAACATTTTCTGGCATGACATTTTACATGTGCTCTTCTTCAAACACATAGATAGGAGAAAAATAGATTTGTGATCTAAACAATTCAAGTAGAACAGCTTGTGTGTTTTCTGAAAACAACAGGAGGAATAGCTGAAAGGCAGCGTGTCCAGACTGGCTGCTGGGTTATAGTATAAACATTACATGTTTAATCACTGCTGAAATCATATTTACATATTCATGCACATGCAGGATTTATTTCAGCTGATAGAAAAAGTAACAAAACTAGATATACAGACCAATTCTTCAGTATAAATAGTATAAATACATTTATTTTATATAAATAGCTCCATCTCTTTTAATGTTGGTTGTTTGATGCTGAAACATCTGGTTTTCCAAATGAACTCAAGCTTTCCTCTCGACACTTTGGGAGGAGAACAGTTTCTGATGAGCTTTAATTTTCTGTGGAAAAGAAGCTGCAGCAATGGGAGTCACCCGGTACAGGCACTCTGGAAAGATGCCGTCACTTCTGTTGTGTCCTCACTTCTGCAGAATGAACTGATCTATGAACTCATTTTGCTCAGATTCCACTTTGGACAGGGCTTCGTACTCTATGCGGTACCTGAAACAGGAAGAGTTTCATCACAGCAGTATGAAACCAGACTTGAAGAGGACTTAGTGTTTATTTTACCTCTCCAGCTGCATCTTCTTTTCGGTTATGAGAGCCTGAAGCTGCTGCTGCTGGGCTTCTCTCTGCTTTGCTACAGACTTCAGAAGGTTCCTCGCTCCGATTGCCTAAAAGAGCATAACAGGGTTATCAGAAATACTTGTTACATTTTCAGTCAAATAAAACACGTTTAAGACACAGATCTCCTAAACATAACCAGTTTTTAAAGGTGATTAGATTTAAATTGATAAAACAATTACAACCCAAGTAATATTTTAATCCTTTAGGAATTAATTTACCTTCCTGATTAGGCCCAATTTCCTGCCTTCTGTCTAACATGCCATAAAGTATATTTATTTATAACCTTGTGTTCAAAAGAAAGATGAGACATGGGAGATCACCACAGAAACGCCTGTTTCTCCATCAGAGTAAACTCTCCTGTGACATATGTTAGTTCTTCCTCTCGCCTGTCAAACATACAGGTATTTGTAGATAACAAGCCTGATGCATCACATTTATCACCACAGGTTCATCACAAAACATCGCCTGTTGTTTTATCAGCTAATTATAAAAGTGTCCGTTGTTAATTCCAAAACCTATGTTGGCTGATAAAATATCACACAGATGGTATCATGCATCTCAAAGCAGGACATTCATGATTCGATTAAAAACAAAAGCAGTCACAGGGAAACAGTTTTAGAGCTGGAATAAAAAGAGTTAAAGTGAGGTATGATTAGTTATTCGGGCAGCTTGCTCCCAGAGTCTCTATTAAAATGTTCATATGACATATTGTTTGTGGACAAAGGATCTGAAACTCTAAAGAGGACATGATGTTCTCATATTTTCCCATATTTCAACGAGACTCTTTGGGATTTTGCATTCATCCTAAAGATAAAAACCCTCTTTTTATCCCTCTACCCGCTGCTGGTCTGAGGTTTGAAGGACATCGTCCTGCAGGATTCCATAATATTTGTACGGACAGGCTTAAAACAGGTTGAACCATAATAACACGTAATCCATCGAATATTTTAGAATATTGTTCATTTAGTTTTTCTTGGTCTTGATGCAATTTACTCAAAATAAAGATGATCCACGTTATGCAGCATCCAGTGTTTTATTTGCATAGAAATTATGATCAAGCTCACCTTCATCTTTTCTGTCTCTGCTTCTTTTGCCAATTCATCCACCAGCTCGATTAGTCCGCCTACGATCTTCTGAAACTGACCAACCTCTGCAAAATACACACATCATGCATTACATATGGAAGGAAAGACCGTAGGCACAGCTCAAGATATATGGTTTCTTACTGTCCACAAATTCTTTGCATTCCTCCTTTAACTCTGATGTCTTCTGGCTGACATCAGGATCCAGAACTCGCAGTTTGTTGAGCTCATCAAAATAGAAACCAGCCTCAGCTAATGAGTCTTTAGCCATGGCCGCAGGGCCTGTCACGTGAAGAATGTCAGAAACAATCTTGTTTGTGAAGAATATAGCAAATCATGACGTGCAACCTGAACAGATATTCTACCCTAAAAAAATAATCTGTAGCAGAACAACTTGTACTGAAATCAATAGGCTTTTTAATAATCCGGCAGGTGTCCTGTCAAAGTTGTCACAAAGACAGCATGCGTACATATTCTACTTCAACATTTTATTTATCATAACCGGTCTTGTTGTTATGCTACAGGCAATGTCTGACCATATGGACTAAGTGTTCTTCCATCATCATAGCCGGTAACTTTCCATACAAGTTGTTCACCAGTGTTTCCTAACTGTACATTGCCTGATTCCTATAATTATAGCAAACTTTTCCCAACTGATATTATCACTAAAACCATTTTAAGAGACAAAGCTTCAGAATGAGTGTAAAGTTAAGTTATTTATGACACATCCTCGGTTGTCTCAAATAGCTGGCCCGTTGAATTAACTTAGCTAGTTAGCAGCATTAAGCTAGCCTGCGTGTAAAACTAACCGGACAGAACTCAAAGACCTTTTTATGACTAAATAAGTCCCTTGGATTGTGTAACTACATTAACCAGTTGCTGCTACGAACAGAAATGAAAATGTATTTTACCTGTTTGAATAGAAATCACGGTGAACGCGCCGACTCTGTTGTGTGATGTGGCACAGTAAACTAGCGGTTGTAGCTCCGCCTTTCTTCGTTGCCAAGGCAACGAAAATACTGATGCTCGCAAGCACTGCTCGTCCTCCATTTAGTTAGGTCTTATATTAATAGAGAAACTAATTCTGATTCTTCCTGATGATTTATGGCATTAAGTAAATATAACACAATTATATTTCACAACTTCTTCGTTATCTGTTATTAATTACTGCACGTTTATCAAGGTTTTTCGATTCAATTCAGCTGTATTCGTATACTTCAAAACAACGTCATCTCAGTAAAGTTTGCAGTCTCAAATTACATTCATAAATTACTATTCATTGACAGTGTAAAGGAAACTTACACTTATACTAAGGAAAACCCTCCCGAAGCAGGTGTTACAACTAAATTTATGACCCATCAGAATCTGCTAATATTTCTCTACATAGACGTATTAAAAGACGAGCAAGATCTGGAAAAAAAATTGAAGAAATCTAATAAGGGCAATTTAAAAATATGTGAAGAGTTCACCTTTTGTGTTAGTCTTCGGACATATGTGTACCTTTTTGTTTGTCTTTTATGTGAACCTCTGCCAAGATCACAATAAGTCACCATTTCACCGGAATTAGTAACTTAATCTTTCGTGTTATTGTGATGGGTCCGAGATTTTGTGGGAAGGCTGTTATCTGCCTCGACCGGTTGGGGTGAAATAGACAGGACACACCACCATCAACATGCACTGCAACTTTATCCAGTGATACCTGCTAAAATTAAAAAGAAAACAGCGTTGTAGAGTCGCTGGGTGTACTACCAGTTCACTCATTGTAGTAACTATTGATGAACAGATGGGGGCACTGCTGCATTTCATTAGCTGTTATAAGTAAAGCACAAGACAATACAGTCTTGCAATACCTTTTGTTTTCGTAAGAGGGCAGTATTGTGCTCCCAATCGTCGAATTCAGCGTAAACTAACTAGAAGAAGAAAGTTTGTGAAGTTTTTTTTCATACTTTAACTACGATTGAAACTTGAACAAATATCGAGGTTTTTACTCTCTAAGTTAAAGAAAAAGTGACAGCACAAGGAAAGCGGTAAGTAGCCGTGAGGGACCGTATGAAATGAAGTAAAATACTACTGAATGTGGTACGGGCGACATCGGAATGCGTTACATTGAGAAATGTTATTTTTGTGTAGTCATAAGATCCGAAAACACCTTTTCTTATGCTGTCAATTATTGATTTATATGAGTGAACAGAACGCTTTCTCGACTTTGGATTAGTTTGTCTATTTAAAAGAAACGTAGGTTTTTGTTTGTTTTTGGTGACGAAAGGTTTTAGCATTTGCTAACGTTAGCTAAACAGCGCAGGGTGGTGAATAAAGGCAGTTTTCCACCAAAAATATGCTTTATATGCTGGTCAATTTTTATTGGTGAATTGTTGACTTAGCTTAATATAAGACTACAATAACATCTGGTTGGAAATGCCTACAGTTCACTGTTGATTAACCAGTGTAATTTTGTTAGTTAATTTTCCAGGAAATTTGTTCAGACGTCTTGTGTGTTTATGTGGTGTGGTAGGGATAATAACATTTAGGGTTTATTTGTAGGAATTTGGAGTTGAAACCACATGTTTTTGTTAGCTAATACTGCTGAAAAGAGGCTGAAAATCTCAGGTGGATTATTGCATGTCAGGTTGGATCTCTAGATTAGTTTGCAACAAATTCTCTTATTAATTGCATATTTAGGCATCTGCAAAAATGGCATACTTTCACCTCCACACTGAATGTTTGTTTGTGTCTTTAGGTTTTGATTCAAACACTTTTTGTTGTGTGAGAAAGGTCACAGAGAAAGCCTAACAGTATGGTGGGTGTCTTGCTTTTACAGTCTTTCACACAGACTTACTTTAGCTTGCTCATGGAAAATTGTTTGGCTTTGTTTTTTCCAGGAATGATCTGGAGAACCAAGAGGTTGTGGCGACCTCGTCAGTAGCTGTCACCACGGCGGGGGACCTCCGGACCTCCGTCTGTAGGGTGGTCATCTACCTCCAAAGGGACATGTCAGGGGAAAGCTTCCTTTCCCACCACCTCGGCCAGTCTGAGCCCACCTCTCCAGACCCTCCTCTGGCTTGTCCCAAGACCAAGACCTGCAGTTATCGGGGAGCAGTGGGTCTGGGCAACACGTATGTCCAGCTCAATGTTGGAGGGATGCTGTTTTACACCACAGTACAAGTGCTAACAAGGCAAAACTCTATGCTGAAAGCCATGTTCAGTGGAAAGAAAGAGGTGTTCACAGACAAAGAAGGTTAGCATCTCTAAGATCACTTTAGACTTTTAACTCATTCATATTTCATTTAACGTGTGTATTCAGGATAATTTATACAAATTCTGTGATGTTTCATTGGAAACATGGATTTAGGGTGGATCCTGATTGATCGTAGTGGGAAACACTTTGGCTGCATCCTGTTTTACCTGCGGGATGGCTCAGTCATTTTACCCAAAGGTCGCCAGGCTGTTCAAGAGCTGCTGGCTGAGGCAAAGTACTACAACATCCAAGGCCTTGTAGAACTTTGTCAAGGCAACCTGCAGGTCAGTTTTTACAATACAGGCTGATGCACAAAGCAGATCAGAACTACTTTCATCTTATACTAATAAATAGAGACTTATTTAAATTTAAAGGTTATTTTGAGAGATGTCATTATTTAAACAAATCAGAATTCACTGGGCTTGAAAAGCTCCTTAATCTCCTTGGTCTTACATTTTAGGGCTTTTGTCTTCATGTTTGATTCAACATGTTTTGAAAAGAATTGTGCAAATATTAATTTTCTGAATAACATCAACTTGCCGAGGAGGAACAGAAGAAGATCAGCCAGTTGCTAAAACCAGACACATTCACTCATCAGGGTTAATCAATAACTATTTTTCCTATTTTAATAAATAAAAAATAAAGAAAATAAACCTAATTATTTGCTCATCAAAGTTTGGACCTGATCAAAACCATATTTATGTTACTTCATTATCAATTCAGATATTTAGGTAAAGCGTCTAACAGGTAAATGCTGATATTTCCTACATGCTTTTAATGTGAAGGAAGGTAGAATAGATAGAACTTTATTGTCATTGAGACCATCTCCCAGCACAACAAAATGAATTCCAGTAAAGCCTCTTGTAACATTACACAAACAATACAGACACTGACAGTTGAGTCACAGATGGGAGGAGAGGAGACACATTTAGGAGAGGAGGTCGCTACTCTGCACCAAAGGGGGACGGTTTAGGGATGCTGGGCAACGAGGGGAAAAGGAAGAGAAAGCATCCGTCTCGCTCAAGAGCAGGAAGAGAAAGACAGAAAGAAATGACACACACAAAGTAATAAAGCAAATTAAACATGGTGTAAATAATCTTTCTGCTTGATAGGACAATAAAGAGCAACCCCTGTGTGTTATACCTGTGATCACCTCCCCTAAAGAGGAGGAGCAGCTCATCCAGTCCTCCTCTAAGGTAAATGAAACATGTATGCTGATGATATGCCAACTTTAGGATTCAAAGTAAATTATCTTAAACCTTACTTCATGTTTTAGCCCATAGTGAAGCTGGTGTACAACAGAAGCAACAACAAATACTCCTACACCAGGTAAGAAAAATCATCTCCCGCCATGTGTTTGTCTTACCACAAGCAGCGAGTTTAAATCCCGCTTTAAAAAACACATTATTGTTTTAGTCCGGGCTGAAATGTCAAAATGAAATGACCACAAACAGCTCCAGGCTAGACGCTTCAACTGGTTTTGCTCTCCGCAGCAACTCTGACGACAACCTGTTAAAGAACATCGAGCTGTTCGACCGCTTGTCTCTCAGCTTCAACGGCCGCGTCCTCTTCATGAAGGACGTGATCGGAGACGAGATATGCTGCTGGTCCTTTTACGGTCAGGGACGCAAGCTGGCCGAGGTGTGTTGTACCTCCATAGTCTACGCCACAGAGAAGAAGCAGACCAAGGTAAGCCGTGGCAGAAAGGATGAGATGATGTAACTTTATCTCTTCTGCATAAAACACGTCTTTGTAACGCGTCACTCGTCTGTTAATAACGGAGCATGTGTAGGGAGCTGAAAAAGGGCTCTTGAAGCCTTTTCACTGCGTTACAGGAAGCAGACCAGACTGATTTCAAATTAAAGTGTAAAACTTTCATTCAGATCAGATTCTGTTCAGATTTTCAGAGAGAAAATAGCAGTTCTCCTAAAATGACCCACAATGCATTTTGAGCTATGGTCAGCATTGATGGTTGCTAGATGGGTTCGTATGGACCACCGTGAATTGTTGTCAGGAGCTCAAAATACAATGAAGTTGCATGTGATTGCCGTGGTAACGGCTCGTAGTCCGGTGATCTGTGATGAGAACAGCCAGCTTTGTTCCTGTTACAACACAATCAGCTCATATAGTCTGCTGTGCTCCCCCTGTACTAAAGGGTATCGTGTATGTGAAGGCTGACCTCCGTCTGTTGCCGTGGTAACTGAAGCAAAGCTGCTTCCTGGCAGGTTTTGTAGAGGGACCCTGGCATTTTTACCCATTTCCTCCCTCTTGGAGGAGCTGCCAGCGTTGTACATGTTCATGTGATCCCGGAGGTTAGTTGTTCCTGACAGCTGTAGGTTTTAGATCTGGAAGAGATGATCCATCAGCTGATCTCATGGAATAGTTTTATATTCCAGTTGCCTAAATCAGGAGCATCCCAGGTAAGAGCCAGGCTTCGCTCCAGTCGAGGCTTTGCACTCCGGTGTTTTCTGGACTTTTGGCCCACAGCTGTGCTCATTTCTGGCAGCGACACTGAGAGCTGAATCCTCCTATATCAAAGTATGTTCTGCACATGTTAGCGTGTTGTGTAAATCATTATAAAGCCTGTGTGAAACTGGTCTGACAGTGGACACAAGCACTACGAGAGTGTCTGCAACCACGCTCCCTTCACCTGCAGCCACCACCACCAATCCAAGCTAGCAGAGCTAAGTTAGTTTGCTGAGAGGAAGCCCCCACCTTATTAGCAAATAGGAAATATGTGCGAAAATAAAAGTACAAATAAATTAATACATGTTGAAATTAAAATGTAATAAAAAATGTGGGACTAAAAAGGTTGATTTAAAAGAATAGATGAATAAATGTGTAAACTTAAAGGCACCATTGTGCACCATGTGGAAGAAGCCATTCACGGCCAAAAGAGGGGACCAGATAAAGATAACAGCAATTTTTGTGTTTAGGCTGGAGCTAGTTTATTTGCCTTGAGTCTCCGTGGTCAGGATGGCGTCTTCAAACAGCCAATCAGGGGTTAATTTCCTCCCAGCAGGACGGTCAGCTTCTTCAGGTTGTCATCCGTTCTTTGCACTGGCGTGAGAAGCTCAGCCGGCTCGCCATTTTGGACGGTGATGGCATCCAGTTTGCGTTTCATCTCATGCAGATCAGTCTGAGTGCTGATTGGGCCGGTGTGCGAGTGATGATCCTGAACTTACCTCTTCATACAAACTGACCTGTATCTCGTATGAAGCCAGATTGAAAAGATGGAACCAGTTATCCTTTGCTACTTTGTCACGTTCCCATAGTGTCTGCAAGAACCCCTGCAGGGTCCATGAGCCACATCCGACAAACACTGCCTTTTTAATGCTTCACTTTTATTATATTATTTATTTGAAATGTTATATAAATAAAGATGTAGTAAAACTTGTAGTATTTTTTGTCACTTTGTTATTGAGGCACCAAACTTGTGGATTCCTCATGCTATGGCTGCATGTGTATGAGCAGCTCTGCTGCAGCGTTTCTGTTATACTTCATCTGCTCTGGTCTCCAGTCAGATAAATTATTCAGTCATTTCTGTCTTTTACATTTTCAGATCTCTTAAAACCAGTTAAGTCCATGAAAACTGGAAATTTTAAAGCACATGAGTGAAACGTTTTGCATGAGCTGATTTATTCTGATTGATGGATCAAATGTGTCTCGTCTCAGGTGGAGTTTCCTGAAGCACGCATCTACGAGGAGACCCTCAACACACTGCTCTACGAGACCATGCCGCTGCCCGACAACTCCCTGCTGGAGGCCACGCGCCGGAGCTACAACAGCTGTGGGTCTCACAGCGAGGAGGAGGAGGGGCCCGGAGGAACGGAGCTTCGTGAGCGCGTGCGTCGCATTCACGTGAAGCGGTACAGCACGTATGACGACCGGCCGCTGGGACACTGAGACCAAAAACATGCCCAACACTTTCCTTTCCTGTCGTTCCATCATGAAATCTTCTGAAGCGCACCTCTTCATCTGTTTATGACCTTCCTCTCTCTGCTACCTTCTAAATGAGCGCCGTGTTGCGTCCCCATCAGACTCGGGCATCTGCCAAATGTGATCACATGACTCCATGATCCAGAGCCGCTGCACCACGTCAACAGCAGGCGTTTTATGAAATGAACACAGAAGGATAAAATCACTAATATGTTCTTCCGCTGCATCAGCTGCTTTTATTTTTATAGGCTGTTTTTCTTCCTGGTTTGCAGGCTGTTTTAGTTTGAATGTGCAGAATGATGCTGCCATCTGTGAAGATTAAACTTGATGTTATATTTGCTCGTGTTTGTTTTTTTGCTTCCTCTTCACCTGCAGTTCCAGCTACATCTTCAGGTTTATTATCTGAAAGGCTTAAGGGTCACATTTAAACTCTGAGCTGTCTGGAGTTACCTGTATGCAGGTCTGGATCACAGCATCCCTCCGGCTCGCCTAGGCATGAGGGCTGCAACACTCAACTTGTGTCTGTCTCTGCAACTTTAGATTTCATCTACATTTAAGACATTTGCTACCTCTGTGTCTTCCCTACATCATGGTGTCCCTCAGGGGCTGTGTGAGAGCCTGTTTGGCTGGTTTGTAAATGATTTTAATAAAACAAAGTGTTATCAGTTTCTTTGCATTTATGTGTAACATCCTGTCCCCAGTAAAAACTGTTGTAAAGGTTGTCCGTACTTGTGCAACAAGTTTGATAGATGTGTTTGATAATTTTGGCCCAAACATGTTTTAGGAAGGTATGCAAGTGGGAGTAACCCAGTAAGGTGGGAAATGATACTTCATGGCACTTTACAGAGGTGTGAAATTCACACCTCTGTGAAGTGCACACTGTGAATACTTTGATGTGCATTGGATGAGCGAGCAGGAGTTTTTTTGCCTGCAATAATGAAGAAAGGGATGGCTGCAGGAGCGCGAGCTTCCCACAAGGAGGCAGGAGCACCAGCTTTATGATGCCCCACGCTGCTGTGATGTCATTCATTCGGCAGCAGGCCAGCTTGGCATCAAGGTAACAGCGCAGACCAACGTGGTCAACGTGGCCCCACTATTTATAGAATATCCCTCCATCAGCAGCAGCCTCATGAGAGAATGAGAGGCACAGCAGCTGCTCACAGTGATGCGAGTAAAGGAAAATAATCTGATGAATTCATTCAGATCAGGAAACAATGGAGTTGCCTGCATTGTCATACCCCCCACTCCCCCCGCGTGTGCTTGTCAGCCCATCATCTTAGCCTGGAGAATGAATAAAAAGGGGCTAAAAATAGATGCAGGTTATACAGGTTGGTGTGTTGGATGCTGAGAGGCTGTGGGCCGCAGGTTGAGGCGGGGCTGGATGTTGTGAGTCTCACACACACACTCACTCTCACACACACACACCATTTTTTTCCTCTCCATTGATCAGTAGTGGAGAAGGCGGATCCTCCGACGTCACCGCCAAGCAGCTCGGTGCGTCACAGTCCAGCTGAGCCAGGGAAGAAGGAAACGAGGAATAAAAAGGAAAGGTTCTGGAAAGGCTGGGAGACGGGCTGACAGACCTGTTGTCGAGCACACCGCGCGGACAGACGGACATGGAGGGCTGCACGGAGGAAGAATACAAAGAGAAATTATTATGGAACGTAAAACGGGAGGTAGGACTGCTGTGTGACGGCCTCTCCAGCTCCACAATGACATTTCACTTCAATATTTCCTCCCAATATTCCTCCCACAGGTGTTGCAGATGCCTAACGCGCGCGCGTATCAATAGCTTTATCCATTTATTAACAGGTTTGTTTCAGTACTGACTGCGTCTCATAACGCAAGTTTAACTTATCAAAACTGATGAGGAAGGAGCACCGTGTTTCCTTTTAATGTCTGTATTTTTTTTTAAGAAAATGCATGAAAAATCATAAATGCTGTTTTATTTGAAAGCCACAGCTTAAAATGAATCCGTTCATAAACAAATGCGTGCAGACAGGAACCATAAAGCTTAGGTCTCATCTCCGTTTGTCTCCAGCAGAGACGACTGTCCTCACTTCTCTGGACATCACGCGCTGATGCTAGAAGTGCAACTGGTTTTCCTGCATGGTAGGGATGATCTCTGCTGAATTTGGCGAGGTGTGGCTCACTGACTGTACCTCAGTCTGAGTGAAAGTGCACATCCAACATCCTGATGATGAAAAGAAAAGGTCAAGCTAAAAATATCAAGCCGGAAATCTGTCCAGTGGTCAATCAAGGAGACTAGATATAAGTTTCATAAGCAGGGTTGTGGATGTTGTGAGACTCATGATCACTTACAAGCTAGTCCTTTTATTTGCAAGATTACTTTATTTGCTTTGTTGAAATGAGCCCAGCATGAGTCCTTTTTAACAGCCACTGGTATCCCTGCAACAAAGGAGGAGCAAAGTGGGAAATGCAGCCATCAGTCTCAGCATGCTGAGGGATGGGGGGGTTTAACCTTTCATATCTCCACCAGCACTGAGTCAGAATCTCTCAGCTCTGCAGAATGCACTTTTTTATGTGAGCATGCATACAGATTTATAAAGAGGCTTTGGGAGTATGTCTGACATGCATTATGCTATTGAGCTGACAGCAGGTGTTAGTGGAGAGTGTGAGAGTGCTGTGCACTTCCTGGTTTTCTTTTTCTTTAAGCTATGTCTCACTCTTTACATTATGAATAAGATGCACTTACAACTTTTTTGTTTATGATCCCTGGAGAATGTCCCAAATGTGTGTAAAAGGAGACTTCCATAAGTGACAAATGATGCTCATAAAATTGGCATTGATCGTTAATGTCCGAGTCATGAGGGAGTCGTCCAGTGAGATTTGGTCATTTTGTCTGACATGGTTAGATTTTTTTTTTTTTACATCAGGGGAAAATTGATTTGCATATTTCAACCACACTTTCTTGAAAATGTGGTTGAAATATGATCAAACCGCGACATTTTATAATGTGATGGAAAATATGAGCTGCTTGTGGATCTGATGCAGTAACACATCTGTAAAAAGCACCAGGATGATGTGTAGCATTGTCATTGGCCAAAAAGGACTTGTAGACTCTGAACAGAGCGATATGACAGCGTTCCTTTAATCAGAATGTAGGTAGTCAGACTAACAGAGTGACAGTATGATGAGAGCACACCTCCTCTCCTTGGTTGCTTCTCTGGTTATATAGAGCCTGCTGACATTTAATCAAGAGGTCA
>JBAMIG010000009.1:640630-657300 GCA_037177335.1 Kiunga ballochi
CCAGGCCTGGCTCCAGAGGGGGGCCCCGGTGACCCGCGTCCGGGCAAGGGAGCCATCCGTCCTTTGTTCTTTTTCATAATAAAGGTCTTTGAGCCGCTCTTAGTCTGGTCCCTCCCCGAGACACCTGTTTGCCTTGGGTGTCCCTACCAGGGGCATAAAGCCCCCGACAACATAGCTGCTGGGATCTTCGGAACAAACAAACTCCTCTACCACGGTAAGGTGGCGGCTCAGGGAGGAGGATGATTCAAAATGAATGTTGATAAATGTCTGCAAATGATCAGAATCAGTGTTGTCCACCATCATGAGCTTCCTGAGTCTAAACTGGCAAAACACAGAATGTAGATGTTGCTTTGGAAGTAATACATGAATAAATTGCGTTATTTTTTAATTATGTCTTATATGCACAACTTGCAAAATTTTCTCCTGCTTTGTTACCATATGGACACAGAATCTTTCATATATATTATACATATTTTCTTTAAGCAGAAAGGTCATCCAACTCATATGTCATCTTCAAGCAGTCTAAAAGCAGATTTACTGTTTACTACAAATCCACTCAAAGATTTCAAATAATAATATATATAATATAATGATATAGGCTTTTGCACAAAATTGTATTACAAATAAAGATTCTGGTTTGCTTTTATTCTAGAAATCACCAGACCTACAAGCCATTCATCCCCACTTCTAAAAGGAAAAAACAATTTTATTTAAGCTAAAACAGATTCTTATCAGGTCAAAATAAATTCCCAGCAGAAGATAAACAACATTTTAAATGATGAAGCTGGGAAATTAGATAATTTAATGGAAAATATGAGCTGATTGTGGATCTGATGCAGCAGCAACACATCTATAAAAGTTGGATCAGGAGCAACAAAAGGCTGGAAGAATAACTGGTACAAATCAGAAACAACTGGAGAAACATTTGATTTGATTTTCAGGAGGGATTTTAATGCAACATCTGATCCTTTACAGGCGTGTCTCTTTTAGGAAACTTTACACAAAGTCTGTTTATATGCAGACTATGCAAAATTCTGATCCTCATCTGATTCCTGGAGTTATCAGATTATTCCATTAATCATGCAAACAGCATAATCTGATTCCCCTGATGATAAAACATGATAAAACAAATACACACCTTGATTTCCTCCCATACCTCAGTTTCTACCAGCATGAGCAAAAAATGATTTCACTGTTGTCTTCTGTTAAAAAGACAACAGTCATGGTTAGACCACAAAAAAAATTATGCTGTGCTTCAGCAGGAAGCCAGACTCTACCTTATTATTTTATATTATTATCTATGTGTTCAACAAAGACCTGAACTAACAGGAAGTGACATCTCTTTATAGATACTCTAAAAGCCATCATTACCATCATCATTACTCCCTGTTACCTGATTTTAATGGTTAACAGGCTCATGGCCAAAACACATCCTGCATCCATCACAACAGCAAATTTTCATAGGAAGAGTCCTGCTGCTGAGCTGGTCTGCTTGTAATCCAGACTTTGTGCTATGTTATTGGTAGCAGCAGGTCCGGGACTATAGAGCGGCGAGAGTTCTGCATCCGACCAGAATGACACAATATTCCTCTCCTAAAACCCCAGTACTGGTCTCCTTACTTCCCAGATGAAGATACGGCGTGATGCTAAACTGCATCTTGGAGCTGCTTCTTATAGATGTGTTGCTGCATCAGATTCACAATCAGCTTATAATTTTCATCAGTTTCATCTCCTGATATGTTGTTATCATCTACTGGGAATAAAATATGACTTCATGAGATCTATAATAATATTATTCTGGTTTTATTTTTTGCCATTGGTGGTCATAGTTTTTAAGTCCTCACACACAGACAAAGGAATCGGCCCAAAGTGCACTGACAGTAACTGGACCAGAGAATGAAACTTCTCCTGGGGGTTTACCAGCAGGTTAAGGTCTGTGCAGCTCATTTCTGCAGTGCTGTCTGCTGCAGGGCATAGCAGGGTGGAGCTCTTAAAGCATGCCTCAGCACTGTTGGGTTTACAATAATTGCTCTGATTCTTTGCTTTTATTCAATTCTTTCTGATTTTGTTTAATTCTTTAAAGTGACCTAACTCTACTTCTGATTGGTTCTTTCATTTCTCACGTGCAACATGCTTGAGAGTTTCTGCATGGGATGATGCACCTGTTTCATTGTTTTTGTTTTTAAAAGCAACTTACGTGTTTCTGCGTATTTGTGATGGAAAATCTTCTCACAGTCTCTTTTGTTCGTTTCCTTTCTCTTTCTCTGAGTTATTTCTGCTCTGTTCGTGCAGTCGTTTGCTGCGATGCTGTTCACTGTAATTCTTCACTAACCCCACCACCCCACCCTGTCCTCGCCCCCTCCTCCACCACCTCTCATAACGGTCCTGTGGGGTTCCGCAGTAGTAGAGACGTGGAGTCCCTGTGTGGCCGGGGTTGCTTTACTGAGCACAAAACCAGTTGTTGACCACATCTAGTCCCAAAGTAAAGAGGGGAGAGGCCGAATGTTGGCCTCTTTCCAGCCTTTTTTCTGTTTGCCTTTTTATTTTCTTTCTTTTGTTCTGGAAATTATTTGGGTTTTTTTGGAGGGTTATTAAACAACCAAAGCACAGCTTCATATTTATGACAGGTCATCAGCTCCAACCTGAAGAATTAAGGTGAAGAGCATTAATCTGATGGTGAACTTTTCTGAATTTTTTTCTTCTCTTTGTGCCTTTTTACTGGTGTCCATTTGTTGTGGTTGATTCTGAGATGGTTTCTTCTGGTGTCTTGTCTTCTTCTGGCTTTATGCATCCTGCATGGTCTGAGTGTGAGCCTCCTCCCTGCCCTGACCCTCCTACCTTACTGTTAACTCCTTCCCTTCCCTTTCACTCCTCATCCTCTCTGCTTCCTCTGTCTCTGTCTTGTCCTTCTGAAGTGTCCTCTGTGAGTGAGCCAGCATGAATTCCCAGCATCCTCTCTGTCTCTCCATGCCATAGTACTCTTCCTGCTTCCTTCTACTTTTGGTTTCATCTGTAATCCAGTTGCTCGGCACTCACGTGAATGTAAAGTTTTCATCCATCTGCTCATCTCTTAATGTCATGATAATCAAAAATACATGGAAAGATGTATTTATGGTTGAGCTGAGGGACCTAGGTCATAATATGTAAGGCAGAGTGAAGCAGGTTTAAAATCTCAGTCCAATACAAGAAACCAGGCATGTCCAATTTGTCTCACAGTACTGAGACCTTTCTCTGTCTTCTCACTTTTATCCTCTCCGGTTTAGACCATGGGGAGATGATGGAGATGCAGGGATTTGGAGGAAGCCCGTCGTCGTGGCAACAAGCTGATGTAACCACTCAGGAGTCCCTGTGCCAGTCCTGCTCCACGGCCGGTAGCAACATGTCATTCAACTACCCAGCCAGCTGTACCTGCATGCAGCAATCGCCGGATATTCACACGTATGCACTGATAACCTGCAGACTGTTTTTACCTTTTAGCCTAAATAGCAATAATAAACGCATTATAAACATATATGGAACATAACATGGAGCTGGTGTGGCTGAAAGGTGGGAAAAGGATAAAATAGCAATACACCTTCAGCAGCCTGATAAATGGTTTAAGATTAACTTTGGTACAACAGATATGCAGATACAGAGAATTCATCTTTGTTATTGTGTTTTATTGCTTGTTTAATGTGAAATAATGTGGAAGCATTATTTAGAAGGTAAATAAAGTTTGATTCTCCTGAATCTTCCGGTTACTGCAGTCTACTTCCAGAGATAGCACATGCTCTTCTCTGAGTGATTCATTTTATTTGAATTAATAATCAATCAATCAATGTTTACATTCTATTGAATACAGTTTTACAAACTGCTGAAACTAAAATACAGTAAAAGGAGACGCACAGATGTAAGACATCTGGACACCAGTGTGACCAGATACTGAACCAATTCATTAAGAAAATTGATCAGATCACAGGTACTAGAACTGCATTATTATGGTATAATATATGCAGGAAAAGGAGGTTAGCTGTAGTTTAGTTTTGCTGATCAGAACAACCGCCTCTGGATCAGGCTGGATAAAAAAAGAATATGAGCATTTGAATTCCTAATCTGAGAGCACAGTATTGAAATCTGTGTGCATGAAGTAGGAAACTGGGCTCTGCTGCTTATTTCATCATGAACATTGTGTGCTGTGAGGCCCACTCTTATGGTTTTTGTATTTATTGAACATATAAATTACAGGATGTTGTTTAAATAGAATCAGAAACGCACTGCTGCACAACATCTCTGGGAGAAATATATTCACCATGCTGTCAGTTCAGGTGCATGTGACACAAATATGATGTGGAACTCTAAATACAACGTGGTCTTAAAATGTACACCGCAAACAAGAACTAAAAGACACAATGACAAATGAAAAAATAAGACCAATTAAAAACACAACGGATATAAAATAGAAAACAGCAAATTGTAAAAGAAAAACAAAAAAAAAACAACAACAAATTAAAAAGCACATAGACGTGTAAAAACACAACAAAGTAAAACTCAACAAATGAAAAAATCAGTAAAAATAGCATATTTTTTAAATACTGAGAGATTTCAAAAGCATGACAACAAATAAAAACAAACACAACACTCGGGTGCCCACTGGTCACTACCTCTCCAGTAGGCTAATGTCATGTTTTTGTTTTGGGGCGGCTGTGGCGCATGCAGTAGAGCGGGTCATTTCCTAACCAGTGAGTTAGTGGTTCAAGTCCCGGCTCTGGCATCCACATGCCAAAGTGTCCTTGAGCAAGACACTGAACCCCCAGTTGCTCCTGGTGCTGCGTCACCGGTGTGTGAATGTGTGAGAGTTTGTGTGAGCGAATGGGTGAATGTGTCTAATAGTGTTAAAGCGCTTTGAGTACACTGATGTGTAGAAAAGCGCTATACAAGTACAAGACTATTTGTTGTCTTTTTCAATTTATTGTGCTTTAATCTGCAGTTTTGTTTTAGGGCCATGGTAAAAATGCAGTAAAATGCTGATTAATTATGTGTTCTCTTCACCAGCGTTCCTCTTAAGATGCTCTGCCAGAACATGAAGCGGCAGATCGTCTCAAGAGCTTTCTATGGATGTAAGTATACTCCTCCTAACTACCTGGGATCAGACTTATTCATGTAATAAACCAAACCATGAGATAATCAGGTGAAAACCTTTGACGTTGGATGAGTTTTAATGAGACCTTATAAATAAATGCATTATATGCGCATGAGAGACCCAGACAAGATGAAGCCGCTTGATACGTCAGCTTCCATAGGAGCATTGCTCCATGCAGTGTTTATAGAAAGCGAGAACAGGGCGAGTAGGAGTGTAGAGTAATTAAAATAACAGCAAAGAAAAACACCTAAGTGTGAAAGTTTTTGCAAAGGAAGTATGTTTGACTGAAAGCAGTGTTATGGAAGAAGAAACACAATTAAAGCAAATAAAATAAACATTCAGAGGAGTAAACATTGATAACAATTCAATGTTAAAAAACAAACATTCCAGCGTCTGATAATGTTACTGGATCTATCCAGACTTTTATCGCTGTTACTTTTTAGGATGCAGTTTTTTCTTCTTCCTTCAGGCAGAAAATGTGCTCATTTAGGAAATGCAAGAAATCTTGGTAAATCAGTCAGAATCTCTGGAATAATAAGCAATGTTGTAGAGAGCATGATGTTACTGCACAAACATCACATTTATCTTGGCTCTGTGACAAAGATCAGAACAAAGTTTCAAATTTTAAGAATAAATAAGCCGTGACAAACACATTACCTGCAGCCGGTGGTTCCATGTTCTCTTAGGACACTATAATATATTTGTTTTTTAATAAGCTTTCAATAATGTTATTGTTTAAGCATTAAGCCATCAGAAATAAAGGTTTAGTCACCTTACAGTGAGATTCTGTTATTTTCCTGAAAGAAAAGCGAGGAAATCCTTTTTACTCCCTTTCTGTAGAGTAGGATATTAAAGCTGTAAGTATGGGGGTGTTATTGATATTTCACTATAAGTCAGTCATAAATATTTCTTCCGTATGGAGGAACACCTGTTAATGCAAAATATTTTTCACTTCTCAGAGATTTACACAGTTTATTTTGTATGAAGTGTTTTCCTTGATCATGGCAGCTGTTGCTGGTGATGAGCTTTTGTGTTGACATTTTACTGGTTTAATACCAGTCTGTGGGCATTATCCATTTTTATCTTTATTATGTTCATTTTAAAATAATGCAATATTTTATATTAATCTGTAGTTTGATATTTTATCATTTTAAAAAGATGCATTTAATCTTATTTTTATTTTATGTACTCATCAGTATAATTTACTATTGTTTTGAAAGTATATTGATGCTCCTATAGTGTATTTAAACTTTGTATTGCCCTTAAATAAGATATTAATTTGCACTGTTTGATTGTGATTTTTCCATTAAGTGTTAAAAATATTAATAACATTATTATTATTATTTTTTTTTTTATTTTAAAAAAAGGTTCATATAAACTACTGGGATTGCATTGAAGGGAAAATCGTTCATCTCTCATATTTTTATCATATTGTTGAGCAGTGGATGATAGAAGGAGTTGTTTGTTTGCTCAGCCTGCATGAAAACACAACATCCTGCCTGGTCTCAGCTGTGTCCATGCATCCGCATCTCCTCTGTCCGTCAGGGCTGGCATACTGTCGACACCTGTCCACCGTGCGGACCCACCTGTCAGCTCTGGTCAACCACAGCATCGTACCCCCAGACAGACCCTGTGAGGCATCCGGAGGGCTCAGCAAAGAAGTGTGGAGCAAGTACCAGAAAGACTGCAAGGTGCGGGCACACGTTAACACTGCAGTAGCGCCACAGGGGTTTTTGTCTCTGACACAGTTTCAGACTGGTGGATAAAATGAACAACTTTACTGCAGATTTCCCATCACTATGTAGTCAGTGAGACAAAAGATAGACTCTGCTCACTCTGGACTACAGAAATACATTCATTTATGAGGGGGTGGGCTGACACACCGTGAGGAATTCTTTGCCAGGCAGAAATTACATAAATCATGCCCCTTATTTTAGAAATGTATGATTTTTTAATAATATGAATGAGAGCCACAGATCCTATTTTAGATATTATTAACATATAGAAACTGAATCCTCAGTAAGTTTCCATCTTTCTCACTCTGTCTTGCTAGCTTTATGCCCTGTTTCAGATGTATAACCATCCTTTAGAACTTTCTATTAATTAAAAAAAAGACTCAATCAAATGCAGCCATTTTTACATGAAAAGTACATCAATAGAGGCTGAAAAACAACCTGACCCCATATCTACCAGCAGAAAAGGTACTGGATATGAACACAGCATCCTGTGTTTCACCATCTACTCTGGTAAATCTCATCAGAGGATCATGATGAAACACTTTTTTCCTCCAAACCTGCCTTCATTGTTTGTGTGATAGATAGAAGAAGGTGCTGGAAACATTCCTTAGAGATTTTACTCCATATTAATATAAAACATCACAAAGTTACTGCAAATCTGTGATGAGACTCTCCAGTTCCACTGCATCCATGTTGAATTATGAGTATCTCTTGTTCTATTCTGCTGGAAGTTTCCATGCAGAAGATGTTTCGCTGAGCTCATAAAGGGATGGACATGGTCAGCAACAAAGCTCAGGCAGATTGTAGTGGTTAAAACATGTTAGTATTGAGGGGACTAAAGTGAAATAAGAAAATCGGTAATGTTGATCCAAGGCAGGATAAATCCATGTTCTCGTGATGTTTCCATCCTTTTCGGATCCTATCAAGTGGATGTGGAGCTGAAATGCATCCGTCCAGCAACAGGTTTCCATCTTCTATTGTCCAGTTTTGGCAAATCTATGTGATTGTAGCCTCAGTTTCCTGTTCTTAGCTGCAGAAGTGGCAGAGGAGTGGATCTTCTGCTGCTATGAAAGTTGGACATGTTGGTTGTTCAGAGATGCTTTTCTCCATATTTTGGTTGGAACCAGTGCTTGTTAGACTTCCTGTTGTCTGTCTATCAGTTTTAACCAGTAACATAATCTTTGTTCTTCATTCTGATGCTCAGTTTAAAACTTCTGCAGTCGTCTTCATCACACCTACATGACCACACGCTAATTGGCGGATCAGATATTTGTATGAACAAGCAGGTGAACCTGATGAATGAGTGGTGTAAATAAGACCTGTAAATGAACTAATCACTGCTGGTGTAACTTTAAAAACCTTCCCAGTAGCGTCGAGCTGTGCTTTAATCCCAGTATCTGTGAACATGCATTGGAGTTATTGGCGCCTTTGTAAACATGTCTCCACATTCTGCTGCAGTCTGATTTTCATACACAGATCTAGTATGCTGATTGTGTTTTGTAACTGTGGAACCTTCACACACCTCCTGGTCCAACATGCCCCCCGAACACACACACGCATAGTCTGTCCTCGCCGTGCACCGCTCGCTGTCCTCTCCACTGTCTCCTTCACTTTGATGAAAATTTAATGAGTTTCAGTGAACTGGAGTCTCATTACAGACTGCAGCTGATATCATCGTGGTTATTAAAACAGCCACCATAATCAATCATTGACTCCAACAAAGTCATCATTACTAATTTACACTCTATTCATATCTGTGTCTTTTATCTTCTGCACTCATCTGTGCTTTGTACTGCACAGATCCTGATCACTCATCCCCTGCTTTCATTATTGATGCACTTCCGCTTCCACAAAGGTTTCTTCTTCCCCTGTTGTTCTCTTGTCCATGTTTTTCTTGATGTTCCTTCTCTGTGCAGAACTATAAGGAGCTGGAGTTGCTCAGGCTGGTTTACTATGGGGGAGTGCAGCACGACATCAGGAAGGAGGTCTGGCCTTTTCTTTTGGGACATTACAAGTTTGGCATGGGCAAAAAGGACATGAGCCAGGTAAACACACAGCCATGCATTCAGTCTCACTCTTACTGTGTAAATCACTACATGATTTCTGTTTTATTTCCATGTGAAGATCGACGCAAAGATCACTGAGCGTTACCAGCAGGTAATGCGGGAATGGAAGGCCTGTGAAGTCATAGTCAAGCAGAGGGAGAAAGAGATGCAGTCGGCCATCTTTGCTAAGCTCTCATCAGGCAGCAGCATAGACAGCCACGTCCTGCGTCTCGCCCACAGAGACTCCACGCTAAGCAACGAGGTGATGAAGCCCAGCACAATGTAACCTCCAAGCGGTGCAGCGCTTTATTAAGCTAGGAAATGTAGAGATGTGCAGCTCTTCTGCTGAATCTTCTGCTGAGAAACTGGGAAAAATCTTCTGACCACCATGCATTTTCTTTACAAAGCATATGTTCCAAATCCTTCATAGTGTGTGCCTCCCAAACCCACAGAGGCAGCATGTTCTCCAAAGTAAAATGGGAAACTTAAAAGAAACTCAGACCTGACGTGCAACTTGGCGTTAACGTGTTGTTATTTGCCCGTTTGGCTTAACGTAACTTGTTGACATGTAAAAACTTCTATTTTACTAACGGTGATTGCCTTTTTTTCCAACCTTCTTTTACGAATATGACGTATAAAGGCTGCAGGTGAGATGAGGAAACTAGGAAGAAGCAATGTGCAAGATTTAAAACAGTAACAGTGATAAATTGCCAGACACGGCCCTGCCTTTGGCTGTTAGGGTAACGGTATGGCACAAAGCACGAACCCCCATATGGTTATGAAGCTCTGGAGCAGTTTGGTCCAGACTGATGGGTAGAAATACCGTTTGGTAACATCTGTTTGGAACATTCCCAATTCCCAGATCCTCAGTGTGCTGGTTCCCTTTGGTAATACAGCATCAATTCATTTTACTTTATTCATCCCTAAGATTACTTTGACTTATTCCTATGATTACTTAATTTAATGCTTCATTAATAATTCTAGGATAACTTTATTCTTTTTTAGAATAACTTTACTCTTTCCTGTGATTACTTTATTCATTCCTAAACTACTTTTCCTCATTCCTAGCACTATTGTACTCATGATTACTTTATTCATTCCTAGGAATACTTTACTGATTCCTAGATAAACGGAGCAGGTATCTTCTGGTTTCCACTGAGAGTAAAGTGGTTTCATTTAGGAGGTGATGGCATTGACATTTTCTTCCACATTCCAGGTGAATTAATGCTGACACACTAACACTAAGAACTATTTAGGCCACTTTGTTTTCCAAACAAATTTAAACCAGTCAATAGAAACGAACATAAATTGTTTCTGTATGTTCATCCTGACACTTCTTTAATAATCTCAGATTTCTGTAGAGACCAAGAATAAACACGGAGCCCACGTAGTTGTGAAGATGAACCTAATTCATTTTGGGGTTTTTTATTTCAGACAGGAAGCAGAACACTTCATGAAGATATTTTCAGTTTTCAGCAATAGATTCAAAACTAACCCCAGTATGTTTAAATGGCAACCAGAAATATTCTAGTTTGTCACAGTTTCCTTCTCTCGTCTTCTTAATCTGGTTTTTATGAACCTCATCTCAACCTTCATCCTTCTCCAGGTGTTTATGTCTGTGGATGAACCGGATGCAGGGAGTCAGGAGACTCCTAGTGGAGAAGACACCACTCCCACCATGACCACCCTGGTCCCCCCCGCCGCCCTACCCCCAGAGGAACGTCCTCTGGTAGAGTTTGACTCCCCGGACTCGGGTCTCCCTTCCTCCAGAAACTACTCGGTGACCTCCGCTCACTCTCAGATCTTGTCCAGCATAGACGATGGTCAGAGCACAGAGGAGGAAGGAGGGGGTAGGGAGGAGGGCAGGACTCCAGGGGGTGTACGTCAGGACTCTCTTACAGAGGACAGGCTGTGCAGTCAGCTGGACAAACTGGTGACCAATGGAGCTGCAGTTGAGGGGATATCAGCCTCACTCTCCTCATATACAGTGCGTACAGTTTGTAGATGTTTGTTTATTTAATCAGAACCGGCTAGTCAGCAACAGGTGAAGAAAAGAAATGCTTATAAGAGTTTGTAAAGGGCCTTTAGAAATGAATGGAAATAGGGAAAAAGACTAAATGTGCAGAATAAACCATATGTTTATAAACCGGGGACTGTGATAACAGGGCTAGAGGGATGGGCAGGGTGGAGCTAGCCACCTCTGAAAAATCAAACTCCAGGATCTACCTCAGGTGATTTGAAGGAGATTTGAATTACATTTTAAAGTAGTTCCCTAATGATCTGTCTTTGTGTCTCAACATTTCAGGAATACATTTTGTCCCAGTGCAGGTTCAATTAATGTTAGTATGAAGCTTGGTAGCAGTGTTGATCTAGTTTTATGCTATCACTAGATTAGCTTTAGCCTAATGCAAGGAAACAAAGTCATAATTAGTTAACATTGAGTGTATTTAAGGACTATGCATTAGTTAAATTTATCAAGATGTTCCCACTGGAGCTAAAAATAAATTGTAATTTATTCAATTCAATTCAATTCAACTTTATTTGTTTAGCGCCACTTCATGACAATTTCATCTCAGGGCGCTTCACAGATATCATATTGAGCCAATTCAATCAAAAACAGCCAAGCTATAAGAAACGTACCATTCTATAGACATTTATCTAATGTATCATCACAGCAGTGGATGTGAAGGAACACAATCCTTTACCTTATTACTCTACCCCCTCCCCCCTCAATAATTAAACCTAGATGATTGCAGTTTAACTTAAAAGATTGCCAGATTGAAACAATGAAAGAGGATCAGCAATAATGATGTTAATAACTTTTAACCAAATGGTTCACAAAAGAACATTTATGCAAACATTTCTTTCTCAAGGAAACAGTTTTAGGTTTTTGTCCAGACTGATGGATGCCGCAGTAACTTTTTATTTAAGGTCTTTGCTGCTGTCTTTCCTCCTTTTTTGACCTTGTGTTAAAGAAGCAAAACTGAACTTTGGCAGTTTAGTTTAGTTCTCCTAACAACAGCTAAGTCATTATCATCTTTGTCCTGTCTCTTCTCTGAAATCTCCACAGCTTGTAAAAGTCAGCATGACTTTCTTTCCTTATAATTCAGGGGTGGGGAACCCTGGTCCCGCTGCACAGTGGTGTTGGTAACACAGCAGCCTTACAGCAAGAACATCAGTTTAGACAGGGGCCTTACTTTGTGGAGTTTGCATGTTCTCGTGTAAGCATGGGTCCTTTCCGGGTATTCCAGCTTCCTCCCACCATCTTAAAAACATGCAGGTTAGGTTAATAGTTATTCAGGAATGCCCTTAGGAGTAAATGTGTGTATGACTGGTTGATGTCTCTTTGTATCGACCATGTGATGGACTGGCAGACTGTCCTGGGTTCACCCAGAGCAATGATTGCTGAGACAGGCTTCCCGCAAACCTAAATTCACATTAGTGGTACAGATAATGGATGGATTGCTGGAAGGAACCCTGATCCTTGAAGGCAGAATCCTGCAGGTTTTCCATGTATTACTGGTCCAGCACAGCTGGTTCAAATCAAATGGATCCATCAGCTTATCAAGATCTGCAGAGTGATTCATTCAAATGAATCTGGTGTGTTGGAACAGGTAAACATGGAAAATGTTCAGGATAAGGAGCAATGTTCCTCACCCCTGTAAAAATTAGTTGAAGGTGAAACTTTTTTCACATGATGGGTGATCATATCTTTTTCTCATTGTTTTTGTTGTACATTGTTGACCTGCTTTATTCGTGATGAAGTTAACAATCCTCCAAACATAGCAGTCGATGGCAGCCTGAGGGCATCTGTTATGAAACTCAAAATGAATTCAGAGAAATACCAGAAACTTTCTTTAAAATGTTCTTTGTTTGTACAGATTGAGCTGTTGGACACAGTTGCCCTCAACCTCCACAGAATAGACAAAGATGTCCAGCGCTGCGACCGCAACTATTATTACTTCAGCACGGGAAACCTGGAGAGATTACGCAACATCATGTGCAGGTAGAGCGAAAGATGGAGGATACACATTTGACTTCAATCTGCAGCTTTTAAATCCTATTCTCTTTGTTTAGATACACATTACACCACATTAATGTCTATACTGCCTGAGGACAAAGGACAGCAAAAGCCAACAGACAATGTGGACAGACAAAACAATGCATTATTTCAAAGTCTCATTGTCATATTACCATGTCATAAATAACAAATCAATATAAAACTGAGAAATGTGATCATCTCATGGAAAATATGAGCTGATTGTGAACATGATACAGAAAAAAGTTGTTCCAAGATGGTATTTAGCATCATGTAACAGACCAGTTGCTGGCTGAAAAAGTAACTCGTACAGATCAGAAGAAGCAGTAACAGATGGAAAGATGGATAATTTCACCAATTTGAGACAAACTGGATCTAGATATTTAAAAAAAAATATTCCTCAGACTTTGAAGATCCCCCATCTACAGTGTGTAATATCAGAGAATCAGGAGGAAGCTGGCTGCTGGTGATCTTCTGCATAAAAAGCAAATGTAGCATATGTCTTGTAGATGCTGGTAATGGTATGGTAATACCCCAACAATAATAGGCTAGTAAACAGAGATCTAAATTAAGATTTGGGAGGATTGGGATTGTATTCAAAAACACACAATGTCAAAATATGGTGCAAAAGGTGAGTGTAGGGGCTAAGCCAATGCTTAAAGCCACTGGAGTGTTAAGATACAAAATTCTGGGTGACTCGCTTTTACCTGGTGTTGTTGATGTAATATAATAGTCCAGACGCGGTCTTTGCATATAAAAAAAGCTGGTTTATTTATATCCTGTCGTTCCCTTTACTATATATGCAAATAAATGGCATCTTGCATAATCACAACGTATGGGCCAATTCCCAGTAAAATCTATTTTCCCTTCTGGCGTAGCATTTTTCCTGTCTTATATAGACAGGAGATTATTTAGCTCCTACAGTAAGTTATATTAAAATTATTTACAATATTGGCACAGTGTGCAGTTCATTGTACAAAACAGTACATTTTTTCAGCAAACAAAACCGATTTAAACTAGAATTAATTTTAGAAATTTAAATTTAAATTTAGAATTCTTTCAGAAAATAAGAAATATATCGAAGTCCATGTAATGCGATATAGACGCTCAGAATTTTCCACAATGGGGTAGTAGTCTCACCGACTCTACAAGAAATGTATTAGAAAAGAGTTCAAAATGTTTTTGACAGATCTTGTTGGCCTGCAGGGACAATATAAGTAGGTATATGTGTGTGTAGGGCAGAGCAGGCTGTAGTGCCTCTTAGGTGATGCAATTAGCCTTGGACTGTTGTCTCTGGGCTCTTCTGGCCACCATTGGTAGGCTGTCGCATCCATTATTTTCTGATAATGGACACCTTGAAGCGCATTATCCTGCTTCTCACAAGAAGCGACTGAGTGGACTATTATATATCTGTCAATGTGACGCATTGCCGAGGTAACTCGCTCTGCCCACAGAACCTGCAGCTCAGTCAGCAGCAGTTATTATAATAAGGCCTAATCAGCAGAGAGAAGATGATTGCTTATTGTTGTATTAACCCTCTTAAGACAGATCTGTCGGCGTCGACAGGATATGGCATGCACACTTCATATGATCATAACATCCAATCTGTAAAATGCATTTTACCAGTTCAAAAACTACCAGAAAGCAGAAAAATAAACCTCTTTACCCATTTACTTGTCATTACGGTAGAACACAGGACCCCCACACTACAACTGTCCAATCACAGGCAAGATTCAGAGGGTCACATTTATAGTGGGAGCATTAGTACCGTAATTCCTGAAGTATTTATGCAAATAAAACTTATGGTCAAGTGTGCCTCTTACCGCTTGTGTGTGTTCAGTGGATGATGCGACAGATGTAACCAAGATAACAAACAGCCGAGATAACCAACTCTAGCCACAGGACGTGTAGCTCGGTCGGCCATAGCTCCTAAAACCCACCTGTTGCTGCCGACAGGATGTTACATGAGCAGTTCTTACGATCATAACTCCTAAACTGTACAAAATTCAAAACCCACCAGAAAGTGGAGATTTAGTTGTTACCTCACCACCCTTATAGCTGTCATTACATCAGACTGCAGGATGCCACACTACGATCATCCAATCACAGGCAAGATTCAGAAGTGCAGCTTCAGTACCATAACTCCTGAAGGATTTGTACAAATAAAAAATGATAAGTTCTGAGTTTATGTTGCTACAGTTACCAACTAGCGTTGGAGCTAGTGCAATAATTTAAAACAATCAGGAGATTTGACCAGAACTTCTTTTATAGGTGTCCATTATAACTTTTTAAATAAACACCGATTAGAAATGAGTGTTTGCCTGGTCAGTGGTATGACTAAAGGTAAGCAGACTATAAAAACATACTCCCATGTTTGCAGACAACGCTAAAGTACAATTTCTCATTTTCTTCAGTTTCTAATTTATAACCAATTAGAAAAGGAAAGGAGGAAGAATGGCTCTGAAACGCTGTGTCAAAGTTTATGCACCCAGTAGAAAAGCCCAAAATAATGCTCTGTGACTACTTTGGATGATCCATAATAAAATGACGAGATTTTACAAGAACCTACGGGCTGAAGACTGTTGCAAATTGCAATTCTTTGTCAAAACTTCATAACCATCGCTTTGATTTTATGAAAATGGAAATGCAACATCTGGCTGCCTGTCTGCCAGAGGACAGGCTTTACAGTTCTGGTGCTCGTCTATCAAGCTGAACCTATCAGACCCCTCGGATCATCTAGATCTGGGGCCTCATTTATAAAAAACTTTGCTCTGAACAACTTTCAGACTCTTTTATTTTTCTCCCTAAGCCAGCTTTATAAAAGAGACTCCTGGTGTTTTGTCAGTTCCCACAGTCAGAAGCAGGCATGGAGACATTGCATTGAGCTACTATGCCCCACATGTCTAAAAGAAACTCCCAGAAAGCCTCGGGTCAGCCAGGTTAAAGAGCCACCTGTTTACAGCTGCATGGAAATAGTTTTTATTTCAAGTTATCATACATTTATTTTAGTCCAAATCTGTAAATGCTTCTTTTAAGCTGGAAATGATTTTCTTGTCCTGTCCTGCATGTTTTAATGTTAAATTATGCTTCTTAATTTTCTAATGTTATGTCTCTGTAAAGCACTTTGAATCAACTTGTTAATTATTTGTACCTGCTGTACAAATAAACACAATGCCAAACATAACCAAAATGTGTTGCTGCATCAGATTCACAATCAGCTCAAATGATTAAATGTGTCTCAGTTTCATCTTCTGATATCTTGTTTCCCCTCGAGGAAAATAGGACATGATGTTTTAAATAATTGTCTTCTGGTTTAATTTACTTTTAGCTCAAAGATGCAACCTTTTAAAAGTGAAATATGATTGTTGTGTCTTGCCTGTGATTGGACGAGTGCTGGATGTATTTTCTCTCATGTTTGTCTCCCCTGCAGTTATGTGTGGGAGCACTTAGAGATGGGTTACGTTCAGGGCATGTGTGACCTGCTGGCCCCTCTCATGGTCATTTTGGACAATGGTGAGAAGACAATATGAGTGCATGTTTTGATTTGATATGAAAGAGAAACAGACTAACTCAGAAAGCAGCTTTATGTCTAACAAGGATGCTTTTTGCAACTAAAATCAGTTGTTAAAGCTAAACTATTTTTGTTGATTTGCATGTGTGTGTGTGTGTGTGTGTGTGTGTGTGTGTGTGTCACAGAGAGTCTGGCTTACAGCTGTTTCAGTCAGCTCATG
>JBAMIG010000009.1:675607-696447 GCA_037177335.1 Kiunga ballochi
CGTTGACTGCTGGGATAGGCTCCAGCCCCCCCACGACCCCGTTAGGGACAAAGCGGTAGATAATGGATGGATGGATGTCCTCCTATTCTCAAATGGTTTATCATGTGACATTAGCATTCAGCAGGAGCTTGGTACCAAATAGCCTACAAGAATAAGCTTGTAACTTTTCAGCATCATTAATGAAACTGAATTATGTATGTTGTGTAGCTCCTCACCTTAAATGGCTCTAACATGTGGAAGATGTTGATACTCACATTTGTGACTCTTGCATTTTTGATAAATGTGACAATGAGCATATAAGTAGTGAGGCTACGCTGTTGTTTGCCTCCAGTTAGAACACTGGAGTCTTTCTTACACACAGGGAGGTTAATGGAATTGATTAATCTCAAGGTACATGCAGACCCACTCATATCAGGAAAATCTTAGCAGTCAGTTTTGGGTAAAAGGTTGCTGAAGGACAAAGGCCTGCAAAAACATGATTTCTGCCACCTCCTTGGTGGAGGAATTGGTGGAGGTAGAGGCTGCAGCATCTTTAAATGTAGAATCTCAGATGTAAGAAAAAAAAGTAATTTTATCATTCAGACAAAAAACCAACTGCATGGAAATACCTAAGAGGATCCTCTCAGTTCTGTTTGATGGAACAGAGCAGAAATATTTTCCAGAAGACCCTTTTATGCTACAATCACCAAGCTTTTACCCTCAAAATAAGGATGAATCATCTGGACCGAGCGGCCCTAAAACGCTCCACATTAATGAAATTCAGCTAAATGTTTCTCGGCTACTAAACACTGGTTCAACATGAAATAAACACCCACATGATGAACAACTCAAAGTGAGACCACTTAAATTCAGTGGGTATGGACTTCATTTAAACTGCACTGTCCTTAAAAGGTTTGGTCTTTGGCGGACCTTGTTGGGGTCCAGAGACCCCATGTTGGACATGAGTAACTAATGTGACAACAAAACACATGTACCTGCAGTATATCATGGCTGTACCTGCTGCTGCTGGATCCTAGCACACACGAAAGTATTTTAATGTCTGGAAGAAGTTTGGCCACTGACAGCCACCGTATTCACAAGCTGCTATAACCATCCTTACCACTAGATGGCAGTGATTCCCACATGCTGGAGTGCATGAAGGTAGAAAAGAAAGTAGAAATGGTTACATTTTACAAAACCACTAGTGAAACAGAGTTTGTAACATCTGAGCAGTCAGACATCATTTCATCCCTTCCTGAAGGTTGTTGAGCTTCAAGCTGAACAGGCAAAAACAGACACGTTGGTTTGTTTTGTTTTTTAAAAAAAAGCATTGTTTATCACGGCTTATACATCAGATGATCGGTACCATGACATCGCACAATACAAAGGCATGAAACAGAAATTAAACATTAAAATAGGTATTGCATCTTCCAAAAGCTAATTCTCCATTCATAAATACTGGTTAGATTTCAGTCCACTGTAGTTTCTTACAACAGAATCACAGTTTGCTCTAAATAGCCAGAAATCATTCCTACAGGGTGATGAGTGCCGTGTGACACAAATGACAATCACACAACATTCTGTGGTGCGAGAACTGGTTTTCCTTTTATCGTAAGGTACAACACCAAAGCTGAGAGCTCCCCTCAAGGCCTGGACCCGGAGCAGCCCACTGGTGGAGGAGGAAGAGGAGGTGGTGAAGGCATTCTCCCGCTGTGATCATATGACGCAGAGGTGTAGCACATGGTGAGATGGGTGAGACAATGTCTATGTTCTTCAGTTCTGTAAGGAAGAGAGCACAACATACTGGTGACTTACTGGTTCTGTATCAGTGTTACCGGGTGACTTTGTATACTACTGAGGTTATCAGGGTGTCGTTACTGCAGCAGAACCAGCAGCTTTGGATGAAGAGAAATGTTCAGTAACTGCTTAAATTGTGCTGATATTTGGGCTTTCAATATGGATGTAAACACCTGAACTATTAATGCAGGAGCAGGAGGAGTCACTTTTTAGCAATGGTTCTGGAGATGCTCTTGCTATATTTTGACCTGTTTTTTGGTGTTCACCGGGGGGCAGGAGACCAGTAACATATGCTGCACACAACAGGATTTTGAATAAATCTTCAACCATAGAGTGATGCCTAATGTCTGAGAAACTCTGCATCATATACAATACGTTTGGCTTTATTGTGTTAGGAGTTTTATTCCCTAGCATGTCCTCTTTGTGGAACAAAAATGTCAAAACAGATTTTGAAAGTTTAAATTCTTTGTCTGCAAGCGCACATAAATCACTTTTAAGCCCTTCTTCCTCAGGATGAGATGGATGGATTGTGGATGATCGGCCATGTTTTTCACATGCATTAGATTTAATATTATACTTATAAAAAGTCCTTTTATTACATAAATATTCTATCTTTTTCTATAAATATGTGGCATCTTATGATATATGTGAACAAAACAGCACAAACACTTAACCTGGATTATTCCAGTGTTCACATTGAGTTACTACAAATATATGCAAAGGAGGGAATTTATACTTTTATGCCTAATTTGCATATTTAAACGTACAATTTCATTTTCAATTTAAAAATGTGCAATATAAAAAGTATTAGCTATAATATGAGGAACAAACTGGGAAAGGTTTATTCTGATACCTATTAGCTATATATGTGACCTCATTCAAAGGTCTCCATTGGCTCCAGGTCTTCTTGTGTTAAATTCAAAATCCTGGTGCTCACTTTCAGAGCCTTGCATGGCCACGCCCCTTCTTACATAAGAGACTTGTTGTATCCGTATACCCCCACTCGGAGGCTGAGATCGTTGGATCAAAACCTACTCATGGTTTCTCATTCTCGTTTTAAGACCAGAGGAGACCGATCTTTTCAGGTTGTTGCACCGAGGCTCTGGAATGATCTTCCACCCTCCTTACGATTGCTTAGCTCTGTCGATGCGTTTAAGAGTAAACTTAAAACATTCTTGTTCCTGCAGACAGTTCCTGTTCCTGCTCAGTAGATAATGACCATCATATATTTCAGTCTATTTTGTTGTACACTGTTTGCATGATTTTATGTGAAGCCCCGTCCATTTTACTCCTGGTCTCCTGATTCCAGTAAGCTATGATTATCTTGCCTTTAATTTGATTCAGTAATGCATCATGGTGGATCAGAATGTTTTCCATCCTCACAGCACGTTGCTGCCATCTTCATCAATAAATGCAAGCAGTCCAATAATAACGATGACCCTGAGTATTTCTAGTATTTCTAGTCAGGAATCGAGTCCATTGTGATAATGTAAATAATTTCTTCCAGCATGATTATTTAAATCATCATTACCATAAAGATTAAGCTTTTGCATCCAGCACAGATCATTATGACAATGATCTAAACGTGTAAAGAATAAAACAGTGCATGTGGTCTTGTTGTACCTGTAAGTCGCCATGACAACGCTCCCTCTGCTCCTAACTGGGGTTGGTTTTCTCTGCAGACCTCTGGATCTGTGTGAGGAACAGACACAAGGCCAGAGATTAGTCTCACATTGCTGCTAAACCCAGGAAATGCAACAACACACAGCTACAGTAAGTGAGCACATTCACCAACAGAAGCTGGCTGGATCTGATTAGCTGAAACTGCCAGCAGAGGGCAGACTGGATCTACTGCCAACATGAGGCTCCTTAACCAAAGAGATGATACAGACAGGAACAAAATATGAGCTGAAAACTGAAAACATGGAGGCAGTCTGGAAGCCAACGGCGGAAATCAACAACAGGCTGCATTAGATGGCAGGAAACGCAAGTGAAAAACAAGAGATGAGTAACTGTGAACAGATGGAAATCTGAAATCTGATCTTCCTCTAAGCGACATGGTTCAACTCAAATCAGACAAGAAAAAAAGTCTGAAAAACAAAGAAATAAACAGCAAAAGCTCAGCGACAGGCAGACGTTTTACTGTACCTGTGTTTGCTCTTTTAGGAAATCTGGGAGCTGAAATTCACCCTTAAAGACCTGGAAAAACAAAGGGCCAGGTTTAGAGGTTCAGAGTTTTGGATGAACGGAGCATCTGGATGATGACGACATGTTATCAGACCGGAAACGCAAAAACTAACGTCTACAGCAAGTCCAGAGCAGGTGAAGCCACGCCTGGACATCAACAGGTCCTTCACAGCGTAATGTCACCTCAGAGAGGAAGGAAGTTTGTAACGCTTTCAGGAAGACGACTGAAGTGTTTCCACAGAGTGATTAGATGCAGGCTGCTCTGTGAACCAAACGTAAGCAAACTGGAAGCTAAAGATAAAAATGTTCCACACCAACATGCCAGCAGTGTTTAATTATTTTTCTCCATGTTTCCTTCATTTACATCTACTGCTGCAGAAGTTGTATCCATGTCACCTTAACCGACCCTTGTAAGCTGAATTGTTGCATACTTTCATTCCATGTTTAAAATGATCAGCTGGGAGTAAAATAAATCCAGATGTTTCAAATGATGACACTTTTAAGAAAGTTTTTTCATGATGCCTGTGCTGATGCGAGGTCTGTGGTAAATCTTACGCAATGTAATGCAGTCTTTTATTTCCCCTTATCTAGGCTATTTTTGATTAATTGGCTCAATATGATGTGTGTGAAGCGTCCTCAAATGCCACTGTCATGAAGTGGTGCTATTTAAATAAAGTTGAATTGAATTGGTATCATTTATAACCTCACAAAACAAGGCCTGAAACTGCTGTACGTCACTTTCCACACAAGTTGTGATCTATAAAACAAAGTAGAATGTGTATGTGTGCACCCATACAAACTGGCCTTACTGGTGCGTAATGCTGTAGATGAATGTGCTGGCCTTGCTGGTGCACAGGGGCGGAGCTTCAGGGGGAGCTGGAAGGGCAGCACGCCCTCGGCCCGGACACAAAGGGGGTCAGGTTAGGGGCGCTAACATCACTCTGAATAAAAATGTAGTACTGCATGACTGGCTTTATCTTTATTTTTATATTTAACTTTATGTGGTGCAAATTTACAAGCAGATCAATGATGTTGTCTCCAAGTGCATTGTGGGTAAGATTTGTCACCAACCAACTACCAATGTCATCATCAGTCACTTTAGCAAACTAGGTTTATGTCTTTTTATGGAATAAGTTAACAGAGTGTTACTTTATATGAGCATAAAGTGGCAAAATGGAAAGTGAGGGTGATATCTGTTTTTCTAAATACTGTTAAGCAGAGACTTTTCCTCATAAAGATTAAATCTACCAGAAACACCTGTACATAAAGATGACACAGCATAATTGTGTATCATGAACTGGTATAAACTAATTCTGAAACGTACACGTGTAAGTGGGATAGGCCAAAGTCCAAAAGGCCTTAGAATGTCATATGGGGTGATCAGGTAAACAAGTCAGTAAAGGATGGGCCATAAAACTCTTAAACAGTATAAGTACCGGACATCAAACGTACGAACGAGCTTTTTCATGATTCAGCCCGGGTGTATGCTTCCTGTATGATCGATGTTTTTCTACTTGTGAGATAATCATGCTACTGATTAAATGCTCATTTTTTATACTTCTGGACCCGTCCTGGTTTTTTGAGCTCGCTCGAGGTCTTATGCAGAGATGACTCCCTTCCCTCAAGCATGGGGGTTTTTCCGTCCGACCCAGAGGAGAGCGGGGACTCTAAAATGCGCGAGTTAAATATACAAAGTCAGATATAAGGAACCTCAATGTTAATTCTGAGTCCCCACTCACATCTAATACATCTGTATTAGTAACGAGGTCACGGACACACTTCTGATGCGTGTGTGTTGGGGCACGCAAAGATTGAACTATATCGTCATATAATATGAGTGAAAATCCCCAACAAAAGAAAAGGAAAAAGAAAGCAAGGAAAAGCCGAGGTACCAAAACTGGACACACATTTTGTTCGTCATCACAAAGATGAAGCAGACTATTGTTGGCAGCAGCGTTTCGGGTCTACCAGCACAGCCATGGAGGTAGCAGAACTAACCATCACTTTACACAGTGTGTTAGTTTTGTTGGTTGTAAACTGCTGTAGCATAGCTGCCTAGCTTATATCCCCTTATTTCTCTCTCGGCGGTATAGCGAGGACATGAAGGACTTAGCAGTTGCTAGCTGCTCTGTGGTAAAGCCAGATCTAGTGCTTAACCAGCAGAGCATAAGGCTTGTTGCAAATTATGTTTGTGAACAAGCGGGCTGCTGTGCCCCCGTGTTATACTGAACTTTATGATTCAGCCTGTGAGCTGAAATGATGCAAAAGGATGCAGCCGCCATCCATCAGTGTTGTAATATTAGTGAGCATGATGCTGAATGTTTTTGTTGTTCTGTTACTTGTTATACTTCAGGTCCATTTGATGGACTTAAAATGACACATTCTCTTAGTGTGGTATTGAAGCTTGTAAGACCTGCTGTTGCAGGCATGTGTTTGCTGTAAAATGAGAAGAAAATAAGACATATTGCTCTCCTAAAAAAAAGAATATAATCTATCAGAAGAAGTGAGCTCATTATTTAATTCCCAGCTTCGAGCTTTGAAACAGACATCAGGGAACTTGGAAAGGAAATGGGTTCATCAGGCCTAGAAGAGTCTCACAGTGTGTAAAGAAAGTTTAATGGTATATCAGAAAACCCTGTGTAAGGCCAGAACAGATTATTATTCATCGTTGATAGAAAAGAATAAGAACAATCCCAGGTTTCTCTTCAGCCAGACTGACTAAGAGCCATAGTGCCTTTGAGCATTGTATTACTTTAACTCTCAGCAGTGATGACTTCATGAGTTTCTCTTTAAACAAAATAGTTTCTATAAGAGAGAAAATCCATAATATCCTTCCTTCTATTGATGATGTTTCATCTACCAGATTATTGTTTAGACCATTTCTGTCCAGAACAGCTCTCAGAGTCACCAAAATAAAAGCTTCATCCAAACCTTCAACTTTTATTTTAGAGTAGACCCAATCCCAACTAAATTATTCAAGGAAGGATTTTCCTTATTTAATACATTTGTACTGAGTCTGATCAATATAGCATTATTAACAGGTTATGTACCTCAAAATTTTAACACAGCTGTAATCAAAGCTTTTCTGAAAAAACAACTCTTGATCCAGAAGTGTGAGCTAATTATAGACCAATATCCAACCTCACTTTTATGTTTAAAATTCTGGAGAGAATAGTTTATATTGTAAAAATTAGGGACATCCTGTCTCAGAGGGATGTAGAAAAGGTTACTTCAAGACTGGACTATTGCAATTCCTTATTTAGGTTTTGTCCCACAAATGCCCTGAAAAGTCTTCAGCTGATCCAAAATAAGAAGAGGAGATCATATTTCTCCAGTTTTAGCATCTCTTCATTGGCTTCCTGTTAAATTAAAATAAAATTTAAAATTCTCCTCCTCATATATAAAGCGCTTCATGACCAAGCTCACGATGCCCTACGTAGTCCCCTATATGGTGGTCACACAGGGGGGTGTCCGGATGTACTTTGAGGAGAAAAAAAAACGATTGCACTCAAAAATAACCACAATGCATCTTGAAAAGTAGGGAGCATTAAAGGTCACGAGACAGGTTATTATAGACCACAATGCATTGCGGGTTGGATATAACACAAACATCAACTAAAAATACAGAACATTCATTTTTATTTTATATTGAGAAGCAAAGAAAGAATAAAATATAACAAGGACATAAAATATTTTCACAATAACTGGATCAGATTGAGAATCACAATGGTTGAGTGCGCTATGGTTGCCATAGTAACAGTTGGTAGTTACATGATGTCTGACAGTGAGACAGTAGTGAGCTTCATGTCCATCAGAATGAGGGCACTATGTAGTGAATTAGGGTTAGGGCATAGGGTCACGTAGCCATTTCCTCTTAAATGAATCAGGTTAGGATCTGGAATCGTTTAAATACCCATCCATTAGTGATGCAGCTATAGGGACATCCTGTGATGCACCGAGCACTTCCTTTTCTTCAGACATGAAGATCTGCCTGTGTGGGACGTTTGTCCATCTGAGATCTACTGATTTAAAGTCCAGTCTGACCTCCTTCATGCGGTCATATTTACTTGCATGTTTTTGCCTGAAATTAGAGAAGGCAGTGGAAGATGAGCTGAGCAGAGGCCAGAATAAGGTTCGATTTCCTCCAGGTGCAGATCTTATCCCCGCCAGGGCGTTATAAGTTCATCCACACCTTCTTCTGTGACTCAAAGGACAGAGGACAAGCTGAGCTGGTTGCACATGGACATAATAAACCACAGTGCTGGATGGATTAGGAATTGCTCTGCTGGTCATGGATCAATTAGTCCAGACGTGACTTTGTCTGGATGTGATCCTGTTACATGAAACCAGCCTGCTTCTTTCCAGCAAACTCTGACCTCCATCACCTCTGAATCATCCGTGAAAAAGCTCCTGAAAGGAGAAACAATCACATGGCGACAGCATACAGTTTTTCCTGTAAGAAGAGTAATGCTGCCCAGAAAGATGAAGGAACAGACAAACATAAGCTGCCTCCTCCTGTCCTGCAACCTTCCCATTCAGTTCCACCCAAACCCCACAGACCCATCTCACATGTAACTCCATCTACACCCTGCTCAGGTCACACACAGCTTGTTAGCTGCATGTGTGTTTTATGCTAAATACAAATGTCATCATGCTTAACCAGGCTGCTAACAGGATCAACGTTATGTGCCATTTCACATGGATCACATGGATGTTTTCCTTCACAGAGAACAGATAAAGGCTTTAGGGGGGGGGAGAAATGATCCCACCTTCAGCCTGACTCCAATCTAAACACATTTATTTCTGTTGGAACATCCATCGCATCTCAGAACCCTTACAGTCACGCAGCCTCGCCACACTTTCATATAAACTCATACAAATAACATCAGAGTGCTTTTAACAACATTGTTTATATTTTATGAAAATTTGACCTTACTGGGGTTTTTGTCCATGTAAAAGGTTTCAGAAAAGCGACCAGTAGGAGGACTGGAAGTGTCCAAATGAACCCAGATCAAATTTTAAAAGAGAAAAACTGGATTTTTTTTCTGAAGAAAACAAACATAGTTGGTAATAAAGGCTTCTTCATCAAATCCTGATCAATGACACCTAAAAGTGACTGAGTCAGTCAATTAATATTTTATAATAGTTTTAAAGAAGCCAAGTCATTTAATATCTTCCATTTCCACACTGATTGTAATGTCTATTAGTTCTTATTTAATCTGAAACAAAACTTAGCATTTTACTGGATGGACCCCAGTTTGAGCGTAAACACCATCTGAATAAAATGACCAAATCTAAAATGTTAAATTTGAAGAGAATTAATCAAACCTATGAAAATAATTTATTTAATTTAAAACAACGTAAAATAAAAAAAAATGTTTTAACTCAAACAAGAAAAAAAAGCAATTAAAAAAGGAAAGGAAAGTTCTTTACTACTCGGAATGGACTTCTTTTTGGGTTTGTGTATAAAAATATTCATAAAACTTGGTATAACTGAGCAAAAACCCAGCAAGACTCAACATATCCAGGTCAGCCAGTTCCTGCTGGTACAAGCAGGAGGTCAGTTCTGCGTGACCAAACCAGACCCCACTGTGGTCTGGCCTCCTTCCCCCTGTGATTAAGCGCCGGTCTCAGGGGTTAATCCTGTAACGGCCCAGTGCCTCTGAACAGCTGCCAGTATTAGTCCCAACCAGCAGGGACACAGTTCCAGCTGCACTCTGGTCCACTTCTGAAATGTTCTGAGGATACCCGTTACTGAAACAGAGCTCTGTTATCTGGAAACCCAGTAAGCTGCAGAGCAGACTTCACTGGTAAGGAGTAGGAGTAAGGCCGATTGTTTTACATGCAAATATAAAGAAAAATACATGTAACTTATTTTCATGTCCAGCGTCTCATCTGGCTGCTTGGCACATGAAAGGTTTTTAGAAAAACACTTAGAGAACTGAAGTATGGAACCACAAAAGTGCCAAAAAATGTAAATATATTACTGAATAAAACTGGAAAAGATGTGTAAAAGTGTAAAAATGTAGTGTAAAAATAATAAACATAGAAAAAAAACTAAGAAAAATACACACACACACACACACATCTTCATTTTTCTATTTGTCATTCTTCTGGACCACGATCACATCTATAATACACTTTAGTTAAACCTTCTGAATAGCAGCAAAGGCGAGGACGAGACAAAGTGGACGAAAAGTCTTCTCCAGAGATTAAAGCTGGGCATCGTGTTTCCTCCACAAGCAGCTAAGAACCTCTTGCTTTGCTGGTGCAGGCATGATGCTCATACATGCTGCAACATGAGGTCAGAATCAGCAACAGTCTAACATGACATTTATCCAGAACATCCATGCCTGTCCGGGTCCAGTAGGACACCGAGCAGAACAGCATGAACGTGGAAGCGGGCAGATATCAGCCTCTCAACCCATCCCTAGCACATCTTATTATTAATGCAGAGAAGCTGAGAACATATCGATCCCAATATCCATTTCTCACCAGGGACCAGAACAACTCCAAAGCCACTTAAGAGCCATTGATTGCGGCTTGAGCCCTAACGAGGTTCATTTAGAGCGAGTTGTGTGGCCTTCGCTGCCCCGTGTTATAAACATATGTGGAACATTTTTGAGGGTTAAATGTACAAATATTTTGTTAAGTTCTTTACTTTTCTTCCACCTGCTTCATGTTATCTGAAGCTTAGCTTGATGGTGGCTAATTTATGCTCAGCAGCCTGTTAGCAGCAGTGAACCGCTTCGGTATGAATGCTGCGTTTGGCTAATCAGCTGTATGATGCCTTCAAGGTACAATGGCAGTAAGTGTGTCACGAGAGCGAGCACAGAAATTACATTTAGCTTCAAAACTGCTGGAACTGAAAATACTTATTAGTCATTAATTTCTCTAATTAAAGCATCATTAAAGCAGTTCCTGCAACATGTAGAGTTTTTTGCTACCTAATAAAAACTCCAGTTCGTTTCCTGCAGCTTGTTGCAACATCATCACTGGCAGCTGTGGCTTCCTTCATCATCCTCGTCTTCACAGTGCAAAACACTTGAGGTCATTTCTTAGCGAGGCAACCACATTCATACTCCCTTTGCTGTGATGGAATGGGGTCTGCAGCGGAGATGAGATGGGAGGGTAAATATTTGGATGGGGTGAAAATGTGAACCAGCAGAAAGACTTTCCACATGTGGATTCATCATCTGGTGGTGTGATTTGTGGCTGCTGGCAGAGTGGTTCAGGAGGCAGTGAAACATTCGCGTGACCAGTTTATCAGACTGGTTTACAGCCTCAATGTGAGATGCAAACCACCTCATTCCAGTGACGTGTTCAATGCAACTACAGTTGCAAAGCTTAAGATGTTAAAGCTCAAAAACAAAAGATAAAAAAAAAACAAATAATTTAATTCAAATAAAATTAAAAATTGAAATAAAATGTGAAAGTTTCTGAAAACTATAATTTAATACAAATTTAGATTATAACCTAAAACAGATCAACTACAACAAATTCACCTAAAAATACAGTTGGATGTAAAATACATTTTGCAAATCATAACACAAAAATAAATAAAAAAAAAAGAAGGAAAAATCCAAACAGCTCTGGTGACAATGATGAATTTTATTTGATAAAAATAATCAATGAACCATGCAGCCACCTATAAATGTTTCAATGTGTCTTTAAAAGTTGTGTGCAACTGAAACAACTTATGAATACAGTTTTCTGAACAAAACCAGTTTTATAGTAATTATAATATTTAACCAAAGGAAAAAAAGAAACATGTCATGATGATTTATCACATCTTTTTCAAACCATTACGAAAATTTAGGATGGTAAAAATAAACTTTACAATTAACTAAAAAGTAGAATTTGGAATACATTAAGATCATTTTATTTTTATACATTTTATTTTAACAACATTACATTAAAACAATAGAATTAAAAGTTAAATGAAAAGTAAACTGAAACGTAAAATAATCAAAGTAAAAAAAAAAAAGTCAGTAAAAGTCCAGTTATTTCATTTGTGACTCTTCTTAAGTTTACAGTCATAAATAAAATAAAAAAGCTTCAGAGACTCTTTGTGAAATGTCTCTGAAAAAATGAGCTCAGGCCATTTTCCTGATCAAATATCCTGAATGGAAAGCAGATTCACCCAGTTGCAGTCTTCCTCTCAGTGTCTGAACATCAATTACACCCTTTTCCACATCATTTCAAAGCCAGATGATAGCAGATGCTCCAGGATGTGTTGATCAGAGTGAAAACTAAGTATAAGTTAGTACTGAAGGAAAAACCCATATTTAACTTAAAACTAACATTTTCTGCATGGTTTTGTTTTACTACAAATGTTTGAGTAGCTTAACCATTTGCAATGATCTGAAAGCGATGTGATGATGTCCAACATCCCACTGCTCTGAAGGAGAGGAGGAGGAGGAGAAGGCACATGCATCATGATATAAACCCTGGATATGGGTTGGAGGCGATGATCTGCAGATGTAATAAATCTGCCAATGAGTCACGCAGTTCCACTGTAACCTTCCAGAGAACAAACACGGACATTTACTGCATTCACACGCATGTTAACAGAACCACAAACACATCTGGAAAACATCAACATGAAAACAACACACAGATATGACTTCAACACATACAGCAGCTTTGTCAGCAAACTGGGTGACTGAGTGGGAGGACTGGTTTCTAAGGGAGCAGGAAGGAGCCTCTTTGTAATCGTGTTACAGTCCTGTATTGTTATTTTGGGATGGGCCGACTTTCACACGGTGGTGCCACTGATGAACAGCAGCTGTTTTCTGGAAGCCGATGTGTACACCAATCTTCTATGTGCAGGAGAAAAGTATGCAAACGCATCTTCTTTGTCCGCTTTCTTCACCTTTTACACATTTCTATTCACTGCTCTGATGCTTTGACTCAGTCTGCTTATTAAAAATCTGATTTACACCCATCTGCTTGTGAACTGCATGCTGACACAGGAGGCTACTTCAATCGTACAGCTCCAACTGGGGGTTAGCATGTAGCTAACAACACAAAGCATATTCTTTTAATTCCATCTACTTTATCAAGTGATGACAAAGAGCCTCAGAGATTAGGCAAAATAGGAAAATTTGGATTATCCAGCGATGGAACAGCAAGTCCCAGACATGGACAGAGGACATGAAAAGTCTGATTGCTTTAGGTTAATCATAAAAATGTTTAGCACATCATTTAGTCAATGACCAGAACTTACTGTTGCTTCCTTTTCTAGCATCTGAAGCTCCATTTTTCACTTTGGCTGCAGTGAAAAATAAATACAGGTGTTGTTCATGTGGATTTGTTCTGATTGGATCCCAGCAATTATGCCTGTAAATACATCAATGTGACTTTGTTGTACATTGGAGCTGTATAAATAAAGCTGTATTGAATTGTAGTGAAATTAGTCTGCAGGTAGAGGGTGATCTTAGAGTGATTATATTACTATATTTATGATGTGTACTCGCTCGGAGGAAGGTTCATTTTTAATTTGAGTGCTTTAAACATCAATATACTCCAATAATCTAACACACTGCATTAATGACACACACTGGAGCTTCAAGCTGTGTGAGGTCAGAGCGCTCCAACAAACAGGAAAATGAAAGAAGAAAGTCCTTATGTCACATCCATATGTTTTCCATCCCAGTCATCACAGTGCAGAAAAAATGAGGACTTTCACCAAGTTTAGTCTCTTTTCCTTCTGGTTTGCCTCAAACAAATGGAAAAGCCATTCAAATGCCAAAGACTGCACACCATCCTGATGGCCCTTTTCCACAGAGAGAGAAGTCAATCGCACTCAACATCCAAACCAGAAACCAAACGCACCATAAAAATACTTCTTAGTGCATAACCATTATTAATCATGATTAAAATGTGAGACAGGGACAATAAATCTGAAATGAGGCTGCTCTGTTGACATGTTAGAGCCACATATTCAGCTTTCACTGCATCTCGTCCTGGATGCAGAGGAGACGTCTGATCAGGGAGATTGTTAGAAAGTTATTTGTATCCTTAACAAAAAAAGAAAAGAAAAAAGACCAGAAGAAAACCACAAAGGCTTTAATCTGCTGGTTTTTGCACCATCTCCTTCCTCTGGTTGTGGGTCAGTTACACAACTCACTGATTTCTGCTGGTATTGCACAGTTTTCTGCATTATGTGATGATAGCTATGCTCTTTGAAAAACTGACCAATCTAAGGCATGACACAGGTGAAACTACTGGTCCGTCTGCAAATCAGACTTCTACATCCAGACCTCTGGAGAGGAAAACAAGGCTCTGCAGTAACTTTGTGCACTGATTGGACTTGTTGCAGAGGTTGGTTTGGTTGGATTGATTGCACAGGAACTGTCCTAGTCACTCTCATGTTCAGGATTTACAATGTTCAAACAACCAAAAAACAATTTTTTTTAAATAAAAAGAGAAACGCCAACTAATTTAACAACACTAAAAAAAGAGCTATGAACTCCATCAGCTGCCTTTTCCCCAACATCATTCCACTGAATAGCAGCACATGCAGACATCTGAACACGGTTCAGTGCTGCAACAGCCTGAACCGGTGCTTTCAGTCTCCCTGCCAAACCGTCACTGCATGCATCGTGGCAACTGTCTGCTTGGCCAGGAAACAAAATCTGCATCCAACCATCCAGGATTTCAGATTTCTAGGGAACATTAAAAAAGTCAACCTTTTTCTAAACCAGAAACACATCATCAGTCATATGGGGACCATAAAACAGGTGGTGTGTTCAGAGGCGAGTGAAAAACCTTTACAAACCCAGAGTAGGAGACTAATCTGTGTAAAATATACCTAAAGGTCCTGTTTTGCATGATGTCTTAAGTGGTTTTAAAACTGACGTTCACCAGGCCTGCATCGTTGTAGGGTTATAACAGGTAAAGCTATACAACAAAAGCTTCAATTTCATCCACTGAGAAAACCATGAGAACACAGACATCTTGCTTGTCACATTTTGCCAGCAATAGAAGATGCCTTGATGGGACGTGTGTTTTAGGATTAAATCCAGATTTCTGGAACGAACTCGGAGAAACAAACTGGATCACATGTTTGGACTGGAGTCCAGTGGGGAAAAGGTCTAATCCAAGAAAACTGGAAACTTTTAGCCTGAATCACCACTAAACAGAGCTGCCAACCAAAACCAAAAGGAACATTTCCTCATTTAACCTTTTTTCACAAGAAGCAATAATAAAGTTTCACATTTTTATAAAAATTCTTTCATATGCTTAAATATTTGATATAAAACAACTTAGAGCATAAAACCTCAGTCTCTAATGACACAGCTGTGTCATCTGGCCAGAGAGAAACCTGGGAGAGTTCATTACAACATCTTCAGCTCTAAAAATAGCTGAGAAAGGAGGATGACAATGACATCAGGGCCAAACAAAGAACGCACAGTTTATTAAATGTGAGCAGAAGGTAAGATGTTGCTAGACTGCTGGTTACTGGATAAACAAAGAGGAAGACCCCTACCGTGATACATTTTTCTGTCTGATCCAAATATTCAGTATTTAACTCAGCGAGGTCTGAGGACATTAGACAGGAAAACCTGAAGCTGATCCAGCGTGTGCTTTTATTTAACCAAAGAGACTAACTCCAGTTTTAAAAAGCCCAACACACCCAGATCAATAACATGTCCTGACATGAAGAGTTCTACATGCAGAGCAGTTTTACACAAGTAAAACCATGTAATAACCAATAAAAACAACTATTGATTTTTATCTTTGCCCAAGTACAAAGACGTGCATGTGCTTTATCAAGACGTTTATGATGCATTTTAAAAAACATATAAAAAATGAACCTGAAATTTATTTTGTTCAAGCATCGAGGGAAGCAGGGCTCCATCAACACCATGTACAATGAGAATTGCTGACATTGACTCAGAGTTGGATCAGTGGAAGGAAAACTTTGAAGAGCTCCTCAATCCAAGCCAATATTTTTTGATAAAGATGCTGAGCTAGGAGACTCCACATCTGAGCTTGCTGGCATTGCTAAAAAGCTCCTCAGTAGCAGGACTCCCGGCAAGTCTGAGAAGTAATGGAGTTTCTTCCAGCTGGATGCAGCATTGTGTGACAATGCCTTAGCGACTGGCAGAACGTGGTGATGTCCCCTTCTTAAAGTAGGGTGTGCTCCAACTACAAGAAGATCACACTAATAAGTAACACTGATAAGGTTTATTTAGGGGTTTTAGAGGAGGGTTTGTCTGATAGTGAGGCAAAGCAGTGTTTATATCCTGGCCTTGGAACAACATGCCAGCTCAATATGCTCTTTAAAGTCCTTAGAAAAGGTGTCTTTTTCCCTCAGGGACTCTTGTTTGGCATGTTTCACGAGCTCCTTGTATGGACTGTCTTCTCCCTGTATGACGGTGTCCAATCTTTGCATGCATTGCAGAGTAAAGTTACATTAATTTAGACTGAATTTATATGTGTTGTGAGAATCTGGTTGGATGACATCAGAACTGGATATCTGCTTTTGTTCTGTTGGGTCATCATGTTGTGATCTCCAGCTCTTGCTTGAACTATTTGTAGTCAGGTGTGGAGCAGCTTTGATGAGAATCAAACTGAGACCATAGTCTACAGTCATAAAAGGGTACAGAGTCCTCTCAGAGTAAGGAATGAGTTCAAGTATCTCAGTTTTGCTCAGGATGGACCATGAAATGGACAGGTGGATTGGCCTTTCTAGCCCAATTTTAAGAGCACTGAAGCACCTGTAAATTAAATCTTCTGACCCCTAAAACTTGATAGGTTTGCATTTTTCTTTAAAGATATTTGTATTGTATATGTTTAAAATGTGAAAAGTTCACAATAAACGCCATAACAGCATGTCGCCTGTCAAAGACATCATAATTACACTTATGAACTTACCAAAAACATTTTCTATCTTGCTTACATAAAAAAAAAAATTCCTGTGACTAAGCAGTAATTTAATGATTAAGTCATTAATTTATTTACTAGCTTATACCAAATCAGTGTCATGTAGACTTGAAGCCCTGCAAGAGAAGGTGAGAGGCAGGTACACCCTGGACAGGTCAACTGTCCATCGCACGGCGTTCATTCAGATAAACCTCATCAGATTTGATGCTCAGTGCTCAGCACCCCTAAACCTCTGATTTTACAATCACCCTTTGTGCTGCCTATGCCTATGTGAACTCTACACCAGTCTGTCGTGGTGAAGAGGAGTTGAGCCAGAAGGCAACGCTCTCAATTTACCAATCGATCTATGTTCCTACCCTCCTTTCATAATTATTGGCATAAGCTAGTTTTTACCCCCCAATACCATATAAAATGTTGTTTGTTTATTGTTTTTAACACAGCAGTCTCTCTGCCTGCAGTCACCACTCTGAGCTGTGTAACAACATCCCACCAACAGCTCTCATCGAATGGCCACAGAGCATGTGACAGCCATTCAACACTGAAGCTAAGAAGCAGCTCCACAGAGAGAGAGAGAAGAGAGGACCGCCTGCCTGAAGGCAAGAAAAAATGCCAAGTTGCAATAAAAATCCTCTATGCAGCAGTTTCAGAGACACTACAACCTTAATACGATCAGTTCCAATGTGTTCCTCTCGACACACACCCGGAGAAATCTCTCGGTTTTTTTTGCTTTCAAACACTTTACAGAGTTTGGGGAAGCACGCAAGAGACGTGATCCGCGACGCTGAATATTTGTCACGTAATAACAACAATGCTGTTCATGTGTGTTCTAAACTCGTCAGATAAAAAGGTTAAACATCAAAGTACAAACGTCTGCATTGCACTCACCCGCCTGGTGTTGTCCAGAACTTTGGGATCCGGCTGACCATAGCTCGGGGGGTTGGCACGAGGGTCGTACCCCAGCCTGGAGAGCATGGGAGCAATCACGGCCATATCCCTCACCACATCAGGGGGGATCTTTCCCACCCATTTGGACAAGGCTTCCACGTTGACTGGCTTTATGACCTGATCTGTGGATCTCTCCACCCTGAAGGGAGACAGATATGTGTTTTAGTCAGGATGTTTACCAGTGCACTTCTCACTATATGCAGAGCTGGTAGTAATGCAGATGTAATCTGCTTTATCCACCAAGAAAACCTAAAAGAGAAGAAAATAAATTAAAAATAACAACCTGCTAGTGAACAGAGGAAGGAAACTGAACAGAAAAATAGAAGAATAAGGTCAGCTGAAAAGAGTTGAAACCAAACTTACATCTTCCCAAACTGTTAGGACATCACTAGTGAGTTTGAGTTCAGTAAAAAATAAGAGTAAAAAAACGGCTAAACTTTGTACATCTGGTGGTAAACGCCAAAACAAGGACTCTCAATAATTTATTTAATCACATGATGAGATATCAGACATGCAAAAATCCAGCCATCCATGTTCCTCCACTTATTTAGAGTCCATTCATGGGGGCAGCAGCCTGAGAGGGGGAACCTCAGACTTCCCTCTCCCCAGTCACATTTGCCAGCTCTTCAGGGGGATCCCAAGGTGTTCCCAAGCCATTCAAGAAACATAATCTCTCCAGCATGTTCTGAGACTCCCCTGGGGTCTCCTCAGCAGAGACGTCCAGGAGGCATCTTGACCAGATGTCTGAGCCACTTCATCTGGCTCCTCTCCATGTGGAGGAGCAGCGGCTCTACTCCCGCTCTACTTTGGCGGGTTTTGCATGTTTTGTCAGATCACAGTGGTCAGACCATCATACTTGAACACTGAACAAGTTTAAAAAAAAATAAACCAGGTTGTTTCGTACTCAAGTTTTCCATTTAGAAGAACATGACCAGATGCAGACAACTGCAGAACCAGACACCTCCTGGGAGGGATGATTTTACATCTGATGTAAAGTTTATTAAAAAAAAACTGGGAAAATAAAATATTTAGTCTTTATTTATTTTAGATTATGCATTTTTACACTTCATTTTATGCTTATGGCTGGACTAGTTTACTGGGATAAACAAACTACTTATGGTGACAAGCAGAGATGAAAATGCCACATAAACGGAAATACATAGGATAAAGTATGAGAACCCACCACAGGACCAGCAGGCTCACAGATGTTCACAAGCCTAAAGTAACTTTTACTGAAGAAGAATAGAATGACAAACACCATCACAGCCTTTATATAAATTACCGATGTTAGTTAAAGCAGGAAACAGAAAAAGTTAAGCTTTTCAAATAAAACACCATTTAACACATTAGCCATTACAGACAGTCTCCACATGCATGAAGGTGGATGATAAGACAGACATGTAAAACTCAGTTAAAGTGAAAAAACAACCTCCTTATTGATTACCGCTATCAGATTCAGCAACAAGGTCAGTGGACCTTCCACTAACCCAAAGGCCACTTTGGATTTCCGATTAGCATAATCAATGTGAAGTGGACTGAATCATTCGCATTAACACAGTTTTCCATTATCAAACAGATCATTTTTGACAAATGTTTTAATACCAATAAACTTACTCCAGTAAGATGCACATGTAGATGAGTGGCTGCTCTTCTCCCTCATCCATCCTCCCTCTCCCTACATTTCCTGTCTGGCTCTACACTTCAACACAGCCATTCACTTTCCTCTAATCCATTTACTTTGCAATTGAATCTTTACACTGTAATGGTATATTCTCCTGCATGATTAATAGAGTGAGTTAGGTTTGATATCTCAGGAGAATGGTGAGATGCTTCCTGAGAGGTGGGCCACCATCCAAATATCCACTCTGCAAGAAATGTTCAGGGAATCATTTTAGGCAACTCCATCAAGGCTGCTAAGCCTTCTGAGCAGACCAGCATCATGCTGGATGATGGGAAACCTGAAGGTCTACACTAAGCAGACCAAAAGGTGTGGCGTTTAGCGCCACTGTGCATCAGAAACATCTTCTTAGCTTTATTCCTTTATTTACTTGTTGATCTTTGGCTGCATCTGATTGGATATTACAATCAATTTAAGCTCTCTGACTGGTGGAAGGTTTGACATTACTTGTTACATCATCATTTCTGAGGTCTCTTAGCTAGATAGTAGTAATAGTTATCTTTATGATGATGAAAATGTGATAAATAATGGTGTCATCATGGATCATGGGGATTCAACATATACCATCAGCAGTTATAGCTGGATTGGACGGGATATAAAAACACCTGGAAAAATTCTGTAAAATCGCCTAAAGGGAAAGATATCCTTAACATTTTACTCCAGAGTTGAACACAGTTCCTGAGAAACCAATAACACCAGAAATGATAGACCTCAGGGAGATCAGTGAGGGCTAAAAGGGTTTAGTAGGAAAATGCTGGTGGTGCAGGAGACATTGAACTGATGCACCATGTGGAGATGCAAAACAATAGGAAAACAATCCCTTCCCAATGAACACACTTCAGCTCCACTCCCAACGTTTGCATGATATGGTCAGGTTATATTGATATTTTATAGGTTATTAATGGGACCGGTTAGTTTGTATAATAAAAACACCTCAGCATGCATTTATCTTTACATTTACCAAAATACATTTTTTCCCTCATAGTTCTCATCCCACATATAAAACATTTTAGCGCCTCATTCTTCTTTCAGAGCAGCTGTGTTAGTCAGGTACAGACTGGTTTAAAAACACCCTCCATCTATCCATTTTCTACCTCTTTGTCTCTAATGGGGTCGCGGGGGGGGGGCTGGAGCCTATCCCAGCTGCCAACGGGTGAGAGGCGGGGTACATCCTGGACGGGTCGCCAGTCCATCGCAGGGCTAACACACAGAGACTCAACAACCATGCACACACACACTCACACCTATGGGCAATTTAGAATCACCAATCAGCCTATCCCCAAGGTGCATGTTTTTGGACTGTGGGAGGAAGCCGGAGTACCCAGAGAGAACCCACGCTAACACGGGGAGAACATGCAAA
>JBAMIG010000009.1:705450-718410 GCA_037177335.1 Kiunga ballochi
AGGGAATCAGCTATTCAATTCAGGTGTGTTAGAATAGGTTGCATCTAAAGGTTGCAGGATGGTAGATCTCGAGGACCAGACTTGGGCAGCCCTGCACTAGATGAAGAGTTTCATGCATCTGTGTGTAGGTTTAAACCAGTCATTCAGGCTGCAGCAGCTTGTGGTAAAACTGTTCGTTAACAGCAGAAAAGACTAAGCAGAGCTTCCACACTGGTCTACAGGGCGCTGGCTCAGGTCCTCACTCATTAATATTTTATCTGAATCAATTTGTGGATGGATGGAGGAGTGCTCTGAATGATCACAGATCTCAAAGAGCTCTCCTCATCCCCCTCCCCTTCCCTCTGTACGCTGGTTTCTCTTTAGAAAAACCCGCCTCACACTATTTTCAGTCAAACATGACCACTGAAGATTTCAGTCACAAGCGATGAGATTTAAAATGACCACATAGGGTTATTGTTACTGGCCTGTAGAAGTCTGCATAGTGTGCATGAGCAATCACACTAACAAGCATGGCCCGTTGATAATCTGTACAATCTGAGGTCCTGATGGGAAGCACAATGTTTCATGCTGATTAAACTTTCAGCTAAAGTTGGGTTGCAGCTAAAAAAATTAGAATAAAAATTATGAAATCAGAAGAAATCTAACATGCAGCATCAATCTCCAAGTCTCTAGATCTCATCAACAACCACTATAAACCACTATAACCACTGCTTTCATTATCAGGCCAGAGGAGAAGTTAGCCATGTTTCTATCTGCACTTACCCCTCAAAGATTTAACCATCTTTAGCGGTATGTCATCTTTAGTACCTCACCATTTAATTACAATTCAGCAGCTACAATTAAATTATTAAACTATTATCACTTTCTGCTATTTTTTTATTTCACTGTATCTACATTCATACAGTGTCCTTTATTCAAGTAACCAATTACATTTATCTCCACTATCTGTTACATATGTGGAACCATAAAATAGTTCAACACGTGTCAAATACAGACATTTATTTTCCATTTAGTCTTTAAAATGTTTCCCTGGAATCTACAGGAAAATGTGTTAGCCATAGCGAGGAACAACAAGCTTTGTGTCCAATAATTACATTTCAGACATGAATGTATCAAATCCGAATATTACAATAGTCTAAACCATTTCATGATTGTGTAAACCAACTCCATCTGACATTAAGCTCTCCTGATCAGCTGAGAGACTAGAATATTGCCTTTACAAACAGGTTAGAGCAGCTAATCCATTTCAAACACCCTGTCCTCTTCAATATCTTCAGGTCACCAAGTCACCAACCCTTTTCATGGTTTCATTTGGACTTTCAGGTCTCAGTAACAGGTTTTATTTCTAATGTCTTGTCACAACACAACCTAATTTACATAATCTTAAACTAGTTAATACAGTCAAGCATTAAATCCTAGAACCCAGGAAATAAATGATGAAACAATTCAAAGCTGAAGAAAAAAAAAGTCTTCCTCTGTCTTCTGCTGAACAGAGGCACTACTGCTGAGAAGTATTTAGAGTAAAAACGACTTAAATGATTATTAGAAACATTTAATCCACATTCAAAAAATCTATGGACAATCTAGAGGATGTGGAGTCTGCTGTGTTGATACGTGGCAGGAAAGGGGTGGTAGCAGGCATGAATGGGGTTGCACCCTTTCCTCAAAAAAAAAAAACATTCAGAAACTGACCTCCCAAATCACACAAAGTATGAGACAAGGCAGAGCAGACGACCCTGCATGCGGTATGCCAGAGTTTCAGGCCAGTAATAAGCATGCACTATCACATGAAACGTAATGATGGAAAGGCTGGAATGTCAGCAAAAACACGGCTGGGGATTTGTTTCAAGGCCAGAAGTGCATGTTTATTTTTAAAAAGACTTTAACAGACAGCTGAACGAGCTCCCTACATCTCATTTTCCTCTTGGTTAACAGCCAAAGTGTTTTCTCTCCCTCTGCTGCAGACTGCATAGTTAAAAGCTAAGACATGAACATGCCTGAGCTCATTTCAGTTATGCTGGGAATGAGATATAGGACAGACCTGGCTCACCATGTAGCGCTTGTGAGCCTGGCACAATGTTCTGACAACAGCAAATGTTGATCTAACCGCTGCAATCTCAGTAATGATCATATTTAATAGATGTGTAGCTGCAAGAGGAGAATTTAATAAAAGCCTCCTTCGTTAGCCTAGTAGACCAAAAACCAAATTCCTGATGGACTGAGTCATCAAAACGTCCAGAGAAAAAAAGAAAAGAGACCAAGTAAAAATGAATCATGGCATGATTCAGTCTGTCCTCACTGGTAACAAGTGTTTTAAAGCTGTGGGGAACAAATGCCTATAAGATTAGTTCCAACATGCAGACTGAAGGACAGTTTCAGTCTCATTCATCCATAAAAGGCATCGCTCAGACCTATGACGAGATTAAAGAGCTCTGTGTGGACAGAACAACAAGGACAAGTCGCCTACTGAATGATAAACACCAGATGAAATAAGACGAGATGGTGTTCCACTTATCTGAAAATCTATGCAAATGACACGCTGGTTTCCTCTGAAACAATGTGCCATCAACCCAAACAGCTTGTGTTTACAGAGCCGCATTTTCATCTACTTCTTATAAATACTAATCCTGAATAAGTCCAAAGTAGAGCATAAAAGGTTTATTTAAATCATGAAATCATGCAGACTTCCTGGAAAGTCCAAATCTGCCCATTCCTCCTGTTCCAGCTTGTTAGACTTCACAGTGAAGGGAGACAAATATGACGTGATTGTGTCAAATAATTTAAATTAAAAAAAAGCATCTACATTTTCTGTACATACTTGCCATTTTTGACTCATAAATTAAACTGTAAAATCATCCAAACTGGGTTATCTTTTTCAATGTTGCTCATTCTGTGCCAACTAAAAAGAAACCAAATAGAAATGGCTTTTTCCTTTTCATGCAAACCAAAAAGTAGCAATTTATTTAACTGAGCAAAGCCAGCGGTGCAGCAGAGTGACTGCAGTGGCTGCTCTGCTTCTTCAGCGCCCAGCCTGACAGCAATACGTAGCTGGCAGGGAGAGCTAGCGATGCTACACTGGCTGCTATTTGAACAACTTGCCGAAGTTGAACCAATGCATCAAGCTAAAAGCATGCTACGATGGCGCCCGGTTCAGCAATGCATTCCAGAGTTGCTGCTGTTTTCCCTTTAGTAGTAGCTGCTACTACTACTGAGCAAACTGCTGATGTTCTGCAATTGTTCACCAGCAGAAGATGTGAATGAATCACTCATCACCCGCTTTAGGCTTTTCAAGACCATGAAAGAAAATCCTTTTTTTTATCTTTAGATAGAAGACTGTCCTAAACTTTCTTCTTTCATTAATGTTTTTATTTTATCTTTTAAATATTTTATCTTACCTTTTTGGCTGTAATAGACTAGCTGTGGTGGATCAGTGTTTCATTAACTGCAGCTGTTCAACACATCCTCTAGAAATACAGAAATTATATGCCTTACATTGCTCAATCTTTAGTCCAATCAACAAAAACTTTCAGAAATCATTGAATTATAAAAAATAAAAAAAGCCTCTGCAATAGCATATCCATGTGTGCAAAGCTGGTTTCCTTCTGAAAAAATAGGACCACAACATCAGCATCTTGTACTGTAAAATGAATTGCTGGTAGACCCGGCAGTAATGCCATTATGTGGCCGACTTGATGAATCTGTGAAGGATTTTATTTTACACAATCCCTTCCATAAACAGAGTTCAAGCTTACTTTGAAAGGGAAACTCCTCCAGCTTTCCCGATGAGCTCCTCGTGGTGGAGGACGGCATCATTCCAAGGAATCCCAAGGAATTTTAACAGAGTTCGCATCCATTTCTCCGGATGAAGGACCAACTGTTCGTACTGCACAGGGAGGCATTTATCTGCTGCCTCCAGGCACTGAGTGTACATGGTCTCTATTGCCCGGTTCCACTTAGTCAGGCAGTCCCGATAGCTGCCAAGGTCAAAGCCGGCGATGGTCACCTTCCGTGAAATCATGGAGTGGACCGAGGCCCGCCCATCACGGATCATCAGTATGAACTTGGCACGTGGAAAAATCTTGGCCAAGTAAGAAAGCGACTTCAGTGCAAAGGGATCCTTGTTGCAGAGGAAGTTGGCCGGCTCGCCGTGTTTGACGATTATTTCTAAGAGGAAGGCCTGCATGGCGGCGTCCAGCACCTCGTCAGTCACACCAGCCTCGTCCAGGCGCATCTTCTCCCGCCCTGAACGACTCCACATCTGCTTCATCGCCAGGATGCGCGGGATGACGCGGGTCTCTTCACCGCAACGTACGTCCGGGTGGGCGTCCAGCATGGCTCGCATCAGTGTTGTCCCGCTGCGAGGAACGCCGCCGATGAAGATAAGCGGCATGTCTTTGTTGTAAATGAATGGTGTGCTAAGGTTCTGGCCTGTGCGTAAGGTGGTTCGCATGCTTCCCCCCAGTGCTGACAGGGGCAGGACTCCACCCGGGTAGCTACGCTCCTCGATCCGATGGTGGCACTCCATGGCGTGGCGGCCGAGATAGAAGACTGTGATTGAGCTGATAACCAGACAGGCCAGCAGCAAGTTCTGCTTCAACTTGCCGATCATGATGCAGGTCACACACGGGATTGGACAATATCACCACGGTGGGTTTTGAAGGGGAGGGATGTGGAAAAATGATTTGAGGGGTATTTAGGGTTCCCACCCTTTATGGCTGCTTGTGTTGAACCAGACATGGATCAAGCTCCCTGGTGCACAGCAGGTCTCTCGTCCTCAGCTCCATTAAGCCTGAAAAACACAAACACAATGTAGTTAGTAGTTGTGATAACCAGTTTAAGAGTAACCCTTCAAACTCCCTGCTGCTCTCTGCATTTTTGTTTGGTTTTTCTTTTTCAGAATCTGAACCTTTTAGTCCCAGTCTGCAAGCAGGCGTGGTGTTTGCAGTCCCAGTCACCAGATTGAGGATAAATTATGTAAATTGAATCGATAGATGTAACAGCATTAAGACCAATCAGAAGAAAAATGGAAAACAAATTATTTACTACCAACAGAAATGTGTTTGTTTAAAAACAAAAATAATATCTTTTTAAAATAAAATGTCCTAAATAATGGAGTTATATATTTACCATGTAGACTCTGAATATATGTGGCTGGATTGTAGCCATAAGTGTGGAAAACCACCATAGATCATCTAAAAAGGCACCTAATTTACCCCACAGAGTTCCACACAATGGCTCCTGAGAACCTGGTGATGTACAGGTTACAACAAAACCTCATGAAAAATCCAGTTTGACAGAATTAAAAGAAACTGGACTTTCCATCATTCACTCTTCTCTGAGCAAAGGTACCAGAAAAATCTTCAATGAGAACAAGACCTTCATCCGTGTAACAGACTGTTTGCTCCCACACCGACATTTTGAGGCAAAACAGCTTCAAACACGACGGTGATGATAAAATGCACCAGAAGAAGAAAACTAACAAAGGAGTGAAAGCTCACAGAGCATAATGACTGACATTAAACCCGAGTCTCCATTTTCCTTGCAGCTACACATGGTGCTGGCTTTGGGTGACTGCATGCATCACATCAGACGTTCAGCTTCCAGCTTCTAATTTTGATATGGCACAGCATACCATCCATTTCTGTAAAGACAGTAAACAGATCAAATCCACACACCATTGTCGGCTCATTTCTTTATCAAACCAGTTAGAAGCTGCCGACTAGATCCTCCTGAACAGATGTCTCACAGGTCAATGCAAAGCAATGCCTTGTACCACATAACTGGCTTATTTTAGCCTAAAATGATAAGAACTGATCCTTCACACTAATCTACCTGATTATGACCACAATTAGTCACTTTTAAGCTCGAGTGGTCCACAGGACTGGATGGCTCAAGTCATCTGCAGGTAGACCACATTCAGACAGTTTTGTACACAGCAGACAGTTCAGAAACAAGCCCAAAGTATTTCTGCTAATATGCAGGAAGCAGAACACAGCCTATGTGCCCAAACAGAAAGTGTGCTCCTCCTCCTCAGATAAACCCTACCTCAAGAAGATCTGGACCATACGTTTCTCCACACGCACACACACACACACACATTTTATGAAGGAAACAATGAATCAGTGATTCTGCTGCAGGTATGTTGCTGAATATTTTACATTGTCTCTATAGGTTATGTATTGAATGGTACTGACACACACTAAAACCATGTTTTTATTTTCATTAGTCATCCTGTAAAAACTGACCAGCTTAAATAACATAAGCCTTGTGATGCAGAGCGATGAAAACGGACGGGAAAAAGCATAGCCGTGGCAAATATCGATAATCTCTTATGGTCGCCTGGAGTCTGGTCAAATGCAGATCAAACTTCTAGTTATGGAAAACCATGAGCAGATTAAAATTAGGACTCATCTGCTGAACCACCTTCAGTAGCAAACAAGTTGTGAAGAAGATGAGAACCGTGCACATCCCCAGGTAAAACGTCACTTAGGCTCCACACAAGAGGAGCACTTCCTCCATCATCTGTGTCCTCGAGTAATTTGGCCCGATATCAGGGATCCATTTTTAGGGCAACACTACCAGAAGCCAGACATCATGATCTCCTCCACCGTCTCCATGTTTGTCATCATGATGGACTGACGTCCAAACTGAATGTAAAGTCTGAACTCTACCCTGCTAATATAAAGTACTAATTTAAAACAAAAAAAAGAAGAGATGGCAGATACACAAGTCAGCCTCGGTCAAACTGAAGTCCACAGGTAAAAAAGTCTAAGCCAGTAAAACAAAACTAAGAGACACCAGTATGTTAGAGGACTTCTCTGCAAGAAGCTGGGATTTTACGTTCCCAGTGGAAATGTCATGTTTAGCGGTTTTGTAATGAATGACTAGAGAAACCAGTTCCCATCCTACTTCTGAGCTTCAAATACATGTCTGAACATTTTTTTATACAATTTTCAGGTTTAGAGTAAAAGAGGAAACTAATGTGAACAACTCTCTGGCATTTTATACCTGGTCTTTATCAGCGACACCATTCTCATAGCGTCTTCCTTCTATTACATTATAATCAGCTGGTCTACGCATTTGATTGACTGCATGACATGACTTTTTTAATGAGATGTCAGCAGTGTCTTAAATTATCTTCTGAAATTTTATATCAGTTGCTAGGCAACACATGCAGCTGGGAATATGGATATGCAACACCAAATCCAGATTTTGTCTTGGGTTTTTTCCTGGAGCGTATTCACTAAACTGAATTTTGACACCCAGTCGGTGGGTTGATGGCATTCATTTAGAGCCAAAAGCCTTTTCACACATTAATATAAGAGATTTCCCTCAACTGGATATTTTTGTCGGCTTTTTTTGTGGAAAAAAAGAAGCAAGTAAAGACAGCTTAAATATTTTTGCTCCAGACACAAAAAAATGCAGCCTCATGGTACATGTAGGTTTGTGCATGTTCATCATGCAGAATCAGTCAAATCACTGCAATCTTTACAAGTGAATTAAACCATTTACCATTTAAAGTGTTAGGATTACTAAACATGACTGTAATCTTATTAGTTTACTCGTCATGTAAGTGAAATTATATATAGAAAACAGCTCCTGGTTTGTTAATGCCCAGATTCAGCCTTCTCATGGTGAATGCAGATCTGAGCCACTGCAAGACAAACAGAAAACAGCCTGGCGAACAAACTGAAGCTGGCAAGCCAACCATGGCAGAGGCATGGATATGAATCACTTCTGTTTGAGTCTAAAGAACATAGAGCAACAACAGGATCCAAAAATCTGCTGCAGGATTTGTATCCAGGCAAGATTGATTTAACCAGAAGAGATCTGGTGAAATTGATTTCTCATGGATTCATATCTACAACAATCATGAATAAATTCAACAGTGATTTACTACTCAGTCACATCTTGCAACAAGAAGGCAGAGTGTTGCACAGAAGCAGTTTTTAGCCAGCTGCCAGTGTGCTTTAGCCCGCCTGCTTCTGTTAGCCAATTAGCTCCATGTTAGCTTCTTTATTTTTGCTCTTCAGAAACCCACGGAGGCTCTGACCATCGTTTAAATACAGCCTATGAGGTCATGTAGTCTGATGTGTCCAGACTAACCCTGTTCCAGGGTCATGGGAGCATCAAGGTAAGAAGATAAGCAGATGAAGTATCAGCATCCACTATCGGGCCCTTGAAGTACCCATCACTCTGTCTTTTACATAACGGTATAGTCCTATATAAAAATACAACTCAACAGGAGTTCAGTGTCTTCTTTGGCAGATGATAATTTACAGCACGGGTCTTACTTATGAATCTACGTAAATCCATTTTATTTTAATCCATGTATGGTTATTTAATTTTTTTACTCCATTAAATTCCAGACACTTTTTCTGTTTACAAATTTAAGCTCTAAATGTTAGAAATGATACCCAGTTAAAAGATATTTCATTTTCATATGTTAAAAAGTTAAGCAACAAAATAAATATTTAAGTGATTATGCTATTTCACTAGATGCACATGACTATAAAACAATACTAGCTCAAATTTCCTGCTTTGTTTTTTAACCTGTTTGGAACAGACGGGACCATGCCAGGCCAGTCCAATGCATCACTTTACCATCTGCTTGCCCTCTTGACACCATGTTGCCGGTTTCGTCTTGGGAGGTTGCAATGTGACTAATGGCCTAGCTCAGTGCTGCAGTTTTTGAGCAAACATTGAGCCAATAAGGACATTTTACAACAAAACCTTTCTTCCTCACAACACTAAGCAGCACATTCACGTGATTCCAAAAGGAATAGCTGTAAATTAATTTATTTTACTTCATGTTGCTGGGTTTAATTTTTTCTCAATCCACCCACACAATCTCACATCTTTGTCTTATTCATTATGATTCAGTGTCAAAGGGAAGGGACTGGTCAGACTGGTGCAACTGCATTTAGACAGGAATTTTACCCACTAACTGGCTTATACATACAGATATCAATTCAGGAGGAAAATACATTTTAGTTTCTCTGGGACTGTAGAATGATATCAGAGATGGTCTCTAAACAGAACGGGAAAGAGGAGAGAAATGATGAAAGGAAGGATTAGACAGAAAACAAGCTAAAGGTGTGAGAGACAAATCAGTGTTGTCCTTTAAAGGTGAAACTAACACCACTTTAGCTGGATGAGACAAGGAGACCTTTCAAATTTACACATTAAAATTCCCCGTTATTATTACATATAGTTTAAATAAATGAGACGAGAGGCAAAGTTTCCATGCAATGCTTCATTTACACAACAACACTTTTATACTGAAAATCAGCTGTTTGTCTGCAACCACAAACACATTTAAATAGACTGAACAACTTGGGAGATAGTGTGTGTGTGTGTGAGAGAGAGAGAGAGGGGGCTATTTCACTATTGCATCACTAAACCTGCAGCATAGTAGCAGTGCTATTAGAGATGCTGACTGTGCCAGTTGCTGCTGGCACAGAGATACTAACTGTGAAATTATGTGTCCATCTTTCCAGCTGCTGGACATGATAGCAGCCACCACAGAAAAAAGCAGACCCAAGTCCACCTCCCACCAGTGGGTCTTCCACAGATGAAACATAAAAAAAAAGTGACCACAGACCCCAAACCGTTCATTTACAGTAAAACCTGGATGTCACTGAGACCATTACGTTCCCTTGCTACCATATCAGAAAGTTGGGATGTCAACAACAACAGAACCCAGCTGTTGGGATAATTAGGATTCCCCTGTGTGAGGAAATGTTACAGTGTTTAAATGTGCTCATCTCCAGTTTACATAATGGAGATGAACACATAATGTCTGGATAATGTCTGACCAGACACTAAATCAGCTGACAGCTGCTTCACATGTGCAGGTTTCATTTTCCATCTGAATGCAGAGAAATACATCTGCAGCAGCTTGGGGGGGGGTGGCCAAAACAGGTCATTAAATATATATGTTGTTAGTCACTCTAAAACAAAGAGTCACTAAAGGGTCCTGAAATCTCAGGTAATATAGCAAGCAGTCACTGGGTTAGTTTTTGGCTGGATTTCCACATGCACACATCACCACAAACGAGGTGCAGCGCTTCAATCTTACATGCACATAGTATTTCAAGCCCTGTAAAATCTGTTCAAAGTCTCTTGCTCATCTATTGTACTGACTTTTTGAAAATCTGTGCCTTTCAAATTATTATGCAAAACCTCTTTCAATCTGTCAAAGACTTTTTTCCCCAGTTAAACTCATGGATGGTTTTGTGTTTAATTTCAGTGAAACCCTCAATCTAAGACATCTATAAGAAATTACTTTGCCAGGTGAGTTCCAATGAAAAACTATGTTTCAAATCATCAAGCAAACCACCCTTTCAAGACAGGCATATAGAAGATAGTCCTTCTATAAGTCTTCTCAGTCAGCAAACAGACTTTTATTGTTAGCAATAACATTGCTGTAGTTAGCATGTGCTAGCCTAGCATAGCTTTGGTGTCTCTGTGAGCTCTCACTACAGTAAATCCCAGCAGGTCCTCGTTAGCATCCTCATTTAGCCTCGTCTCCATAAAGCTGATCAATCTGCTCCTTCGGTAGGTATGTTGTTCGTACAGCGCAGACAGCTCGTCAATCGAATTCAGCAGCGAGTTCACATTTCCCATGATAACGGAGGGAATTGATGGATTTTGGTGTCTCCGATTCTCCACTAGCTTAGACTTAAACTCTGAAGTCATATCCCAGAGCTAGCAAAGCTAATGGTTCCTCTTGTGAGGAAAAACATCTGAGTAACTCCCAGTTGGATTCTGGCCAGACTGGATGCATGCAGGCCGGTAATCCGTAAAGGTTCTTAGAAAACAGATGTCAAATATAGAAAACTAAAAAAAACGGTTAGATTTCCTTTCCTGCGACCTACGCCGTAAAAACAAATGAACAGAAATGCGGCCGGGCCCAGACAAACCAATTACTTCATGTGTTCACTGTGGCATCAACTTAAAGACAAACATGTTGCAACAATAAATGTAACAAGGAGCTTTTCATTCACGGTTTCTGTAGCGTGACTGACAGATCTGTCAAACTCAAGTATGTGGGGAGGAGGTGTAAATAGAGATAAAAATCAACCCGCTCAGAGGTGAAACATTATGATGGGCTGGTGGATAATAAACTGCAGCAGAGAACCAAAGCAGGGTCACGTTACTCCTCACACCGGGACTGAAATGTGTTGGTGGTAAATTAATCGAGCCTCTTCTCTCCTGTTATTGATACTTCATCCTTCTCTCAGGATGCTTTCCCTATTGATCTGTGAGGGATGAAGCTGATGCTGCTCTCTACGGGACAGCTGAGCCAGTGAGAGGAAACTGAAGCTTGAGAGAGGTGTTTGTGACAGTAATAGGAAAAATAAACTCAGCAGTTAAAAGATCAGTAAAAAAAAAAAAAAAAAACATCCCTTTAATGCTCAGAAGCTTCTTGGCTTATCAATGAATAAAGCATAAATTAATCAATTTTACTTTTAAAACTTGTTAATTGTGATGTAAATGTGATAAATAATGGATAGGCCTGACACAATAACATTTTAATGCTAAATTTGTCTCAGAAATTATTGTGATAAATGATAATATTGTACCAAGCTATTGATGTTGTCATTTTGAGACCATATTTAACTACCAAAGCCATAATAATGCTAAGTTCACTCTTTCAAAGAACAGTAAATATTTCTAAAGAATATTTAGCTTTATGTGCAGAGTAGCTCATCCAGGGTTTTAGCATAATGTCTGTGCTTTTATGTACCATGAACCTGATGTACTAAGCAAGCTGTACCCAATCATGCTTGTAAAAACAAAATAACACTTTTCCTTCTAAATCTCAAGTTTCCCTCGCTTTTTCTGGCCTTTCTAGCACTCATAGACTTGGGCTACAAATTTGTGAAATATTATAGGCAGAGGCAGCGGGGTCTAAATTGCACCTTACAGAAACCAGTTGTCATCCAGTCTTTATTAGAAAACACGAGAAACAAACTAAAATCATTGTGACTGGCAAACTTATTGCACTCACTTTTTCTTATCATGCAATAAAATGACTTACTGCAACAGACCTGATCATGAATCAGTGTGGATTTACCGTATCCTGGATGGGTATAAATGCTGGAAAACCAGTGTGATGTCAGCTACTGTCTGCATTGCACTCTAGGGGTTCTACGATGCAACCACACCAAGTGTCATGTATGACACATGACATGTAACCCCAGTAAGGAGGGAGAGTGCAGCACAAACATGCTTTGAAAATGGCTAACAGTGTGCACATTTAATACATATAACAAAGAAGGGGGGGGGTTAGAAACAAGAAAAAAAATACTCAGAACATATGGACAGTAAATTTCCTAAAAGTCAGCAGAGTGCAACTCATCATGTCATCATGACTCATCCAGTATCATGATATTAAATTACACATAGCTCTTTGAAAAGAGAAAGACCAGCAGAGAGGTCAGTCTGCACAAAAATCCATTAAACTCTATTTTGTCCAAGTCCTGCTTCTAGATGGGAGGGGTAACAGACGAGCAGCTCGGAGGTTAAAAGCCTCAAAAGAAAAGTGGCCGACTACTCTACCACTGAAAACGCATCGCTACAAATAATTTAAAAAATACACTGTTGTTCAAAAGATCTATTCTGGTAGGAAAAATCTCACATCCAGCACTTACACTGGGTTTTACTGAGTGGAGGAGCTGCGATCGGTAGGAGCTGAAATAAATGCATGTATTCATGTTGCTTTGCTGCAACATCCACGTTGTTTACCATAATGCAACATCCACGTTGTTTACCATAATGCAACATCCACGTTGTTTATCATAATGCAACATCCACGTTGTTTACCATAATGCAACATCCACGTTGTTTACCATAATGCAACATCCACGTTGTTTACCATAATGCAACATCCACGTTGTTTACCATAATGCAACATCCACGTTGTTTACCATAATGCAACATCCACGTTGTTTA
>JBAMIG010000009.1:718510-738742 GCA_037177335.1 Kiunga ballochi
TAGCGCTTTTCTACACATCAGTGTACTCAAAGCGCTTTAACACTATTCGACACATTCACCCATTCGCTCACACAAACTCACACATTCACGCACTGGTGATGCAGCACCGGGAGCAACTGGGGGTTCAGTGTCTTGCTCAAGGACACTTCGGCATGTGAACGCCAGAGCGTCCCAGAGCCGGGACTTGAACCACTAACTAGCTGGTTAGGAAATGACCCGCTCTACTACATGCGCCACAGCCGCCCCGGTACAGTACCAGTCCAACTGCCTGCTGTTCAGTTATTACCTTCCCTCCTGTCTTGTGGGTTCCTCTTGTCCTGGATCGGATCATGGAAGAATGTCTCTTGGTTATTCTGATTGTTCCAGAGCACACAGGCGCTCCATGGTTGGCGGACTGTGGCAACTCCAATGACATACAGACGCGCTCTCCCATGTGGGGGGAACAATCCTGTGTTACCCATCAATTGACCAACGTCACTAAACTTAGCTTCTGAGCGGGAACGGTTAGAGGGCTTGGACTTTCTGAGGGGTTGTTTGCACCATCCAGAGAGCAAAGAGAGTTTCCTACCTGTCTAAATGATTAACTTTTCAGCGCTGGTGTATGGAAAGACATTTTAATCCCACTGCATGTACATTGCATGCATTGCATTGAGGCCCACCTAGTAGATGGACATGGACTAAGGTTTTGAGTGCTACACTCATGCACATGTGGGATAAACCAACCAGCAATAGTTTTAAAAGGTTGCATCCATACTCATAGATTCTGAAGTTACAGTTTGTTTTCTTGTCCATGGCTTGTTTGATGACAGTTATCCATCACTTTCTTCTCTGAATGCTTTAAAATTATATTACCTTTGCTCCTCCACAGCAATCATATATGCCATTTTGTTGCTTAGTTTCAAGTGGCAGAAATTTGAACTGCGTGTTTTTCTGCCAAAATGTTTTTGATTTGAACTTCTGCATACAAAATTTTGTGGTGCACTATCAGTGCTCTAAAACCCTGGGACAGTCATTCATGGCAAACAGTTATCTAAGCAAGGGCCCGGACTAAGCTAAATAAGGTTTCAAACTATTCGTGTGAGGATAAACTGCCAGACACATTTAAAAAATGAGTTCCCCCTCCTGTGGGATCACCAACTTTGGGAAGGGCTGTAAATTTTGGGGGCAGGTGAGCTGGGCGGCAGCCAAGGACAGAGACCTTTGCAGCAAAATCTAGCCCTCGGGAGAGGGAACATTACCTTTCTGGCAAGGATGGAGTTTGAACTTGTGCACAAGGTTGAGTAGTCCCAGCTATAGTTAGACTTACATCAACACGCAGCTTGTGTTCTGGAACCAATGTCACTGTGAAGGGCTGCAACTGGAGTTGCTGGAAATATGTAATAAATATGCAATCAAATAAAATATGAATATTTAATCAATAAAATCAAGTTAAATCCCTACTTGATGCAAAATGTTGTTTTAATGTTGCTCATATAATTAGATTTCAACAATAGACATGCATTAATTCAGAGAAAAGATTTTTAATATGATGGCCACTTATCTTCATCACAAGCTTTTTCTTTCTTAAATCACATTAGCAGACAGACGCTCCTTCGTAAGTAGGGCATCCTTGTCTGAAGGTCATTGAAAGACTGAGACAGTAGGAATAAAAAGGACATTAGGATTCAGGTGGGTAAGAAAGAGGGGAGAGATGATTGCTTTTCCCATTTCTCAAACATTTGTCCTTCCAATGGTAGGAACATAAGTTTATCAGTGATGCCATGACTGCTGATGCTCTGGTGTCTCGGTCATCAGAGACCATGAAATGTGTTGACACCGAATCTTCCCTCACCACCAGGATGACTCCTAAATGGCACTAAATGTTTGGAGCTGAGGGCTTCCTCTTAAAAGCGCTCCACAAAGCTTCTGAGAGTAATTGTTCCTGAGGCACTGAGAAAAATGGAGAGAACTTGACAGCATTGCTATGCGTGATGTCATGTTTCTGGTGCTGTGATTGGCTGTCTTCAATCTTTGGTTGTTTTAAGTCAGTCAGTAAATTTATGACAGAAACACTGTAGAGGAAGTAACTGGACTAATATAGATATGATATAAAATGTAGACCCTGAGTATTTTTTTAAATTTATTGTTTAACATCCATCCATCCATTATCTACCGCTTTGTCCCTAACGGGGTCGCGGGGGGGCTGGAGCCAATCCCAGCTGCCAACGGGCGAGAGTTATTGTTTAACAATTCTTTTTTATTTTCAATTTTTTTTCAAATCCAACTAATGTCCCTTATATGAGTTCAGCTGCTTGTTAGCATCTTATTAGACTATTAATAATCAATAAGTATCTATATAAAGAATTTGACATTTATCAGAAAAATAACCTATTATTGTTGTTATTATTGTTAATGTATTATTTCCTGATATAAAGGTATTTATGTACATATTTATGTTTTTTAACGGTTACTCAGTGGGTTAGAAGCTGCTTTCAGCCATCACAGTCTTTGTCATATAGCCCCTGAACTCTGCATCTTAACCCACGACAGCACTAATACAGAAAGCAAACCGGCTCAGACTAACACAAATCTGCCAAAATAATACAACAAATAAATGAAAAGCAGCTACTTTCATCATCTGAGATATCTGACACGTAAATATTTAATTATGTATTGATTGATCCCAACCACATGTGCGTGCAGTCAGAGGACACCTGACACCTCTGAGCCACTCATTAAAACAGCTTGTGTCACAATGTTGATTTTTCTACAACTGCAGGAGGATTCTTATGATACAGTTTGACCAACACTTGTATTTCCCAGGAGACTCATTCACGCCTGAGGAATAACAACAGCCAGCATGAAAACAATACAGTAGGTCAATGCCCTGTGATGATGTCTTCATCCAGGTCAGCCACCACAGATTCAGGGTGCTGGGGGGAGGGGGCATGGAGGTAGATGACAGCCATAATGGCTGCTGATACAATGCTGTCCCCAGAGACATTTAGGTTTGAGACTGTGGGACCGGATAAGACAGGATGAAATAGGAGGAAGTGGGTGGTGGCCAACAATGCCAGCGTCCTCTTGGGGGAGGTGCAGAGGTCAATACGGTGAGGTAAGAAATTACTAATAGAAACTTATGCAAAGAGATATCAATAGGTGTCAAGCATCTGGTCTTGGGCTCAAAACGGACACAACAGAGGGTCAAATCTGGACCGCAGAAGGAATTGTATTAATCTCAAAATAACATGTTAGATATTAGTATAAAAATAAACCTGGAATTACATGTTTGCTGATTTAATGTTCCATCTGATCTGGAAGCTGTAAAGAATATTTTAAAGTGTAATTATGTCAAATAAATATATGAAAAAATACAGTAAAATAAAAATATAGAACAAAATATCATATTTAGAATCAAGTGAAATTTGTAACATAAAAATGTTAATTTAAAAATAGTGTGTCGTTTATAATAATTTAAAACATAACTATCTGTTTATCTCTCCAAATACTCTCCTCAATTCTGCTGCAGGAAATGTAAAATCAGGTGGCCCAAACAGAAAATGAAATCAGATGAGATAGTTCGTGCTGTTTTCTGCCACCTGATGGGAAGGTATGATGCCAGTCCTGAGCCTGATGGAGATGATGAAACTCACATCAGAGAGCTGCTGTCTGCCGTTAACCTCCTTACTGATCTCCACAGCCTCAGCTCAGAAACATGTTAGCCTCATGGGGACTTTTAGGTCAGAATAAAGGTTTAGCTTTTCACTCTGAAACGTTTTCTTTCTGCTTGGTGTTTATTTTCTGATGCCTAACATTACATGGTTTGTTTTACTGTTGCAATCCAGATGCTTTCAGACAGCACATCTGCAAAGAATCATGCTGCTGGAGCATGTTCCTGTGTGCTCATACATATAATGTCACATGATATCAAACGTGCCCGTCAATTCAATTGTCTCACAGCTCTTTCCTGCCCTGGTTCTAACGTAGCTTTTCCTTCCTAGTTCTGGTTCTGATGGAGCTTTTCTATCCTGGTTCTTGTCCTGATGGAGGTTGTCCTTCCTGGTTCTCATTCATCTCTGAAGTAACAGACTAAAATGTCCCACTTGCAACAAGCTTAACGGTTTCTGCCCACACAACCATTAAATATATGAAATCTCATTTTTCCATATAAAAGTCAAATGAAGGAATCCAGTAGTTGTAATTTATTCTGATAAGTACAGAATATTTATTCTTTATTTTGCTGACTTGTAGAATAGTATGATGAAAGATAAAATAACACTAGTCTTATCTCTAAAATGTCTAATAATCTTCTTTGTCTGACCCACAATACTTACTTGTTCATATTTATCCTCTTCCTCATTAGCAGCTGTGTATCTGAGCTAATTACACAGTATTTCTTCATCTCCTGCCAGAAATTGGCGAAGGAGTTCTTGGCTCAGATACCAAACTATTCCCAGTCTAACAAGGTGAGGTGGCATTTAAAACCAGGGTGGAAGCAGACAGCTGCTGAATGTCTCCAGTCACATACTGAGTCCACAAGACTCAGCCACCTGTGGAAAAATCATACCACATCATCCAGTTGGATTAAGGATGTTTTAGAGGCATCTTGGCAGGTTAACGTTACAATGACCTTTGACTATCTCTGATAATTTTTTTTCTTCAGCTTTTAAAACCTGCTTCTATGCTTCTATGTACTTCATCACTTCATCATCATTGTCCTCAATGAGACAATACCATCCAGATAAATTCTTCTGATTGGCTACGGTAGTTATGACACATGCAGAATCTACTACACCCTTAAATATATTATCCTATCTACCGTGCTGCCAGTTTTTCCTCTCCAATATGTTACAATGCAAGGTCCAAAGTTGGTGCAATGGTACGCACTTTTCTCTGCCACGTTTATTTTTTATAAATCCCAAACTTTGCTTTGGAAAGTACTTACACCCTTTTCAGGCGTGATTTGTGTGTAAAACAGTTTATTTATCAGGCCCTTGATCTTTTGCACCACATCAGTGCAATATTGTTTTATATTGACCTGCAGTGCAGTTCAGGTGTTCTAGCGTAGACTGGGAGTGTCTTTTTGTATAAATAAATAGTTCAACTTATTGTTGTTCTTGTTTTAAACTTTAATATTCACCTTAATCTCTGTTAAATCCATGGCGGCCATGGTTAGAGGGACATATACTGTACATGGACACTCATGAACTGTAGATTTGTAGGTTCTTTTGCCAGGTTGGGTTTGAGGCTTGTGGGTCATATCAGGGTTTTAACCCCCAGATGCTGATCAGTAGGGGCATGTCTGCTGTTTGGACAGATGGTGGGGGGTAGAGATGCAGCAAGATTGACAAACCGTGGGAAAACACATGGATGACTGATTAATAATGATTTGCTATTATCACTAAGCCTGCAATATCCCAGTTATCAAATTAGCAAACATCTCTGGCAGGTCTAAATATGGAAAGGTAAAATCTCAGAGATTATTAAAAACATAAAGGTTCTTATTTGAGGCAATTAGAAGCATGTGGAAGTGTTAGAAGTGTTGTAAACTATTGTAACTATTATAAAGTGTGAAAATAGATCATTTAGGTTTTATTTATTCTCCTATTTTCATCTCAGATTAATCAGCAGAGACATGTGGGTCATGATCAGAAAGACATTAAAATCAAGATGAAACTTTTGGTTCTTTATTTTGAAATCATGAATACAATATATTTACTTGCTATATATTATATATATTTGATTTTATAGCATTTATTTATAGTTTTTTGTTCTTACTATTACATATATTCCAAAGGATAATTCAAAATTTAATTAGGTGTCAGCGAGTAATTGTTTAGTTAAATTCCTGAATGCTATGGTGTCTAAGGGCTCTTTGGTAATCTGCAGTGGTTACTTTGCCAGGTGTGCTTAGAAAAAGAAACACTTCTGAACAATGCTCTACATGATCAAGTAGACCACCATCTTCAAACAAAATGAAAAAGAATAAGGGCCTTCCTGTGGCTAAAAGTGGGAAATAGTTTAATGTGTTTGAAAGAATATGAAACCATGATCAGTGTACCATTTAGAGACTTGAGGCTTATTCAGAGCATCTGGATTTGTACAGATAAAGGTATAATAAGGAGGGTTTTTAGCCTGTCAAATAAATGTAATTAAGAGACAGCTGCTAAAATGCCTTTACGTGGCAACAAACAGGTATTTGTGTCTGCTGGTGCCTCTGAAATCTTGCCAACATCATCATCAGGAGCCTCTAAAAATAAACAAAGCTTACAAGAACAAACAGCAACAGTGTTCCAGAAATACATGAAGACTTTTTAAACTGTTCAAATGGTTTTGTTAAATGATGAATGTTGAGTAACCCTCGATTATCCAGGTTGGAGGATGGCCACCATGTGCCTACCAGACTCTGACATCAGCATGGGATGGCAGAGTTATGTTATAGACCAGAACTATGGACAGAGAGCTGGTTGGTCTCTGTAGGGTTCCTGAAAGTGTAAAAAATTACCTCTGAAAAGTATGTTATGTTTATGAATCACAACAATGTTCCACAGTGACAGAGAAAAACTGTTTTCAGTATCAAAACCTTCAACGCTTCATCTGGTGCTACAAGGAAAAACCTTGGTGGACAGTGGACAGAAAGATGGACAGGATGGTTGACGGTATTGCCAGGATGATAGACAAATGATGGATGGTGGACATGGATTGATTCCCTTAAACCTGCCTGATATTCAAAGTTGTGTTGATTTTATATGTAACATGCCAGAGCTGCATTCAGTTTGCTGTCCTGTTTTTAAGCAGGCCAAACATATATACAGATAAATCTTCCGTCTGCCTTCAGACATGCTCATGGTGCTTGTTTTACATTCATATTGCTTTATGTCTGCTCTAGTGTTGTTAAGCTGACAATGAAGTAGATCTATAGCAGACAAGCATTACTTCTCTTTGAGCCAGCATGCACACAGACCAGCCATTGATCAGACATCTATTTAGACCAACATAACATGATGGTGAGTTATATTTCTATATACTTCTTTTATCTGCACTTACCTTTCTGTATGGGTATTTATTGATAAATAAATTACTTAATGATCATCAAGCATCAGGTTCTTATCTAATAACTTCTTTTTACATCATGCCAAATTATTTACAGCAGATTTCAACAAATCCTTTTGCTTCAAATAAGATGGAATGGGTGAGCTGGTCCTAATGCATTTATAGTTTAATTGGCCCTGACACTTTATTGTATTTTCCTCCCACTTTACCAATTCCCTGGGGAAGCTCTAGCCCTGGTTGGAGCCTCATTGGCGAAATTTGAGCTCAATCAAGACGACAGACTCCTTCGACAAGAAGCTTCTGATTGTGCGATGTCAGGGATTTAGAGTCGAAGATAATGTTCTGAGTAAGGGAGATGGCTTCAGAAAGTCCAATATGTCGTCCAAACATGCTCATTAAGTTTGGCAGAGCTGTCTCTAATCAGGTCGACTCAGTAACTGATATCCAGAGCTGAGGAAGCAGTCATTTTAATGCTACAAGGACATTTTCTCCTAACTTTGTATTGAGTTTCGAGCCTAACGGATGTCATCTGGAAAAAATGTGCAGCAAAGTAGTTGGATGTAGATATCAGGGTTTTATAGAAGAATGTACATGTGCTTTCATCGAAATGATGTTTTATTGATTATAATAATAACAATATTGTTATTATTATCATTATTATTATTAGTAGTAGTAGCAGTAGTAATATTACTATCATTAGTATTACTATTACTTTGATCCAACTAGCTTTAATTATTGCTAGTTTCTGATCTTTTTCCTTCCTTCCATCCATCCATCCATCTATTTTCTGCCGCTTATCCAAGTTCTGGTTGTAGGGGCAACAAAGGGGCTCCTAGTTCAGCCAAGAGATATAATCTCTCCCGTATCTCCTGTGCCTGGAACACCTCACCAGGGAGGTATCCAGAAGGCATCCTAACCAGATGCCCTAGCCACCTCATCTGGCTCCTCTGGATGTGGAGAAACAGCAGTTCTGAGTCTCCTCTTTTCACCCTATCTCAAAGTGAGACATCAGCCACCCTGTGGAATCTCGGCTGCCTATACTATACAGTTGTTTCAGTCAGCCGCAGACTGTGGACCATGGTCTTAGATTTGGAGGTGCTGATTCTCATGCCAGTCGCCTCACACTCAGACATTAAGTGCTTGAGCATGAGCTGGAGATCACAAGCAGATGAAGCAAACAGAAGTACATCATCTGCAAACAGCAGATCCGGAGGTTACCAAACCAGATTCCTTCAGAACCTCAGCTCCACCAAGAAAGTCTTTCCGAAAAAGTAATGAACAGAATCAGTAAAAAAGACTAAATAAAAACTTTTCTTGGAAAAATTTAATGCCTTTAATGCGGACCTAGCTCTGACACCAGTCATACAGGGACCAGACATCTCATCCCTGGGGGTCCGGTACATCATACTCTTGGAGCACCCTCACTGGAGTCCCTAAAGGACATGATCAAATTCCTTATTCAAGACCACAAAACATGTAGATTGGTTGGGCAAACTACCACGCTCCCTCCAGGATCCAGTCCAGTGTTCCACGACCAGGTTTCTCTTTGCCTCTAAAAAATATCACCTCTGTTAGCTGTAGAAAGTTTAGACATGTCAAGTCATTAATCCCCTCAAGTCATTTACCTTGATCCTGTACAGAGCCCTGGTCTCAGGGATAATGTGGGGGGTTAGAAAAATGACTAAATTAGGAACTTTTCCACTATACCTACTCTACCTGAACTTCTATGACTTCTTACAAAAACAGAGTCCCCGGGTCAGTAGAGTTGAGTAGGCACTGAAGGAAAGGCAGCTATTATTTTTTTTATCAACCTCCCACCACAACCACCCTATTTTTTTTGTTTTCAATAGTGAATTATTGCCGGCGCAAAACAAACAAAGCAAAAAAAACAAACTCTCTTTAATTGCTGTAACTGATTTGAATCGTAACCTGAATCTGTGGTTTTTACTTTTGTGGTGTTAAAACAGATTTATGTGTTATCATTGTGGAACTCATGTGTGAAGCTCAAATAGTTTTTGGGTTAATCTTTGAATGTGAATTTTGGTATAAACCATAGAGATTTGTTTTTGTCATTAAATGTAATATTTGCATGTCTTTGTTCATTTAATTTTTTTTAATTAATTTGGGAGTAATTATGAGTAATTATACTTTCGTTATAAAGGGTTATTATTTTGTCACAATTGTATATGTGAAATTTAATGAAATCTTTAAAAGACCCGATGTGTTTTATTGATTGGAAAGCAGCTCAGAATAAACTAAATCTGGCTAGCATAACAAGCTAAAGTAGTCTCATTTATCTTTCACAGTGTACTGGCTACCTGGTCCTCACTACCCTGTGTCCTTGCTCCCCAAGGTCTGGTACTGGTAACAATGACAATTTAATATAAATTTGCATGTCATCTGTGTAGCTATGGTAACTCATGTTGTTATTCTGTATGACCTAACTTAGTGGAAGCCTGTTGATCTTAAACAGAAGAGGCCCCATTCTTGTATTCTTGTAATTCTTGTATGCTTAGATGTACAGTTTCCTATTAACATCCTGTTATTTAAGTATCTTTTGAACCAATTTAGTACAGTGCCAGAGAGGCTCACCCAGTTCTCCATTCAAAGGCATAATACATTGTGCTGGACAGTGCTGGACGTCGGTGTCATATGAGCTTCTTAGCTGACATATTTTTGAGCTTGCACTCAAAAGTGGATGATTGACCTGTCTAGATTTTCCCATTTTAGCAGATGTTTTACAGCTGTTTTCAGCAGCTCTGGAAAGACTTAAATTAAAACAAAGTTTACAATCTGTAGCTTATTAATTCACAAGAAAATGGGATACATGGGATATATTTGTCATGCTGGTCAGGATGTGTATGTACAGCATTACTGTTATGGGAGAGGTGTGTGGATGTTGAAAATGTTTGTAGGGAATAGGGGTAGGACCTTTGACTTGTCTGCAAGGAGTTAATTGGATGACACTGACTGAATTGACTGAAGCTGGGGACAATTAGACTCTGAGCATCCTACAGCTGATTGTGGCTGGGGACATAATTATAAAAGGACGACTGAGCAGTGCAGAAGGAGGAAAAAGGAAAAAATGAAAAAGTGAAAAGAAAAAAGGAACAGAGGGTGAAGCAGCCACACAGAGGACCAGGGTGGATGGACCGGCAGTGACCTGGGAGTTGGAGCTGAAAGGAAGGCATACCATGCTCGTTAAGTATTCCTTAAAGTGTTTGGCTGGTCAGTGTGGTTCTGAGAGCTCACAATCTGTTTCTTGACAGTGCTGGAGTCGAATAAAGGTGGATGCGGCAGCTGCAAAGGAGGACTGACCTGGGGATGAGACGAGGGGTGAAAGAACTTGGAATTCAACGCTCACTGAGTTATTCATAAGGGAATGTGTCTGCCCTGACAGCTGATTGTGTTGAGTGTTTGGTTGGCTGGGCAGTGTGATTCCGTGGACTCTCAAACTTTGGTTTCCGGACAGCTACAATGGAGGATAGACGTCGGGAGACATTGGACCGAACAATGACGCAGCAATTGGTGTGGGATCTGCAACAGGTTACGGTGCTGAGACCAGCAAGGGACTGCGAGGAATTCCCCGATCTGACCTATTTTGGCCCTACGGGAGGGCGGTCCATTCCCCAAGACATCAGCGTGTGTGCATGCTGTTATAGTGGTGTATATTTTATATTGCACGGTCTACTCAATGTCTGATTTTAACATTTCCATTTGCTTTGGTTGTTTCAGCTCCTCCCAAGGAGTAAACCTTCCCACTGCTAAGTTCTGCAGGGTGCAAGCATAGTGCTTAACAGCTAACATGTTGAAATGTTGTGTAACAACGGTGTGCAAATTGTGGCCGAGGCCAGAGCGCTGAGTACAGAGATGACATATGATTACATAACAGTGTTTGTCCATCAGTCCTGCAGCGTAGCACTGTGGACTCACTTTGAGCCAAGTGGACTCCAATATTTTAGCTTCTCTCAACTTTGACTGAAATGCTGTCAAGAAAAAGAATTAAGAGTTGGAAGCTTTTTTTTTTTTTTTTTTTTTTTTTTAAGATGTCAAAACTTATACTGACAGAAACAAGGGAAGAAAAGACATCAAATGACCACAATATGATTCAAAGCACAGAGCAGGACAGACTACTTAAAAATAAACATTTACAGTAGAGCCAAAAAATGACATGAGATAGAAATTATGACAATTAAGTGTTTTTTTTTTTTTTTTTTTTTCATCTAAGCTTAAAAGTCTTACAGGAGCGGGTCTATGCATCACCACTGCTTCCATATAAAATAAGCAGGCAGGAGTCATGCAAACCAAATGTGTTCAGTGTGAACCAGCTTTCTGGTTCAGATTGTTGATTCTCTTCAAGTCTCTGGTTCTGGTGCTGCTGACCCAGCAGATCACTGCAACATCTTGGTGCAGATGTTAAAAGAGCTCAGCTTTTTTAAGAAGCAGTCTGCTCTGACCTTTCTTATTGATGTACTCTGTGTTACTTTTCCACTCAGTCTGTTGTCCAGCAGAACTGTAAGGTACTGGCATTCCTCCACCTCCTCACCCAGGACCCACACCCATGTGTGTGTTCTTGTTCCTCGTGAAGTCATCAATCATCTTTTGTTTTGTTGGTATTCAGCATGAAATGATTATCACCATTTAACAAACTGACCAGTTCTCTGTACTCTGCTTCCTGTCCATCACTGATACACCCAACAACCACAGGAAACTCTCTTATATGTTAAATGCCTTTTGGATTCTTTAGTTTAGATTTATTTGAATATTGTGAATGTAGTTAGTTGTAAATAAGTGTTAAGTGTGATTTGTTACATAATCTCATTGAGGTCCCTTTTGTTTTTGTAATACCAGAAAAATATAACGACCATTAGACACTTTTCATTATTTATTGTGTAAAGTTGTTGAACCTGGGAATATTTGTTAAATTGTTTTATCATAAGTTGATTGTTTAGTTTTGTTATAGGCCCCATACCCCTTGTTTTAAAAAGGGGTCATAACACAGGGTAATTGGTCTGTAGTAATTTAATTCAGCAGGTTGTGGTTTTATTAAGCACTGGAACAAGGCAGGATGTTTTCCACCTCACTGAGATTATTTCCTGACTCAGGCTGGTGGTGAAGAGGTTCTGCAGAATCAGACATATTTGACCGAAGTAACTTAGTCAATAGCAAGTTGCCATACATGTAACCTGAATGAGACCCATAAAAACAACTTGTATATGCAGCATATATCAGAATCAGAATCAGATTTATTGCCAGGTGATTATCATCGGTAGGAATTTGTCTTGGTTCTCAGTACAACATACATAGCGAACATAAATGACATATGTGTATGTAAAGTCAAATATGGACAAGTAATTAGCATATAACAAAAACAAATAAAGCATGTCAGTGTTTGTTAAGTAGTCTAATGGCAGAGGGGAAAAAACTGTTCATATGGCGGGAAGAGGGGAGAGCTTCAAGCAGGTGGTGTCCTGGGTGTGAGGGGTCGGCCGCTATCCTACCTGTTGATGACGCTATGACCTACCTGTTACATTTCTAGCATCCTATATTCACAATTTCATGAGGATATTAGAAATGTCTAGCCCTGCGATGGACTGGCGTCCCGTCCAGGGTGTACACCGCCTTCTCGCCCGTTGACTGCTGGGATAGGCTCCAGTCCCCCCTGCGACCCCGTTAGGGACAAAGCGGTAGATGATTAATGGATATTAGAAATGTTACACTTTCAGCCAAACTTATCAGAGAAAATGCTTAAAAAACACAGAGAATAAACGGTCAATGGTGGTGGCTTGGTGTGATAACAGTGGGACAGCCAATCTTATAACAAACCGCAGAACCAGTTAAACACAGTGTAACAGGCTTCAGCTTGTATGCCTGTTGTCTGCTTGGTCCTAGTATTCAAGTAAGCTCAAGTCAGTTACTCACAAAGTCTTGTGGAAGTGTGTGTGTGTGTTTTCCAGATCTTTTAAAAATCACAACCCTAAATGGTTTTCCCAAAAATTCTGACAAATAATTTGAACTGACCAGTAAGCTATCTGGTATGACATAATAAATATTGGAGTCATTCTGTTTATATATCCTAAAAATGTAAATATGTTTTATATTTACAAATTTTATGTCATATTTATAAGAAGTTTACAGTTATTTTAAAACTCAGGAAATCCTCTTTGCTTGCATTTTTACACTTAATCAAACTTGTTACATTGACCATTCAAAGAATCATTGTGGTAAGGTGTTGGAGGACTTTCCTATTGTAAGGGATCAAATTTAGTAAACCATCCTCCAAATCATAGTTCTCTAAGACGAAATGTTGAGTCATAGTTATATTTTCAAAATTGGCAGAGCAAAATGAAATGCTCCGAGGCCCAGCTCACTTTCTCCAAGTACTATTATCTCAGAACTCATTGGCACGAGTCCTGACGAGGACCGGAGGATGGGAACACTTCCTTTTAGTTATGAGCCTTTGCGGACCCTGAGATCCTGTGGTACCAGCCTTTTATGTGTTTCCAAGGTCAGAACTAAAATATACAATGAGGCCTGTTTTCTTTATAAGTGTCCTCCACTGTGGAACCGCCTGCCAGAAAACCTCAGGGCCGCAGAGACTGTTGTTTTTAAAAAGCAGCCCAAGACCCACTATCACATTGATTTAATAGTTTAAGTAAATTGAATAATTTTTTTTAAATCTATTTTTAAGCACTATTTCGAAGTTCTGTAAAGGTATTTTGTTTTGGTATGGGGATTGCCCCCACCTGGACAACACAGGGTCTGGGAGTGTGGCCTTATGGCGGTGGGATGGACCCCGGCCTGCTTTGGCTTCGGAGCTGGATGGTTGCCATGGCAGCAGCTTTGATTGGCGGGATTTTTTTTTATAACTAAATAAAGTTTTAAGTTTGAACTATTTCTATATTATAAATGTTGTTTCAGGAGGACTTCAAGGTAATGTGTTTAGTCTGATTCCTATTGGTCCAGGAGGTTTTAAGATTTTAACTACTCAATGTTATTGCACCCCCTTGACTTCCCAAAAATGTAAGTTATTATGTGACGCCGACAAATTATATACCATAAGGATTTAGTTAGATTTTACATAACATTTGAACATGCTTAATTTAATAACCAACTGGAAATGGACTGTTCTGTTAAAGGGGACATATCATGCAAAATGCTCTTTTTTATCTCTTGAATATGGGTTTTATGCACTTCTAAGTGTTTAGGGATGCAAATAATGCAAATGTATTCCCTCCCTTTTAATTTTCTCTATTCACTATTACATTTTTTAAAATCTATTAGGCTACATCACAGTATTTGCTGTGGGTCTGCCAATTAGGGCTATGGTCTTATGTGTAACCAATTTCATTAATTGGATACATTGACATTTATATTAAACGTAGAGACCGCACCAAAACGAGTCGCTCTGAAGACACAAAGTCTGAAGACTAAAAATTGCACTTCTACTTTATACAGACAATAAATCAATTATTTACATGTTAAAAGGAAGGATTCAAAAGCATGATATATCTACTTTATAGTAACTTGGTTTAGGTTGGACGATACGATAAACCAAAGTTTAAACTTAATGGCTTCAATAGAAGTTTTGTAAAACTAGAAAACATTTTCGTTCAAGTGCAGATTTAAGATCTTGAGACAGATAAAGTTTCACGAGGCAGATGTTAATGTCATAATAGGATCAGAATCAGATATATAATGGATTTACTAATTTCATTGGCCAAAAGTTTAAAGCGGCTGTTTATCCTGTTACCAGTGAAATGCTCCAAGTTCCTGGACAATATTTAATGAGGGCATTAACTTCATAACCATTCTAAACTTGGGTTAATGAAAACATAACTGAATGTTTCTTCTAACAAAATTTGTTCTATATTGTAGAAAAGTTGACCTCCTTTGTGTCAGTAAAAGTATCATTTATTCTTAAAACCAGATTTTTTTGTAAAGTTTTATTCACACATGCCAGTATTTCCACAGCCTGTGCTCAACAGGCTTTAAAACCCCTGTTTCTGAGTTAGAACAGAATCCTGTGCTTCATTTGTTCCTTATGCAGAAAATCCATATTTGAATGAATCAATGTTGAATCATTCCTGCTTTCCCATTTGTCACGCATGATGCTTAATGGTTGTTTTAATGGTAATAAAACGCACATGACTGAACTCCGAGCGGACAATGTTTTCCGTTGTCAGGATAATACATGTGGCATACACCTGCAGCTCTGGTTAGCCAAACATGGTGTTTGTTTGTTTGGTGTGCTTTCTGCTATCAAGCACAAAAACGAACACCCAGTTCACAAATTCTATCAGATTGATGAGCTTGTTCATGATGTTGTGCTGGTTGCTATGACAACTTGGTAAACTAGTGTTGAAAAAGATTTTCTTTTTAAATTTATTAATTTTATCAACAAGATCTTGGATAAGCCAAACTAACTTGTTTAAATCAGCTGTTAGACACTTTACTGGAACGTCAACAAAGTATTATTACGCAAGAAGCAATGATAGATATGTACAGTTTGCTGCATAAATTGTTCTGTACCATGTTCCTCTTTCCACATTTCATGTCCTTCCCTATCCTCTGACAACCTTCATACATTTGCTACTGGAATTTGATCTGACCTAAAGCCTTTCTTTGCACAGACAGCAAAACAACTAAATCAGAATATCATCAGTACAACATGTTCCTTTTTCAGTCTTGGGGACTGATGACGGTTTTCCATCATGTCTGTGGTTCTGATAGAGGGTTTCCTTCCTGTATTTGGATCGGACGATGTTTTTCTTCCTCGTTCTGGTTCTGATGAAAGTTTTCCACCCTGCATATTACTCTTATGGAGGCTTTTCTTCCTGGATATGGTTCTAATGGGTTTCTTTTCTGGATTTAGTTCTGATGAAGTTTTCCTTCCTTGGTCTAGTAGATGTTTTCTTTCTTGGAATGATTAGAGTTGTTTATTTGATCTGGACCTCTGATTGGAATAATCCTGATATAATTTATGAATGTTCTGGTTCTAATCTGAATGTCTGCACAGATTTTCTCCTCCTAACGTCTTTCTGGCATATTTTTATAATAATGTGAAACATTTGGGATTTTTTCATCATCACATTAAAATGCATGTAATATTTTGGTAGATTTGACATCAGTTTCCTGTTCAAATTAAACCTGAATGTGTTTTTATTTCTCTGTTTTAATGATCAATTCCTTTACCTCATTAGATGTTTTTAACCTTTTTATTGTATTTGCTAAATTTAGTGTACATAGGGAAAAAACTTGCAGACTTAAAAACTGTAGTACAGCCCTCAGCTTCTCCTTATGGTTGAGTTTATGTGTCTTCATTATAAATACATTTGAATATTTTTTTAAGTTGATGGAAAATAGATATCTAAGTGCTTTAATGCAATAATGAAAAGCACGTCAGGCGTCATGCTGCAACAGACATGTCTGTCCTCCTCTTCTTCCTCGTCATTTACAACAGGATTAATCTGAGTACAACTGAGAAAAGGACACTACATCACAGCTATGTGTTTACTGTAAGTATTTAGTTGAAGTTAGACAGAATTACAGGATCTGTCTGGTTGAAAGCCAGCAGCTTTTTTCTGGCATGAACTTATCTAAACCTGTACGGATGAGCCTGTACAGTTCTTCTTTGACTTTAGTCTGTTTCATTGTTACAGAAATGTGCTTTGTTACCGGTTGGAAGATCAGCCCTGATGCAAGGCAGCTTTCTCAACAGAGAAGATCTCTGAAAAACACAACTTTACAACTTAAATAACACCAGATGTCATCTGTTTGCCATGAATCTGAAAATATCCTCGCCTGATCAATCAGCCAATCATTACAGCCATGCAGCTTCCTTCCTACCTGGACCAGCTGGCTGCACCTTTACATCAGAAACCATCAGAGTTATAATGTTTGTCAGAGATAGCGGCATCTAAAAGATAATTGTTTGACCAGCAGAAGATTCTGGGTCCATTATCCAGTCTTTATATGGAGTTCCTGCATGTCTGGATGTTCACAGAGCAGAAGAAGGGTTTTGATGTGCTGTTCAACTTTATTAATAATTAAATAACTGCAGACATATATGTATAATAAATCTCAGTCCCTTCATTTGTAATCTACTCAGTGTGATGCAGAGGGATGAGAGGATTAAATACAGATTCAATTATCTTTTCATCTTTGGTTTATTTAATTTGTTTTTATGTCCTCACCATCTACAAATATCGTGTTTAAATCACAAATCAACAACTTTTTCTTTTACTAAAATAAATACTGTAGTAGCAGGTAGAATTACTAACTTTTAAATAAAACCTACATAATTAGTAATAAATAAAAGCCAACTGCAGTAGATTTACTTCTCTTCAGTTATTCTCTTTAATAAATAGTCATTCATTCACCTATCTTCTACACAACTTAATCCAATTCAGGATTACTGGGAAACTGTCACCTATTAGTGGATGAGAGGCAGGTACACCTGGGCAGGTCGCCAGTCCATCGCAGTCTTTAATAAGTAATTATGGATTTATCTCTCTATCTGGTTATGTAAAAAAAGATATTTACGTAGAAATTTTCCAGATAAGACACTTGAGCACAGTTAAGGTAATGCAAAGTCTTAATCAGGACCCTATTCTAGTACTGGGTCGGACCCCTCTCCTTCCTGATGTGATAGATTCATCAAGGTTGAGACTAATTATTCAGGGATTTGACTCCATATTAACATGACACTTCACACAGGTGCTGCTGTTCCACCTCATCCCAAAGCTACTCTATTGGACTCTGTTCTGGTGACGGAAGACATTGGAAGACAGTGAACTCATCACCATGTTAGAGATGATGTGAGCTTTGTGACATGGTGCATCATCCTGCTGGATCCAAGTCAATTTTCCATGCAATCAATTGTTTCCATTGAACTTGGCTATTCATGATGAATTAGCTCAAATCAGTGTCTGTAAAGCATCCTTAGATGACATTGTTGTGAAGTGACGCTATACAAATAAAGTTGAATTTAATTGTACAAATTCTGGGCTATTTCATATTGAGTTTAACTAAATGTGTCCCATAAATCATATCTTTAGCTGAGTTGTGATTTTAAAAAATGCCGCAGTTGCTGCAGTTTTTCAACCAGTCAGAGACTAAACAGGAAATCTATGCACTGCCATCCAACATAAACTGTTCTCTATCATTAGGAGGTATTTTCAGTGTGCTGCAGCTTTTCACTTCATGCTTGTGTTAAAACATTTTGTAACAACTCAAAGCTTTATGGAAATGTTTCAGTTTCTGAGAAATATGTCTGTTGCAAGTGTTTTTTTCACAAGTTGTTGTTGCTGAAAAGAGAAACTAAAACCACTTCTGCTTTTAGTTAAATACTAATGAGAAAATCTTCAGAAAGCGGGTTTCTATCAGTCAAAGATAAAAAAAACATCTCAAGTTTTACAGATAAAACTCATTAGCTGTTTCTGCAGCTGGACATGGTAGAAACAGGGTGTGTTCTCCACCAACTTTCCTGAACAGCAGAACAGTTTGATGGTTACAATAAAGATTAAAAATATATATGTCGGATCATAACCCAAGAAGATCAGCGAGAGAGGAATTACCAAACAGAGGTCAGGCTGTGAAAAATGAGTCATTTATCCTTTTTAGATCAGGGCCTGCAGAGCGGATTGAAGGCTCCGCATCAGTCTGATGAAAGATATTCACCATCTTCCTGCAAATATCAAAGTATCAGAGCTTCTGTATTGCATTTACAGTTCAGTCTGTCCAGCTGTTAGAATAAAGATCAGGCAGATCATGTGACTCTGAAGTACACACATGGGCATAATTTTAGGGAAGGGGGGGCATGTGTTGCACTGCTTCAAAATGCCATTTTGGTCACCTGCACTTTTTTTACTCTCTAAAAACAGTAGTACCATTTCTCCTGTGACCTCATTCACTCTGCCCTACAAGATTAGCCCTCTTGAAATGAGTTAGCCGTTTTTAAATATGATTTTAAAAATGTTCTTTTGAGATAAAACAAATCAGTTTAATGGGATATCCAAAATTTGCTTGGTTAGAATTTTAACTAGTAATGTATTTTCAAAATGTGCTTAGCTGTACAAAATAAAAATATGAATAAACATCTAAAAATAAGATTTGACTTTACTTCTGTTGTCTAGCATTAAAACAAGGAGACTGCAAATCTGGGTGTTGTGCTCTAAAAGTAAAGAGTCCAGGTGAATGGTAGGCAGACCCCAGCCACCCCACTTAAAAGCCACCCCAGGTGACAGCAGGGAGAGAGTCCCAGCAGAGCCCTGTAGTCAGGCTTTGGTCAACCAGGCCCCCCAAGAGCCGTAAAGCAACCCCACCCCAATCAGCATATAAACTTTGTTCAGGGTTTTTGCCACCAATTACTTTAATAGCTCTGTATTAAGACACTGTTAGAGATTCAGTAAACATGCACATAGTAATGGAGAATGAAGGCAACTCCATTTGGTGCCCTTCTACAAGCAGAAGCTTGATTAGTTTTTAGACTTGCATTTGGATTGTCATTTTTAACCAGTGTAAAAAAAAAAAAATAAAATACCTGAATTGGTTTAAAGTTTTGACTTTAAATTTACTCAAATCCCTTTCTGGCTTCGAAATTTTCAGATTATATGTAGTAGAAGGGATTTCTTTTTATAAAACACATTTGGTCAGGATGTATAGTGAAGGGGGGTTTTCCATTCTGATGAAAAGTTAACATTTACATTAATAAAATTGTAATCTTTCCCCAAATACTGGAACAAAAGTTTCTATTCACAAAAGGTACATTTTCATTTAATAGATTGAAAGTTACATAAAAAAAAAATCCAGATAACATAGAATTTTGGGTGACCTCTGTACCTCGTGCTTTGTTGCAGAGCTTCCTAGAGCTCCCTGACAAAGCAGCAATACCAAAATCTTTTTTTTTTTTTTTTTATTATTTGTGGAAGATTAGGTCCCAAATTTTTAGTTACCTTATGGTCAAAACCACAACATGGAAATGTGTTGTACCGCTTTAATAACATTCCACTTGACTGTCCAGCAAGTCACAAACACTTGTCAGAGCAAGAGATTCTCTGATAAGACACATAAGGCGCTAAACAAACACATCAGAAACTGTTTAGTGCAGTGTTTCCTGGCATCAGTTCCAGAGCCCCACAGCAGAGTCAAGTTTCTTCAAGTGGTTCTGCTCAGTTTGCATAATGACACTCCACTCTT
>JBAMIG010000009.1:745485-760189 GCA_037177335.1 Kiunga ballochi
GATTCTCTGGATCTACTGATGATACTCTATTCTGTTGATTTATAGTCTTAGGAAAAAAATTTTGAAATTTTTTAAACAGATTTTAGATCCAATTTGTCTCAATCTGGTGAAGCTCTGTCCATCTTTCCATCTGAGAGACTGCCTCTCTTAAATGCTCCTGTCATGTTAATGACCATTAACCCGATTAGTTGTTAAATTTCCTCCAGTTGTTTCTGCTTTGTACCAGTTACTGTTCCAGCCTTTTGTTGCTCTTGTTTCAATGTTGTTTATCTTCTATGAGGAAGAATATATGACTTGATAATAGCTGTAAATGACTGTATTCTGTTTTATTCACATTTTTTAAACAGTCCTAATGTTTTTAGAGTTGCAGTTGTGCAATAAACTCAGGGGAAAATGATAAGACATGGTGAGGAATCAGGATGATGTCAGTCCTTAAGCTTCATCCTTTCCAGTTACATAAATATCAGCGATGTCTGACTGTGCTTGTAGAAGGCTTTAACCTTATACGCCTTCTGCACAACAATAGCAGCCGGTGTTCAGACCTTGTCCAGATAGCGAGGCAGCAGCGCTCGTAGTAGCAGAGACGAATACTCGCTGAGCTCCGATGGTTTCACCACAGCTGCGTTGCCTGTTGATGGAGAACACGAGTTTCTGTGAATGGGATGAGATCACTGAGTGACGCAGAGCAGGCTTGTAGGAGGTGAGAATGTGGAGAAGGGAGGGCAGTCGAACAGCAGGATACTTCTTCCACAGCAAGAAAGAAAAGCAGGGTGAAAGGGAAAAGACTTTCCAGGTTAGTGCAACAGATGAAATCAGGATGAAAGTTTATAATGCTCAAACCAGCATGAATAGAAATTAAGGTATAAATGATTAAATCCTTCAGGGTAACAAGTCTAGTTGATGCATATTCAGTATGAACAGAAAAATATTTATGACAGATAAGTTGCAGCATAAAAACCAGCAAACTAAAAAATATTCCTGTATAGCATATTCTATGAAAGCTCTGAACATGCCCAGCAGATAATATGTAACTCCTGCAAATCTGCAAAGATAAAGCAGGCCGAGGCAAGTGGGGCATTAACTCAGGGAGTTTCAGACACTAAGCTGGAAAGAGTGGCCAAAAATAAACACAAAGTAACTAAAAATGTAGACAAAGGACATCTGGTCACAATGAGACTAAAACTGAGCTTTGTGGCTGTAAGGAAAACAACACATGATGCACAGACTCATCACTCCTCACACAGAAAACATTGTTCTTACACTGAAGCACAGAGGTGGCAGCATCATGTTGTGGGCTTGTTTTTTTTCTGCTAATATTAGAAAATTTTCTTTAATAAAACCTGTTTTATTCTTCCAAATGACTTAGATGACATCAGGGTACAGCTCAAAAAATGCTGGTGGCAAATGGAAAGCCTTTTTAAAACTCATTGAGAAGCTAAGCTAATGTTCCTTATGAAGGTGTTAAAGATGTTTTATATGTATGCACAGTTGGGTTACAATTCTATTAGCAATGGCACTGCAACCAGCCCCGCTTTATGGACAGTTTAAACTCTTTTGATTGCTAATGTGATTGTGCCTGAGGTCACAATAGAGCTAGCTGTTTGCTTAGCTAGAGCAGTGCGTACAAAGCAGAGAAATGAGGAAATCATTTAACAAACGTTTAAAAGGGAAATAAATTATTTTCTCACATGTTACTAAGTCATTAAAACATGTTTCTTTCTTTAGACTCGGTGTGTTATTTAGTCAGGTGCCTGAATAAAACTGGAGGTAATTCAGAGTGATGATGATGAGGAAGTTGGAGAGGAAGGTGAGTTTCAGTAATCAGAGTTGTGATTATATAATAAATTGAAATTTACACGACATTCATTTAATTTTGTAGCCGACTGTTAAACATTTTTGTTTGGAACAGATCTCTGCTAATGTGGATTTTAGATATGTGAACATGTTTTTAAATGAAACTATGTAGATATGTGTAAAAGTTCATTACCTTCAATATTATGAATTCTATAAATACATATATTACATTTATTTACAAATATTTTTTTAAATGATTAGAAACATAAGGTAACACATTTTCCTTCATGAGGAGTTTAAGTCAAGCATTTTCTGAAAGAACAGTTCTGTGATGATGATGATAATGATGCTGATTACATCATCGTCATCATTATCATATGCCTACAGATGTCTTTAACTAATAAAGTAAAAAGAATGATGTTAAATAATCCTGCATTGGTTCAGACAAACGCTGCTGTCTGTCCCAGTTCCTGCTTAGATTTTCTTTCTACTTTAAGTGACATGATCCTGCAATAAATTTTAATCACATGTGCCATAAACACGTCTCCCAGGAACCACTGTGGGACATTTTGTTCCTGTTTTTGTAAAAATCCAGCCTGAACCTTACCTGCAGCGATAGCTCCAACCAGTGGCAGCAGGGTGAGGGCCCATGGGTAGTTCCAGGCTCCGATGATGAGAACCACTCCCAGGGGTTCTGGCTGGATGTAGACCTCGTCCGATATGGTGAGCAGGTTCTTCTCCACAGGCCGAGGAGCAGCCCACTCCTCAAGCTTTTCTATGGCCAGCTTGATTTCGTTCTCAATGCCAATCAGCTCCAAGAGCGGAGTGTCGTATTGGCTCTGAAGGACACCCAGCACACATGTTGTAAGGTAAGAAGCCAAACTGGTTTCTACAAAAGTCCCTTCTGGTGTGTTTGGCGAATAGATCTCACCCTGTTGATGTCCTGTTTTAGAGCAGTGGAGATCTCTGTGTCTTTCTCTGTGATCATCCTCTGCAGGGCATGAAGCTGCTGAAGTCTGAACTCCAGAGGGCGAGCCCGGCCGCTGATGAAGGCCTCCCTGGCTCGCTGCATCGCCTGCCTCTCCATGCAGTCAGCTGCAGCAGGTCAAAAAAAACAGTCAGTAACTGGTTTGAGATGACCTTTTTCTTTCTCTTTTAAATGGGAACACTTTGATTGTGTGGGTATTACAACAAAAAATTATTCACCCAATATTCATTTGCAGTATGTATAATTAAACTACCAGTCAAAGCTTTTAGGGCATGCAGGCTTTTTTCATTAAATTCAAGCAGTTTAAAGTCTCATTTTACTGTACAATAAAAGCATGAAACTAAATTATATGTTTATTTAACAATAACAAAATGTAGTAAGTCATCGGAGAAACCTCCAGCAGTCAGAATAGATTGAAATGCTTCTCTCTACAAAAGAAACAAAAATGCTCCAATAAGCCTGCTGACCTTTATACACATATTCTGTCACAGTTAAACTGTCATGTCTACAGCTCATTCTTCTTAAATAATGATAATAATAATAATAATAATAATTGTTGTTGTTATTCATATTATTATAAAGTTTCCAAAATACCAAACTAAAAAGCAAATAATACAAAAATGACATTAAAGATGGACTAAATAAAAGAAAAACATTACATAAAATAAATATTTATTTCATACGATAAAGAAATATTTAATTAAAAAATATTAGTAGCAATAACATATATGAATGTACAATAAATGTATTTTGTATATATTATCAAATATATTTATACACAAATAAATAACAAATTTATACACATTTTTCTCAGATTCTGTTATAGTATTGCTGTTTTTTCTTTTGCATCAAGGTTTAAATCATCATCGTACATTTGTGTGTGTATACATACACACACATATAAATATATATGATGTATTGTGCTGAGCAAATTTGCAAATACTTTCATGTATATTTGTTTATACTGAGACCTTCTTGGTAATCAGAATTAATTATTTATTATTTATTTTAGATGAATACTTGTTGCTAGACCCGACCAGAAAAGACAGAAAGGAAAAGGGAAAGTAAACACAACCCAAACACAAGAAAGATCATGTGAATCTATTATGTTTAGTTTGAACAGACATGCTGTTATAAACCTCAAACACACAGAAGAAAGAATTAGATGTGTACGATTGTTCCTCCGAATCAGCGTGAAGACCTGAACTCACCTCAGTGCAGAAACACACACCAGCAACTCCAGTCAGAAAGCTGTTGAAGGATCCGTCTGATCTGATCTGAAAGCGTCACAAATGACTGCCCCATGCAGAGAGGAGGGGGTCCCGCCTGACCAGCTGACCTACCTCACTCCCCACTGTTCATCTGCTGCTCTGGGATCAGTTTACCAGGAGGGGGAATTTCACTAATCCCGCCTCCAACATGGAGACCTTGCAGACACAGATGTTGTATACTATCTGTATGGAAGTACCTCCTTGCCAGGCTGGCTGGTCAGAGGTCAGAGTCTTTCCTTAAGAGCCTCATAAGCTCATAAATGATAACAGCAGATCTTCTAATTGCAGCTCAATAAAATCAACTTAGAACATGAAAACAAACATGTTTAAAACAATCCCTCATATTTATTTTATCATCATTATTAGTTTAATAATAAACTGTGTCTAAACTGATAGATTACATATAAAACTAAATGCTTTCCAAGAAATGTGATGAGCAGCAGAAGTTGTATCCACATGGACACGAGGTGATGTGGACCAGTGAATCTCAGGGGGTTTTTCATCCACGACATGGTCCCATATTTACTTCAGGCCTCCAGCTTCATCACAGGAACCTCTGCAAGCAACACCCACACCAAACATTCAGCTGAGTTTTCACCGTTCACCGGAGCAACAAATAAACAAAAGAGGCTGTTTAGCTGTGGGGAGCAAAGCATGTTGGGTAATTAAAGGGAGGGTAGATGAGGGGGCATTATGTGCTTAGATTTCCTGGACAACACCACACATTGTCCATCCCAGACAAAGCCATTGTTGTGTGAGGATCCAGGCCTGTGGGACGGTGGGACGGGGACAATGTGGACAGGAGGAGGACGCATCAGATTAACTGGGAAAAATTTATTCTGCAATATTTGCAAAGCAGTAAACAGATTCTGGTTCATAAGCACGGCTGTCGTCACACATAATACTTTTATTCATCACAGATGCAGAACAGAAAATCCTGTCTCAGCATCAGTCGTCACCATGGAAACCTTAATGTGTGATAATAACCAGCTGTTTTCATCTGAGATATCATGACTTATTCCAGATTCCTGTCCTCCTCGTGTATAATCACACATTTTACAGATAGCTTCACATAATACTATTTATTATTTACTTTTATATCTGTTTCATTTTGCCTCTAGAGACCAGAGAAGTTGCTGCATGGGGGATGAACTTGTCTTGTGAAATTCCTTCTTATTTCCATGCAGTGCCCCTAGAGGCCAAGGCTGTGTGTGAATGCTCATCCTGTGCACCGCATAGTGCCCTTTATAGTGGACACGCCGGATGTACTGTGAGAAGTAAGTAGAGTCCTCTAAATTATCCACAATGCATCTTAAAAATTAGTGTGCATTTCAAGTGGCTATGGTTGCCATGGTTACAGCTTGCAGTCACATGACGTCCAGCATGAGGAAAACCTTTAGTGTGCTGTATCGTGAATGAGGGGTCAAGACATAAGGTGCACATTCAGACACAACCCAGGAATATATTGCTACATGATCCTACCTGTGCACGCCTGTGATGGTTACATTTAAATGACTCTGGTTGTCTCTGTGTGGCGCTACACCTGAAGAGCCCATACGTGTAACATGTTTAGGTACAATTATTCTAATTTTCTACCACTTTTAGTATCTGAACCTGGATTTTTTTAAAGGTTTTTTAGAACTAAATCTTCTTTTGCTGAAGCGTTTTCTTCCATGAGGACCAGTAATCTGAGGGATACTTGCAGCACACCTGTCATCTTTTTCATTAAAGTAATTAATCGTTTTTATGTTTAAAAATGATTAATTAAAAATTAGAGGGTTGGGGTGTAAATAGGCTTTATTTTTCATTTCCTATGAGGACAGATTACTACACAGCTGTGGAAAAGTGTGTTAATATAAAATAACTTCTAATTTTATTAGAAGAATAATGTGAAACACTGCGCGCTTGAATGTTTTGAGTGTGTTTAGTTCTAAGCTGTAATTAACATAAAAATATTAACTTTGGCAAAATTTCAGGGAAATTTTTAACATTTTTCTACAGAAATTTTTGGTTAAGATAAGATCCAGAGATGGCGTTTATCAAGGCTGCTCACACAGAGCCACCGTGAACCACAGATAAAAACAAGTATTCCCTTCAATTAGAGTTGAAAGAGCAATATTACAATACAATAAAGATAGAATTGAATAAATAGAAATAAATCAGGTTGTTTATCATGTTTTGTAAAAAACACTTAAATAAAAACAAACCTCTTAATGTACTTTATGCTAAAAATAAATAATGTTATGAGAGAGCTTCCTGTTGTTCTTCACCCGTGTGATTTCCTCCTTCATTCATCCTCTGTACTTGTCTTCTCCAATGACTTTTAAGGTCCTATCTTTTGCTCTATTTGCTATTTTACAGTATATCCTACACACGTTTATGATAATATTATGAATTTTGTAACATGCACCATACTATTTTGCCATATAAAAGTATAAAACTCTATAGTATCTATCTGGAGACCAGCAGAAAATTTATATAGTTATTTTCCCTTACCTGTGCCATACAAGCCACCCACCCTGCCATCACTGCCAGCAGCACCATGCGGCGCACCCTGCACAGATTGACCTGCGTGAGGAGAAAAAACCGAGCCCAGCTTAGTTTCTGGGCGGTGTGGGGGGGGTAGCGCATGCTGTTGACTTGCTCCATCTTCAGCTGTTTGATCAGGCAGCTGCGGAGGTGGCTGAGCTGGTCGAAGCTGTGGCGGCCGCGATAGCGACCCATGCCACTGTAACCTGAAGAAGAACGAGCGTCGAGTCAAGAGATGAAGGCAGCAGGACAAATCTCACACCTAAACACCTACCAACACCTCCAAAGGGGAGAGCGCTGTCGATAAAGTGAACAATGCAGTCATTTGCCAGCAGAGCTCCACTGGATGTCTCTGCTATCACTCTTTGGATGAGCTGGGAAGAAAGAGAAGATACCATTTCATGCCTGATTAGATAACAGAACATAAACAGGGTGAAAGGGGAAGCTTTACCTTGGTGTCATGGGAGAAGACATAGAGGACAAGTGGCTTCTGTCCCTGGTTAATGAGGTGGATGGCCTCATCCACACCACTCACTATGATGATGGGCAGAAGAGGACCGAAGATCTCTTCCTTCATCACATTGGATTCTCGTGTCACATGTTTCAACACAGTGGGACCTGCATCGAAGGCAGGCGGGATCAGTGTTTACTCAAAGTGCAAATGTAGATGTCACAGCAAAACTGCGGTCAACGAAGCACACCACATACCTATGTAGCATTCAGATTCATCAGCATCACCACCAAAAGCAACTGTGCCACCTTCCATGAGAGCCATGATCCTCTTGAACTGACGCTGGTTGATGATTCGTCCATAGTCCTCAGAGGCCTTTGGATTATCTGTGTAAAACTCCTGCAGTGTCACAGGAAAGAAAAACTGTAAATATGAGGAAAAAGACGCTTGGAAAGAAAGGAGGTCTTACGGTTTCAGATAGGAGACAAAGAGACAGAGATTGGCCCAAATTACTTTGATTTAATGGGACATAATAATCACACATAATGAATTATGGAGCACTGTTAAGGAAAAAAGAAGTAAGGTTGCAAAACCTTTAAATGATCTTTCTTAACAGCATCAGAGAATAAAGCCTTATAATCTAATGCAGAGGTGCTGGGCTGGAGGTATGAGTCAATGCGGAGGGTCTGCACTATTTATTAAAGTCACTGCTCAAGAAAAATCCATCAAGGCTGAAAAAGAGCGAGGCTTATCTGAGAGCCTGTGGAGAGTCGGGGGGTATCTGGGAAGCATTTTTTCCAAAAACTTCATAGGATCACAAATAACTGAAGAAAGAGAGGTGAGAGGATTCTCTTCCCTGTGAGTTCAAGGAGAAAAAGTAGGAAGCAGATACAAATACTTCCTGTTGATAGTAGAGGTATTAAAGTTTTTGTGTTGTTTTTGTTTCCTGTTTTATTTTGAAGTTTTTCCTCTGTTTAGCTCCCTGCACCTGTTTTGTTAGTTCACCTGGTTTTGTCCATCCTGCCCGTGTTTTGTTGTACCACTTGGTTTCAGTTTGCGTTTCCCAGTTCATTCTTCTGGTTTTGTTAAACCAAGTCATTTAGAATGAGCTCCTAACTGGACCTGGGTATAAAAAGTATTTTCCCTGCTATTACATAATATTGGACATAGTACATCAGAACATTTGCAGAAAAGGATTGAGCAGCTTTGTTATGTGTAGACAAAATAAACATGTTTTAGTCTCAGCCTTGCGTTCCTCGCCAATCATTTTATTTGTATGACCGTGACGGGGCTGCAGAGTCTCCTCTTACACAGTGCTGATAAGAGAAAAGGAGGAGGTCAGGTGTACTGGAGGCAGCAGCATGATGTTACAAACAAACTTTTGTATAAAGATTTATCAAGATGGGAGGCCCAGGCTGACTCAAGGTCACTTTCTGGGTACGGCAGTCCTGTGAGGCATGAACACCCCCACGCAGGGAGTTAACCGTTCAGTCACACACAAAGAAGTAATACACTTTAGGAGCGACAGTAAACAGGGTAACAAGAGGAGGTTTGCTAGCAGGTTGTCGTCTCGTGATTGGGTAGGAGGAACTTTGAGCACCAGTAAGACCATCCTTACTGGAGCCTGAGGAGGAGCAGTAGCATGTAGAACCCAAGAAGAATCAGCAAAATCCAAGAATCAAAGCCTCGACATCTTTACACCCTTACAAAAACCCACGTCTGAAAGAGGATCTTTGTCTACTGCCAAAAATTAAATTCTACACATGCACTGTGGGGCAAATGCACCTTCATGCAAATACAAACCCTGTTACCTGGAACTGTGTTAGTTTTGTAAGGCCCGGGAGAACACCCACCAACTATATGGAAATCCCAGATGGACTGAGATTGAGAGACAAGTTTGGAAAGTCGGAGCTGGATGCACTTCACTTCAGAATTCCTGGTGTGAAACATCCATCCCACCTGATCCCAGTACACACAGAGGTTTACAGGTTTGAAGGTACCTGGGCGCCGATCCGACACCATCTTTCATGAATGATGATATGATGATGATCATTTCCACCTACTCTAGGATTTTCCAAACATTCATATTTTAAAAGAAAATGAGCACACACCTGGAGGATTTACAGTACAGTTACATAACATGTCATCCATTACATCTAATCAGGTGTGTTGGAGCTGCTAAACATATAAAACCTGCAAGATGGAGACGTGTACAATCCTGGTAAATGCAAAGCGAACCTGAATAAGATCAGCAGCGTTATGATTCCATGCACAAGCACTGTGCAACATGACATTTTCCATCTGAAACTCACCTTAACACACTTTGTAATCTCCTCCAGCACTCTGCTCTGGATGGAAGATTCACACATGATGTAGTCGGGAGCGATGCATGTCTGACCACAATTCATAAACTTTCCCCATGTGATGCGGCTGCATGAGAGGACAAACAGAAAACACAATGTTGGCGTAGGGAAGCACAAACAGAAGTTAACTGGAAGGTAATTTTTCTGTTTGTGCTCTTCCTCTTCCATGTAAAACTACATGTAGAAACCTTTTAATCCCTACATCTTCTGGGCATTGTGTTTAAAGGACACTCTGAGTTTTCTTATGAAGGTAAATCACATCAAACTTTATTCAGGACTTCACTTTAATATGGGAGGTAGGCTGAAAAATGTTTGAAACAGTCGTGTAATTGTTAATTAATAATTACTGTAGAACGATTAGATGGTTTGTTTACTATAAATGTCAACGTATCAGATTCACATAATGGTCACCTAGAAATCCACTACCTTATTTGGCCGACCCACAGCCAATACTGTGATGTAATAGATGATAAAACTTAATAGAGAAAATGAAACAAACTGAATATTATGACCAAAAAGAATATAAAGATATATGTGCAGCATCAGGAGGGAATACATTTAACTTTTTTGAATTCCTAAACACTTAGAAGTGCACAAAACATGTAATTAAGGGATTAAAAAAGTGGATTTTGCATGATATGTCCCTTTAACACATAGGGTGATTAAAAGAAGGCGATCAAAAGGGATATCCAGAAGGCAGGCAGGGATCAGTGCCTGTTGCTCTTGGTTATTTTCAGCCAGACTGATAACTGCATGGCAATAATTTCTGCATGGCGGTTTAGCTTTCTCATGCATCGAGCTGGTAAAACCGTGCCGCTCAGCTTCAGGTTCAAGTTTGGTGATATCCCTCTCAGCACAAACCCAATGTATCACAAAAATACTGACACCATACTGATTTTCTTCTCAGTCACAGATTTAGATGGGTCAGATCTTCCCATCATCGCATCAAAAAGGACACCAGAGACGTGTAAAAGTCAGAGATATCAAATCTATCTAATGTTTTCAGATTTAAAATAAGATGTATTTGTGTACCAAACATGACCCCAACAATAAAATAGACAAAATCTCTCATTTGAGCTTCTTACAAAATAGATTGCACTTGCACCATCACCTCCAATTCACCCACATAAACCATATTATGTTACATTAGGTCCTGTAGTCCTGAAAATGCTGTCAGATCACATCTGTAGTGGGATAAGCGTCCTTAATAAGTGCCTTCTATCACAAGGAATCGATTTATATGACTGCTATGGTTTGTTCAGTCACCTAGTGCAGAAGTCTTTCCTCCGTTATCTTATTGCTGAAGCATTACAGTCATTTCTAAACTATAACAAAAGTATCAGCCCCTCGGTGCTGCGAGGAGAGAGAACTGAGTGGCCTCTGGTGATGTTTCTAAGATTAGGAAGACATTTATAATGTGTGGAATGAAATCCAGCTCAGAGCTGCAGTGAACACCCAGCAGGATTAAAGTTAATCACTTTGGTAAAATAAATAAACTTTTGCAGGAAAAATGCATGTGTATAGAAACCTGACCGACAAGCGATGGCGATGTCGCAGTTCTTGTCGATGAAACAGGGACTCTTCCCTCCCAGTTCCAGTGTCACTGGGGTGAGATGGCGAGCTGCTGCTTCCATTACCACTTTGCCCACTGTGGTGCTTCCTGTGTAGAAAATGTGGTCAAACTTCTGCTTCAGTAGCTCCTGGGTCTCCGGCACTCCACCCGTCACCACTGGGTACATGTCCTACAGAGAGTGTTTCTATCATTTTCCATCATTTACATGTGTGGGAGATGAGAGTAGATCTGCAGCAGTGGTGAAGCCCTACCGGGTCCATGTAGAAAGGCAGGTAGTGCTCCATGACCTTAGAAGAGTTAGTGCTGACATCAGAGGGTTTTATTACAGCTGCGTTACCTGAAACATGAAAGCAGGCAAACATTTGTTCACTTCGAACATGAAAATACAGAGCAGTCCCATCAGTAATATATTAACAGGATTACCTGCAGCAATAGCGCCTACCAGTGGCAGCAGGGTGAGGGTCCATGGATAGTTCCAGGGCCCGATGATGAGCACCACTCCCAGGGGTTCTGGTTTGATGTAGACCTCATCCATTAAAGTTAGGAGGTTCTTGTCTACTGGCCGAGGAGCTGCCCACTCTTTCACCTTTTCTATAGCCAGCTTCAGCTCTGCCTCCAAAACCACTGTCTCAAACAGCTCTGCCCCGAGCTCACTCTGTAAGCAGAAGCAACAAAGTCATGCTTTTATCACCTTATTGTCAGTTTTTAATGATCTATCCAGGCTTTTCATCACTATCATGAGTATCTGCAGTCTGCCAGAAGTAATCCTCCTTCATGCATCAATATTGCAAAATACTAAATAATGATCGTATTCAAATATATGTATGTTACTATTAACATAAATAAATAGAAATAATGCTTTATCAAATGAAAAATAAATTGATTTCTGGATCCTAAAAGTCTGAGCAACACTCTTAAATAGTTTCAGGATTTCTCGAAACAGTTTATTTTTTATGAGTGAATTCTCATAAAAATGAATATAATAAAGCAATACTGAGGCTGGAGTCGTATCTGTCCTTCCTCACTGATTCTAATGGATTCTGGTGGGGATCCATGGGGGATGCAAAATCAGTCATCAGTACAATAATAAGACAAAGTACAGATAAGGTTCGTGTGAGTGTCCACCATCTAGCAAAGCTAGAAAAGGCAGAAATCTAAATTCAAGCAAACTACATGCATCGTGTTGGCAGGGATGCATGATAAGCTCAGTGCATGACATGCAAAGCAGGGAGCTGGAAGCTCCCATCGATTCAGCACAAACACACGTTCTTGTTTGTGCGCTCATATTTCCCACCAAACAATAAAAAGTTTCAGTTTCATCATCTTACATGTTGTTCATCTTCTACTAGCAAGAAAATATAATCAGATGAGATTTAGAAATAAGAGTTGTATTAAAAGGATATGAAAATGCATGAAATGAAAATAGATTGCATTTATATGCAGCTCTTATAATATTTATAAACAGTAACACAGAAAGCATGTTTTCTAGTTCAACATGAAGTCCTTATAACAAAGTGGTGAAACGTCTTGCTGTATTGTGAATAAAACTGTTCTAGCAGAGGTGCTTGGTGTTCTTTACACAACACCCATAAATGTTTTCCCTTATCCAGCAAATGAGACACCTCTGCAGGACAGAGAAGGAATCCATAGATATCTGTTGGATACTTCTCCAAATACCGAGAGAATCCAGACCGTTTCTGCTACACATTGAGACAGATTTTATACCTGGTGACACAAGATACTGCAAGAGGCCACATATACTGATTTACTGGCATCAGAAATAACCAGAATCTGGAAATATCCTTTCTAGATATCTCTGGGTGGGGATATAGGTCTTGCCTTGTATCTGATAACAGATTCTATCAGTATCCTTGTGATCCCATGTCCAGAGTTTATACGCTCCAGACAAGCGATCAGAAACTGTCCCAGCCGGAGTGTATCCTCAGCAGATATCGCCATGCATGAAGCATATCTGAGGGTAATCCAAGCAGAGAAATCTCTGGATTCTGGGGATTTTGCACAGTGCGGTTTTACAATAAGTTAGTTCTTCTGTTACGAGAAACATTGTTAACCTTCATGATAAGCGACAGCAGTACGTCCTTCACTTCACTGTGATATGAGGTATGTTCCTCCCATCGAGGAGGCAACGTGCAAGTCCAAAAAATAATACAAAGATATGAAACCACCATGTTAGACAGCCTGTTTGGTCTACATTAACTATTGGTATCTGTGTGTTTGTCATCATTATCTTGCAGGAACATGATGACATTTCTTTAGAAGCAGTATTAAATGAAAAGTTTCAAAACTGTCTCATATACATTTAAATTTAGTTTTAAAGTATCTGACATTATGTTTCATTTCCATTCATCCAACATTAAATTTACATCTACTCTTATTTCCTTAAAGGTTCCTTTAGCTATGTTTCCCATTGCTACTTAGTTACTGTGAGTCTTCTGCATTAAATGCTGTGAAAAGCAGCTTGTTTGTTATTTTCAGACCTTGTGGAGGTCCTTCTTCAGGGCATCTGCAATGTCTGCCTTCCTCTCCCATACAAAGCTCTGCAGCCTCTTTAGCTGGTGGATCCTGTACTCCAGGGCTCTGGTTTTCCCTGTTTCAAAGGATTTCCTGACCCGCAGCACAGCCAGCTGTTCTCTGGACATCTGGGCAAAATAAAAGAGGATGATCTGTCAGTGTGTCTTTGTCAAAGCGTCTTTTCATAAACGGCTCCCCAAAAAATGGACACCTGCTGTTTGACTGTCTCTGAAGGACTTTTCCCACATGTAATAAAAAGGTTGTGCCAATTTTCCAGACATATAGACAGCCTCATAAAGTATTTAGTTTAAAAAGAAACAAAGTATTAAAAGATGAATGTAGATAGAAAAGCATAACAACCCAAGAAATGATTAATAACTGGTTGGCTAATAAATAAATAAATATCAGTTAATTAAGATGTACGTTAGAATTAGCTGCTGAAACGACGTTTTTACCTCTGAAAGTCCTCCTTTCCTCTTTGCAAATCTGTTTCTAAAATACCAGTTTAAAGAAGTGTCTGGTAGTGAAGTCCCCCAGCAGTAGGGCCCCAGTGATTGGTCAGTTTGTATGTCTGCTAAGAAAAGAACCAATCAGTGCACCTCATCCTCATCTATGTCCAGCCTTCATTCCATAACAACAACCACACAAGTTGTAACTAGAAAGAAAGTTGTAACAACTAACCTACACTAACTAGTAAGTTGTCTAACAAAGAAGCTGTGTCCCAGTTCAGGGTCTGCAGCAGCTGGGATCTACAGTACATGAGAGGAAATATGGCAAGCCATTTGATCATTTGTTCTGTCTTCTTGATATCAGACCCGTTTTGTTAACTAGTTTGTAGCTACTATGCACAAACCACTTAACATGTGATCACATTTCATGGACATTTTTAGCAGACTAGTTAAACACATAGCCTACATCGCTACTAACTACTTTTTAGCTGCTAGAAACGTTTTTGTACACTAGTTACAACAGAGGTCTCATTAATGAAACCAAGCTCCATACAGGTGACTTAAGAACATACCCATAGGCAATAAAAAATAGACACCGCATCGACCGCTGCTGCCTATCGGAGCTGACGAGACGTAGGACCGCCATCTTGGACCGGTCGCCGCTCCACTCAGTAGCCTATAATGGGTTTAGCTGGCGCGATGAACTGTCAGTGCGTTTATTCAGTCATAATTCACTAAATAATAAATTGATTTT
>JBAMIG010000009.1:760248-779744 GCA_037177335.1 Kiunga ballochi
TATTATTCATATTTGGCTTAGCAGTAGGCCTACTAGAATATTCTGATATTAGGCGGTAGGTATCATAATACTGTCTAAAAATTAATATACACACACAAAATTATGACAGAAAACAAAAAACAGAAAACTATTCAGCTATTTTAATAAATTATTAATATATACAATACAGATCATTCATAAAGTATCAATATTATTAGTAGGCCCATTAGCAGTATATAAAGGCTATTTATTATATATTCACATTATTCACTTATCCAACGTGTCCGAAAAACATGCAACGTGCTCTAAATAGTCTAATTAGTGGATGAAAATGTGTCGTACTAGTTAACAAGTTGGTAGAGTAGAAAGGACTTTGTCCACTGAGCTCGTTCATGAATGTTACGAAACAAAAACAACTTTACTAATATTGTTTTGGTCCGAAAGTCTACTAGTGCATTAAAAATGCAGTGTTAAGATGATAAATAGAGGAGTTAAATAAACCACTCTAAATGAACACAGATGTCATAAATACAGAGTTGGACATATTTGTAATTTAACGTTAAGTAGCTTCGTTGTTGGATCCTAAAACTAAACCATAAAGTCACATTTCTTTTTTCTCAGTTTAATGAAGCTCTGGAACATTCCTCACAGCATGCTCAGGCTTTAAAGAGCACAAATTTAATCAAAGACCATCTGATGGAATCAAACGGAGGGACATCATCAGTATATCCAGCTGCATAAAGCAGAGAACATGATGCATGTCTGAGATGTTGGGATTTGTGTTTCTACAATGAGAATTTTAAGGCAAAAGGTTATCATGAAAGTATGTTTCCATTTCTTTCAACAGACAGCACAAAGAATTCAAAATGATAAAAAGTACTGTCACGCTGAGTTAACAGAAAGATGTTTCCATGTATCTGTGTGATAGATAGGCTCATTACTCATTATAGATGTGTCAGGTCATTGTAAGAAAGCTTTTATTTTCCACATCTCAATGATCTTTTTTTTTTATTTGCAAAGAATGATTGGATCATTTTCTATCTGATTTGATTTGAAGGAGACATGCTTCATTTTCTTGCAACTCTGACAGGTTTATATGTAGGGAAGAGTCTGTCTGAGTCTTTGTAATCTTTAACAAGGAAACAGCAGCAAACTCCATCACCACAACTTTGTATTAAATGCTTCACAGAACAAATATGAGAAAGAAAACGGTTTCTGTGTTCATGTGAAGAAGAAGAAAATGATTAAAAGATGAAGATTTGATTAAAGTGGATTTCATATCATTTCATAGTCCCTGTTGAGAACTAAGCGGTAGAAAATTGATGGATGGATTTCATGTCAATACTGCACGATCTAATATTTGTGTTCTGCTCCCTGGTGGATGCAGTTTACATTACATTAATCCTAATATAACACTAAACTGCAGATTTCTGCAAAACAGATTTAGTTTGGTTTCTTTAGTTTTATAAAGGGCCAAAAATATATTTCAGATTTATACAAATCCTAATTATTTATTTCTTGGTTCAGAAATCAAATAAACCTTATTGAACTAGTTTTATAATGAGAGTTTAACGAATCATAAGAATCATAAGTTTGTAGAAGTTAGATAAAACTGAGGGTGAGTTTACTGTAAATTCATGAGGATATGGAAGAAACTTGATCAATTCCACTAGAGATAATCACAGTGATATTATATGTCTTAGACATATTAGAAAAAGTGGACATGACATACTGAAGCTCACTCATTTCTTACCTCTGCTTGAAACCATTAGAAATATTTGAATGCTATTTGGATTATTCATCAAACAAAACAATGAAAACACTCTTTGTAATTCTCACTACTACTAAGCTGCCAAAGTAAAAGTTGCAAATAAAAAGTGTATAAAGGTCAGACAGTTGTACAGTGCTACTTGGATAAACTAAATAAAATGTTTGAAGGTATTTGGAGCAGAGTACGATACTGTGAACTCAATCCAATGGCATAAAATAAGTGTAGTGGAAATATTTATTAGATGAGCCTTGGATGGATTGAAGGAGCCGGGCAGTCTTTGATACAAGCCTTAAATATCTAACGCTGAGGCAGAAACACTCAGCACATTTTTTTTCTAAAGGTTTAAAGAGAGTCCTCGTCTCTTCAGAGCTCTGCGAGACATGACCATATGAACAGTTTCTCTGGTTGCAACCGCTTTGTTTCTATTCGTCTTATTTTTCTAATAAACACCATTAATCTTTTTCCAAGTCATCCAGACTCTTTGGTGATCTTTTCAACAACAGAAGGCAGCTCAACAACTGGAAAACAAGAAAGAAAAAGAATCCCAGACAGCTTCATTTCCCCTCATTTAATAGCAAAAATTGGTTTTGAGTTCATTAAAGAACAAGTGAGACACCCCTCAATGAGAGACACAAATATGACATAAACACTTCTCTCTGAGAGGGAAAACGGTTGTATCATCAGGGCTGTGATGGACAGTGGGGGCTCCTCTAAATGCATTTATATCGAGCTGGAAAGGTGCAAAACAGGGTACATACATTCAATATTCTAGAGATTCTACAGGGTAAAATGTGGACTTGGTACCCATGCTTTAATCTAAAAATGTTCCTTTACAGTTTAAAAATAATACAGAGGAAAGATCCAGGTGGGTTTTTATCAGCTTCCTGTACCCTCTTCACTGTGTGCAGAAAAAGGCTTTGTGTGGTTCAGAGTGCTCATGACCGAGAAGAGGGGATACTGAAACCCAGATATGTTTAGAAAAACAACAGTACATCATAGGATCAGGCCCGGAGACCAACTGTGAATGTGTTTATACAGAGATAGTAAAGAAGGTATTCACACCTGTACAGCGGAGCAGGCCTGCGTTCGCGTTGGCAGAAAGAAGGCACCTCCTTTTCCATAGCTAACTACAAACTACTGACCTTAATGCACACATGGCAGATCAGATTTACAGTACAAACACTGTTGGGTCCACAGCAGGTATGTGGGGACAGGCAGTGGACATGGATGGAAATCAGGAGGGAAAATATGGAGAATGCAAAGTAGAACTCAGTTTGTGTTCTCTGTGTACTAATGGATCTGGAGGAACAGTCCCGGTATATAAAGAGTTGTCTGGAAAGTTCTGGAGCTGCCACGAGTTTTGGGATGATGTTTGGCACACGCTCCTGGTATGCCAAAAAGCTTTCCTTATGAAATCCTTGGCAGAAATTAATAAAATCAATACAAATTCATCTATCTACATATAAAGATTTGTGCTCTTTGCCAGGCAGGGCGTCCCATGGCAGCATCGACACCCATCAGACAGACACACACACACACACACACACACACACACACACACACACACACACTCACTCCTTAAAAGGGGAAACATTCAAATATTTACAAGTCTGCCAACATCATTAAAAAAAAAAAAAGTAGCTACAGATTGAACATAGAAGTTTCCGTTTTTAGTATGATCCAACATATTGTTACGGTAACTCATCTGACGTTCAGTTCCTCTATTCGGGTTTGTGATGGATTCCCGATTCATGCCACGCTGGTTCAGCTGTTAGCCCCATGGCGTCCCGCCGCACCACGCAGTGGGAAACACGATGCACAAGTAATACCAGCTGAATCCATCTAACAGACATCCGCCCCCCATGTCACTGCATGCTACGTGCTAGCATGCCGCCGCATGGGGAACATATGCAGATATGTGGACTTGTTGATCATGCACACAGAGCAGGACTAGTAAAAACTTATTAGCAACCAATAATTTAATAGCTCCCAAATAAAGTCAGGTTTTGGACCCTTTAAATGATTTACTATGCATGTATGTTATTACATTTTACTCTTTAGCTTGCTTATTACATTAGTGTGTGATAAGCATCATTACATTATGGGCAGGTATTGGATTACTGGTTGCTGCTGACTTGTTTTTCTTCTCTATGAGTCTCCTCTCATTCCTTAATAAAGTGCTTAAGCTTACAGAAAAATCCAACCAAAGCAACGACACATCTTGTTCTGGTGCCTGCCTCGTCTCAGTAACAGGATAAGGTGATTTCTGCTAAAGTCCATATCATCTCTGAGGTGTTTTAGTGTGTAGTTTTTTTTTATCCTTTTGCAATCACTCCAATACTTGAGGTTTTCAAGACAGGCAGGCGACTCCATGTTTAAACCAATAAATATGCACAATAAGAAACAAAACTGTTTACAAAAGGTAGGCTTTTTGTCTTTAGGAACCCACAACACTGTCTCACAGTGTCCTCATTGTCTTCATAAAATCAGACAAAATTCATAATGTTTCTGCTCCTCAAAATAAAGTCTTTGATGTTCCACACTTTTTCCAGATCTGCCGTCATCTTTGGTTGTAAATGTGTCTGTGGATCACAGCTCCGGCCACACTGCAGCTTGTAAAGCTAACGGCTGATAATACAGATGAAGGCTAATGAATGTAAAAAGCTGGAACTGCTACAAGAGGAAACACGGCAGTTTTCCACCCGTCCCAGGATGTGGTCCCTCTGTGGTGTGTTCAGGTGCAGCCTTCTACTCGTACAGAGTCACAGTACAGTAACACAGAGTTGAAATCCTGCGGTCCACACTGGCCTTATCTACAAGAAACAAACAAATCTTTACAAACAGTATATGTTACATTAAAATGCTCAAAGTTTTATCCTTAGTATGGATTCGTTTTTGTCCGTGCACAGCCAGAAAAGATGGGACAAAATCTCATTATGAATCTCAAAGCAGAATCTCATTAAGTCTCTATTTTGTTTCCAGTACAGGATGCATGGAAGAACAAGAGGCTGGAAAATGTATTGGTACATTCGAGATACGTACCAGTGCATCTTCGAGAATTGTTCCGATTAAATGCCAACAGGTCGGTAACATGAATGGTTGATAATGGATAGATTAATGTGTTGTGCATTTTCTTACATTTAACCACATTCTCAATGTCGGTGGGGTCCTGCAGGATCTTGGACAACCCATCCAGCAGCATGGAGGCCTTACTGTAGCGGTAGGCTATGTCCTCGGTTTGTTTGAACATCTCATCCAGAGCTGCTGACTGAACCTGCAACACACAGACCCTCATTGCTCACATGTTCCAATTTATTCTGATAATCTGGATCATCTGTGTGACTCACCATCTCCACTGCATGATTGTAGACGAGCTTCTCGGCTGTGACGCTGTTAATCTCATCAACGAAGCGCTGCTTGTCAGAGAAGAAGTGGTTGAGTTTGTCAGTCAGCCGCCGGCAGAGAGTGATGCAGTTTTTGTAGCGCTCGTTCAGACTCTTCACCACTGACAGAAGGAAAGACTTTATTTAGATCAAACTCTGTGAGTCTGTGAGGGCCAGTCCTGCTGTTTCCCTGCTGCAACACGCATGACTAAGAGTAATTAGCTAACTTGTGTTGAGTTTGATGTTAAGCTCTGTGTCAGGTGTGTTACAGCACAGAAATCCACCTGTGACCTACGCTACCGCTACGCTGATTCCTTGAGTAAATAAATATCTAAAGGAAAACAGGCTCGTTTCTTCCCGATTGGAAGAAATGTGTTCATGTTAAGGAGGAAGACAGACATGTCCTTACCCTGTTTGACAGCAGTGGACGGGTTGAGTTTAGCAGATTTAATCTGAGCCTTGGCGAGATGAAGGGAGGAGGCGAGGAGCTGAGCAGCCTTCATGTACAGCACCAGCTGTTCCACCTGCCTGCAGGGGGCAGCAACGCCACAAAACAAATGTTCAGGAAGTGAATTTAATCATGGAGGCAGACTGGAAATCTGAAAATGGATCTTACCCCCACTCTTTGCTGAGCTGGCTGATTTGATCTACGACCACGCTGTCCTGTGGGGGGTAGAGAGAGGCCGCCGACACGCCGAGTTCTGCACCCCCGGCTCGAACCGCTGCCATCTCCAGGACGCAGTCGGTGAATGAAAGCATCATTCTGAGATGCATCAGGGTGTCTGTGTGCTCACGCTGCATAAACAAAACACGATTATACACAGAAAGCAGAGAAGAGCAGACATGGAGCGATGGATGGCCAGACTCATCCCAGCTCACCTCCATCAGGGTCTCCTCGGGCAATTCTGGCGCTTCAAAGGTGATGAATCCCTCCAAGCTGGGAGGAGAGGTCCCAAAGGGGACGTATCGGAGGCTGCTGGGTCCCGCTTCAGCCCCAGCAACAACCTGCCCGGCACCAAAACTTCCAGAAGGAGAAGAGCCAATGGTCATGCCAGGGGGGGATCCCACATACACCCGGCCGCTGGTGGAACACAAAGAGCCGGCTGAGCTGTTGGAGCCCACTGAGAGGAGAGAGAAACTATTACCAACACGGTCAGAACTGCACTCGGAACATTTACGGGCATGCTGGGAGCTTCCTGACCTGAGGTGGTGCGTGGCCGGGTGCCCAGATGGCTGCAGGTAGGAGGGGTGCTGCTGCTGGGGGGTGAACCCACTGTGAACAGGACAGCACGGGGACTGGAAGACCCACCCTGAGTCAGCATGCTAGGGGCTGCAGCAGAGGAAGAGGAAGGTCAGATAATCAGTTCTTCACCACATGAGAGGTTTCAGAACAAACAGCTGAATCTAACATAACCGGTATGATGTTTCTACATCTGCTTCTGAAATAACAGAATTGTGTTTATTACGACATCACTTAATTCCTAAAATCAGATAATGGTCAGATGTTTGCTGTGTAAACAGGCCGAGTGGCTTAAGGTAGATTTAGGTCTACCTGTGTCCATGGGCCGCTCGGTGTTCAGGCTGTCAGTGCTGCCCTGGTAGGCTTGTCCACCCAGAGTGATTCTGATTGGTTGTTCGGACAGACGACCTGTGCTGACAGACCTGCAGGGAAACAAACGGTAACGTCAGAGGTGTTCAAACAACAAAATAGTCATCATCCACTTTAAGGATGACGACAATCTGACAATGTTTACATTTCCACATGAACTCTGCAGTTTCTGCATAAACAGGAAGTGAAGATTTCCACAAACTGGTCCAAGCAAACGTTTTACAAGTACGTTTAATGGTCAGTTTAGAGCTAACTGAGAGGAGAGGATGGTTAAAAAGGGAAGCTCAGGTCAAATCAAACAAACATAATGATCCCTGAATCCCACCTGCCAAAGGTCCTGCTGGCCTCTGGAGCTGCAGCCCGTCCAGTGAGGTACGGATTGCTGTGGTGGCTGCAGATCTCCCGGGTATCTGCCAGTGTCTTGGTGGGAAGTGGACTGTCAGCCAAAGCCATTAAATTACAGGAGGCCTGCGTTTTGGGGATCTTAAACGGCGCTGAAATTGGCTGGAATTGGAAAAAAAAATCAGAATGAATAGATAAGCAGTTAGGCTGCATGGTGGTACAGTGGGTTAATGCAGTGGTTCAAGCCTCGGCATGAGCGGGGGTCCAACCAGGAACCTTTCTGTGTGGAGTTTGCATGTTCTCTCCGTGTTAGTGTGGGTTCTCCTCATGTTAGTGTGGGTTCTCTCCGGGTTTTCCTGCTTCCTCCCACAGTCCAAAGACATGCACCCTGGAATAGGCTGATTGGGGACTCTTAATTGCCCATAGGAGTGAGTGTGTATGATTGTTTGTCTCTCTGTGTTTGCCCTGTGATGGACTGGCAACCTGTCCAGGGTGTGCCCCGCCTCTCGCCCGATGACAGCTGGGATAGGCTCGAGCCCCCACGCAACCCCGTTAGGGAATAGGAGGTTAAGAAATTGATGAATGAATATATAAGCAATTATTGACCTGATCTCATGCAAACTGCTCTCACCTTTGTAGGCGAGCCGATGATGGTGGGCAGCGGTGACTTCTGCAACCAGTCAGACGTGCGGGGGGAGGAGCCCAGCAGCTTGGTGGGGGAGGAACCAAGGTTGGCTGGACGGCCAAGCTGAGGGGAGTGACTGCAAGATGAGGAAGAGGAGGAAGGCTGGACAGGGTCTGACAGCTGTTTGTGGAGCTTCTGCCTCGTCTGGTAGAAGTCGGTCAGGGTAGGAGCGCTCGGGAGGCGAGCCCCCAGGAGCTGGGAGGATGGAGAGCCTGGAGAAAAGAAAGGAATCATAATGTATTTCCAGGATTCTTCCTCCTAATGTAGCAAGCAAACAACGTGACAGAACATGATTCACATCCCTGCTGTAAACCTACTTCAGCTTAGAGTTTCCCTCTGATCCACTTAATGACACTTTTATTAGCTCAGTCATCCTGTTTCTACCAAACAGCAAAGGAAAAACAAACCTGAAGCCTTCCGAGGAAACTGGGCCATAAAATGGGCCCATGGTTTTGGGACAAAGTCCTGAGTTTGTCAGGCTGAGGCTTCACTTCACTACAAAGTAAACAAGCTTTCCTTTTGTCCTGATTTAAGTCACCATGAAAACAAAGACCAGACATCGTCATTGTCAGAGATTTGTAAACATCTTAGAAACTGGTTGAATTCCAAGCAGCTGCATCCCGTTAAACTGCAGGATTTTCATCACCCAGGAGGAGGTGATGAAAGGAGCTCTCGTCTCAGGGAGGACGCCGACTCAGATGTGTACATAAAGCTGAACCTGTGAACTGACCTCCTGAGGAGCTTCGGCTGCGAGACTCCTGGTTCTGCAGGTAGCAGCAGCACTGACCCAGCTGCTCAGGGATGGTGCCCACTGCAAACACAAACAACTCCAGTTACACTCAAGACAGCAGCACTGTGCATGTAGACACAGACACACTGGGACGCATCCTTACCGAGAGGTGAAGGGGAGTAGGGCCGAGAGCTGCCCGTAGAGAGGCGTCGGCTCACAGTCTGAGGAGCATCTGCGGAGCTGGGAGACCCCGAGCCCACCTTTGGAAAGCCCATGGGACTAGTGTTGGAACGCCTTACTGTTCCAGACCTGGACACCACGCAGACAAAACTAATAAATACAACACCTTCATTGAGAAATATCAAACATACCCAGCTGGATGCAGCTGTAGGTATTTTACATAAATGTTCAGGATATAAAGATATTTGATGCAATGCAGCAAATTCCCCATCTTTATGTTGTATGTTGACATTAGAGCTGAGAAGTTGACGAACGTCTCGGAGGATTATTGATTACACAGGAAGGTTAAAGGGACGTGTTGTTATATGGTAGTTAAAAGAACACATATAATGAGACCAGACGAACAGCGAAGTTCTGAACAAAAACATGTTAGCAGAAAGAACTTTATTTACCTTATTGTTATAGCTCCTCCCTCACTACTTCATACTGTTTATACTGCTTCTTATTGTTTTTTTTATTATCCTGTTGGATAATTGATCCTTTTAACTTCATACAGGATTTGATTGATTTTTAAATTGATCCGGTTTTCAGATTTCCATATGATAAATAATAGTTTACATTAATGTAATTAGTCATTATTTAGATGATAGAATATGTTTTTTTTCATGTCTACACCACACAATAAGTCATTCTGAGTTTTAAATAAAAATAAAGCTTTACTTCTATCATAACTTTCACAAAAGTTTAAAATCAGGTATTTTAGGACAATCACAAAAACACACATTTAAATCCTAAACTAAAGTGTTTTCTAATGAAACTGCCATGAAAACACAGTTTTGCTGATGTAACTTCAGAGAAACTTTACAGCTGATGTAGATCAGCTGGATTTCATCACCAGAAGCCATCTGGTAGCAGCCAACAGAATGTTACCTGTGGAGCGTTTACCTGGGGGAGCTGTAGAGCGTGGTGGTTGGGCTGCTGGAGAGGTTCTGCTTGATGCGCTGGTAGTTGCGAACTTGAGTGGGAACGGGGATGGGAGTGGTTTCTGCCCTAGGAGACACCATCAGAATCTGTCCCGTTGTGGGCTGAGGCTGCCTGGAGGATGAGAATGGAGAAAGCAGCTCAGTTAGTCATTCTGCTTCAGATCTTACTTACAGCAAGCAACACCTATAAAGACCTACAGCTCCAAGAAGCAGAACATGTAATGCAAGTCAGCACTGTGCTTCCGCCACCTCGTGCTCTTTGTTTACGCTGTAGGGAGACAGGTTCTCCAACTTAAGTTGGTCTGGTTGAAAAAAACAAGAGGCTGGGCTATCATGTAAATACTGAGGCCTGACCAATCAGCTTCTAGCTGTTCCTGCGAGGGGCTGTGCCAGAGGGAGGGGCTGCTTGTGGCACGTGTTAGACAGGGCCCCTGTGTTCATCAAACACAAGAGGGGAAGTGCAAAGAAACATCTCATTTACATTGTTCTGCTTCTCCCAAAGAGACAAAATGTTCTAAACCCAAAGCCATGACCGAAACTTATACAGAGGGCATCTGTGAATATATAGCAACACAAAACAAGCGGGGGGGAGAGAAGGGGGGGTGGCTTGTTACAGTTGGAAAGGAGGAAGAGAAGCACATGTGACTGAAAAACTAGTCTAGACAAAGAGCTGCAGATGTCTGCATCTCTGGGACGTGAACACAAACTCATGTCGTCTTTCTTCACACATGTACCACCAATCAGTAACCCATGCAGATCCTTTATGCTCCTCCTGGTTGCTGAAAACTTTTATTGATTCAGCCACAGCTAAATGGAGAGAGATGTGCTGCCTTGTTAAACCGTGTAAATCAGAACGGTTTCTCTTATAAAAGCAATAAAAGTACCTCTGCAGGACCGCTGCCTCTCTGCTGACCTGGTTTTAACCAGTGAAGGTGGCACATCAGATAAATTATAACTAATATAGCCTCAAAACTCATCCAAACTTTGTCCCTGGTCATTTTTACCATGATAATCCTCTCCAAGCTTCAAAGTCTACACTCCCTCCGCTGAATCAATGCTGAACAAGCTGTGCAAAGAAGATAAATGTGATTGAAGAGGTCCACAAGAGTCAAACTGCCCTCAATAAATTGCAAGAAGCAGCTCCTGTAAATGAAGCAACAATTCTTACAGTAGTAATGATTAACTCCTTTATGTAGGCAGAACACAGGAATAAACAAAAGGTGCATAAAGTAGTTAAAAACTGCTCAAGAGTAGTACTACTTGCTCAGTTCTGGGTAAAAAAGTATTTGGAAAACAAATATTTACAAATAACAGCATAAAATCCCATTTATCTTTAATAAATAATGTAAACAGACAAATTAGCAAAAGCTTCTTTAGGATTATTGTGGTAATTCAGCACCTTCATTAAATATTTAGGGAAAAAACTTCACTAAATTTGTTGCTAATTTCTTAAAAAAATAAAAAAGTTTCTAGAAAGGGTCAGAATACTTAATAAATATATTAACATGGGCAATAAGTTGGAAATGATGACTGCAGGGTATTTACACATGCAAACAGGAAAGGAGGGAGGTGGAGGACATGGAAAACCGTCTCTAGCTGCAGGTTATTAAGAAGGGGAGAGGAATAAAGACTTAAATAATAAACATTTAAAATGTCTAAAAAACAGAGCTTAAAATGCACTAAAACTCCCAGAATAAACATTTCATTTAAAAACACAGCTGATGCAGAGCATTAACAGTGACCGTTTGCTCATACGAGCCAGTTTCTGGTAAGTGTGAGAGGTTATTCTTATCCGTACACCACGCTGCGGTTCAGACGCCGCTTTTAGCATCACCACCTTGCTGTTTGGCTCCGGATCTGACTCATACTCTTTCATCAGAACATGTGGAAATGGGCAGCAGCGCTCGCTCATGACAAATAAACAGCACATGTGAGATATCTGACCCAATCCAGAGAGGAGGATCTTTTCCTGGCAGTCTGGGAGACAGAAATAGCCACACGAAGAAACAAAGGAAGCTGATGCTGACACAGTGAAAACAATGACCTGACATAAACGTGACCTTCAGGCTGAATGTAAAAACGAGCCATTACGCCGACGACACCTCATGAACCATTTGGTGGAACGGTGACTTTTTTAATCTTCAACACTGTACATGGTGGGATCTTCAACCTCAGAGGAACCTTTTTCTGCAATTGTCCCATAACCTTTAGAGCCGGACATGTTCCTACCATATCCAACCAATCGTGACCAGCAAACCGCACACAAGCAGCGGAACACATATTGGCTCAAAGACTGATTGAAAAGCAGATTTTTTGGTGTTCGACTGATTTATAAACAAAACTTGAGATATTAAACACATTCCAAAAGCTTCCACATCTCTAAACGTACACATCACCTTGTTATGGAGGACCAGGAGCGTGTTTCCATTTAGCTTTTGCATGACTCCTGGGAGCCTTGAGTAAGTCAAACCAATCACAGCAGTCTGTCTTGTGTCTGTCTGTCTCTAACTACACTAACAGGACAGATGCAGATGTGTGGATACTTTAAGGAGACGGTTACAGACAAGTTTATGAAAATCTGTCCAGAAAACACAATACGAGTTTCGGCCAAAGCTGCAGGTTTGAACTGTTACTTCACCAAATCAGAGATACCGGCAGGAAATAAATAAAGATAAAGAAATAAAGATATTTAGGAATTTAGTTATTTAACCGTTATAATAATTACAGCATTTTGAGCTCTTTGATAATCACTCAATATTTTAATTGGTCTAATATAATTAGACATACCACTATTGAATTATTGTTGAATTTGAGAATATATTTAGTAATCTATATTTTATCCAGAACTAACTGGTTCACATGAAATATTTGTATTGCGCTACCTCTCCTCCATATCTGTAATGATCAGATGAAACAAATCATTCTTACCCTCCACACATGAGGAAATCGCTGGACGGCCGGCGACCTGCTGCCACTGGCTGGTCATCTGAATAAAGGGGGAAAAAGTGATTTACTGGGTTTGCATCAGTTGCTGGGAACCATCATGGATCATCAGGTGGAAAAGTGTGAATGAGGAGTGTGTTTGAGCAAGTGTTCACCAGCCAAGTGGGATCAGTGTGTGTTCTGACTGGACAGCAGTCTGCGGACACAGCTGTCCTATTTACTGCCTGTAGACTCAGCGACACATGCTACGCAAGCATTACAGCTGCAGATATCACCAGCACTTACTACATGTAATGCTTCACAGATTACATGAACGATTTCTTTCAGATGTCGCACCCTCAGCATCGCTCAGCCTCTGAACAGCATCAACTCATATTAACCCGACTATTTCAATCTGCAGTGTTTTATAAAACAACTAATCCGCCATTATGCAGAACTTCATAGGCTGTTGGATCTATTTAATGCAAGCCAGGTGTGTTGGAGCAGGGATACATTAGAACCCTGCAGGACAGCATCCCTTGAGAACCACCTTTAAACACCCTGTTCTCATCCTATGTTTGTTTTATATGGATCTACTATCAGATTCCTAAATACACCGATATTGAATGTACCGTTTCTTGGCTGTGTTGGGGTGTTTGTTGGATATTTAGATCTTTATTTGCTCTAATGCAGTGATTTAACGTGCTTCCTGTTCTAGACCATTTTACCATTATTCTAAGTAAAATAGCAAACAGACAGACAGATAAAAACTAGCAAAAGTGTAACCTCCTCCCCATCCTTGGCAGCGGTAATAAAACATGAACCGTAAAAAGTGAATTTGGAGGAAATAGGTAAAGGTTTCTGATGCCCGGTGCACGCTGTGATACTCACAGCTGTCAGCAGAGATGTGAGGCACCAGGACGAAATCGTCGGTGTCGCAGGAGGAGTTCTTACTACTGGTGCTTCCTGCAGACTCTTTGGACAGCTGCAGGAAGTTGGGTGGGCCGAGCGGAGGTGACGACAGACCATCCTCAGCTAGAGTCTGCATGTCAGGAAGAGACTGCTCACGCAGAAAGACAAACGGAGAAAAGTCTTAAAGTTTACTTGACCTGAACAACCGGGGAATGTGTAAGCATAGAGTACCTTGTAGTAAGCTGTATGCTAATAGTAAATGGAGAAAATTACTCAAAGGTCTGTTTTGTTTTCATTTTTCTGCCTCTTGATAATCAAGAACAGTTTGTACAGAAACCAGCACAGCAGGGAGGCATGCTTAAGGTTTTACTGGCTATTTTGCAGCATAAGTCAAACTCACGGGAGGGGAGCTGTAGCGGATGCATGGGGAGCTGCCACAGGAGTTGTCCGTCACAGCATTGGAGGCACTGGGGACTGGCATTGGACATGCTGAAGGGCAGAAAAATGACCGTTAACCAGGATTTCAGCTCCGATGATGAGAAACATGAGAACCTGCTTACATTTTTTAATGGCGGACGACGGCTCCAAGAAAGAATGGCTGAAAAATGCATCTGCAAAAAAGGACAAGGGGCATCAGTTGTAGTTTTTAAACATTAAATGAAATCAAAAAGTGTGTAAAGTAATTTCTGGTTTACTGTGAATACACTGACCGAAGTCCATCCTGTCCTTCTGGTTTCTCTGCAGCAGCCCGAGCAGCAGGTCAGTGAGCTGCGAGGACGTCTCCCTCGGGATCCTGCATGATGGAAAAGAGCTTTTTTAAAGTGTGTGGATAAAAGAATTTTAGCTGAACATCACATGTAAACATCTGGATCTACATCTGAATTAGAAAAAGGAGAGTTTGTACCAAAATGATGAAATTAGCTGTTTATCTGTTTTGTCTCCTGAAGATGTTGCTTATAAGATGTAAGTTTTGTTATTCAGAATATGTTGATTCAGATGATCAGGAATTAATTAAACCAAAACCACAAAGTCAGAATCAGCAGGATTAGGTTTATGTCTACTATTCAGACAAAGCTGGCTAAAAGCAGGTAGTGAGCAGAGACGTTATAGCTTTTTTTACTATAATTTTCATCAGGAGTGTTAAACAAGGTTCCATTGTTTTGGCTTTCAATGCAATATATTTATATAAAACATGGTATATATAAATATACCATAATATATAAACATTGTAAAATTAATTGTTTTTAATTTGATTAAAATATTTTCTCTTATTTTATTAACTTTTTACATTTAATTTCTATTTAAAAATTCCTTTAAAAAAATGTACATGCTTGCAAAGACATCCATTAGATTTACAAATAACCAGAAAAATCTATGTGGCAGAGAAAATCCAGCATTTTATATGATAATAATTGTAACTTTGAAGATATTTAAATGTGTATTTATGTGCAGTAATCCTGACTGCCTGAACTGACTCAGATCATCATATAAACTGAGTCACATGCATGAAGTCAGGAGGTTACCTCGCTGCAGCAGAATCTCCATTTAATATTACAGTTTCATTATATTATTATTACAGATAATTTCCTACATGTTATTTTCATATGAGCCAAATTCATCCTGCAGGCCACACTGGACCCTCTAGTGGGCCGGTTTTTACCCCAGCTCCATATGTAAACAACCTCATTTATTCATACATTATTCATTCACATAATTTTCAAATTATTTACCATTTCAAAATATTTTTTTAATTACAATGTTTTTTCCCTCACCCCACCATGTTTAACAAAGTTTATTCTTTTTATTAATGTAAATAAATCCAGTGTTAATAAAAGGCCATCCCAGCTGACTCACAAGGGTTGGAGATTCTTGTTCTTCTCGTAAAACATTCGTAAATCTTGAGGACTGTTGGCCTGAAAACAGTAATAATGAAATTATATATAATGAAACACACATGGTATGTACAGAAACCCAGGTATGTGGCCAGTATTTACCTGGAATGGCGGCTTTCCAACCAGACACTGATAGATGACGGTTCCTATGCTCCACAGGTCGGCCTTCGCATCATAGCTCTGGGACATGATGACTTCTGGGGCCTGAGAGAGAGAAAGAGAGAGAAAGAGAGAGAGAAAAAGAGACAGAAAGAGAGACAGAGAGAGAGAGAGAGAGAGAAAGATGGGGGCAACGACAACAGGAAGAGTTCAACTGCTGCTTTTCTTCCATCTGGTTTCACCAAACGCTAGTTTTCAATATATGCGTTGAACTGGTATGAACCCAGTGTGAATAATTTCTGCATCGCCTGACATGTTTTCTCTGCTTAATGCTGATGATCTGACCCCTCAAACTAAAATCTTCCACATAATTGTTTAGGAATTAAGAAGTTGCTCATTTGGGGTTAAACAGCTTGATGCATCATCAATACAGGAATGATTTAACATGAGTCACATGTTTGCTAGTTAAATATAAGTAATGAGTTTGTTTTGGACAGGCAGTGTGTGTTCCCCTGCTAATTAAAGCCACCACCAACTGTCTGCATGGACATCTGCTGCTGTAACAGATTTTATTTTGTTCAGTTTATTCAGTTTGTGTCATAAAATGTGGGAATTCTTCCTCAATACTCTCAATATTTCCTCACTTTTCTGTCTCACTCATTCCTGAAACATGACTGAATCACACTGACCATGTACATGGGGGACCCACACAGCGTGGCGGCCATCATGTTGCTCTGCAGGTACCGCGCGAAGCCGAAGTCAGCTGCAAGACAGAGGAATGAAACAATCACAGTAATTGGACCCTGAGGAATGTCTGAGAGATAAACACTGGGAAAAAAAGTGGATAAAACACTCCCAGAAATGCAGAAAAACCAACATTACAGAAGTGAAAATAGCTTGTTAGAAAAGTATCTGGCAGACCAACAAGATTTTTATAAGGCCAAAACACTTCTTGTTTACCTGCTTCTGCTAACAACAATTTTTCCTATTCAAGTCACATTAGATTAGCCTGTAGGTTTATAAGTAGAGCCTAAATAAAACTAAATGAAAAGTTTCAATACTACTTATTTTTTTAGTACATCTCTCTTCAATAGAGTGACATTTTCCCTTGCTAAATCTCACTCCATTAGATAAATTAGTTTTCTGTTCGGTCAAACAGATAAAAAAAACATCTTAAAATGTTCCTCCTCTTACCTATTTTAATGCGGATGCCACTGATGTTGGACTTCTTCCGGCCCGCATATGACAGCAGGATGTTCTGCGGCTTGAGGTCGCGGTGGATGATTCCTTTGCTGTTCAGAATGCGCATGGCAGCAGCAATCTGCTGGAGGAAAACCCGCAGCGTTTCCTCTCTCAGTGTCCCCTTAGCTAACAAAAATAGGACATAAGATGCTTTTTACTCAGGAATAAGTTTCTATTTGTAAAAATAGGCTTGTTTAAGTAGATCTGATGATTAAATACTTAGATGTTTTATTTGTTAGTTAACTAGTAAATACCTAGAGGATTTGTAATAAACTCAGCGCTAACAGCTAGCATGTTACAGTAATAATCCTGAGTTAAATAATGTAAACTGAGGTAATGAATGTTCCACTGAAACAAGCCTAATCCGATCAGGATTACTCTGGGAGGGGCCGACCCGTCTTTGCCTTCCACAGTGGACCAGTTTCTGACCCATAGAACCTGTGTAAGTTCTGTAATCATTTACCAGAGACATCCTATTATATAAGAAACCCTGCTGTGATATGTACACTATGATCCTAGGGACTGATGGTGTTATTTAAACAAAGAATGGTTGCCCACCCCTACTCACACACACATGCACACACACACACATAAACACACACACACACACTCTCTCTAACTCATTACATGGACTGACCATGACTGCAAATTGGAACTGTAGACATGTGTTCGGGTACATCATGCAACAGTACAGAGATAAGGAAGCGGCTCCAACAACAGAGTCATTGTTTTTAATGGGACATGTGATTATCTAAGGTACGAACTGGCAAACGGCCACTTCTGAACTGGTTTCAACCCAGACTGAGCTGGGTGGAGGATTCAAACCGGACAATGGAGGCTTTTGATTTTTTTTTATGTTGATGCTAAATAAAATAATAAAGAAATAATTCAACTATAAATAAAAAATAAAAAACTTATATAAGTTAGAAATAATCAAATGAAAAATGAATTAAAAAAATTTGAAAATACAAAAAAAAATTTTTTTATTGAAGTAAAGTTGTGACATCGATGTAATTATAAAAAAAACTGAACTATATAAAAAAAAGAACTATTCTGAAAAGTAAAGGTGTTGTTTCCTTTAATACATGTAAAATTTGACAGAAAGCTGTCATATCAGTGGAGCCTACTTGTCAGTAATATTTTTTCTTCCAGTTTTTTGTGCTTTTACTATTTTTATATAATTGTAAATAAATAACCCTGCAAACCCTGCTCTGTTAGGGTGGACCATGGTGAGGTGATATAAGATCACAGTTCCAACTCTTTGTTTTCCTCCTAATGAATAATTTATCCACATAAAACATATTTTCATGTGATGCTGCCTCTCTTAGCAGGGAGGATGACCTTCATAAACTATGACAACAAACAGTGTGATGAAGCACAGAAGGAATGCTTTGTATCCCCCCCCCCACACACACACACACTTACAGCCATGACACAGAGATAATTATGGTAGCTGCGGTCACATGAGTGCTTTAATAACTCTGTTATGATGAACAATAATCTGTGTGTTTATGTGAGTGTGTTTGTGTGTGTGGTAGATTAGTGCGGTGCTTACCTTGCAAATAGTCTGCCAGATCACCTCCGTTGCAGTACTACAGGTGGAGAGAGAAAAGATTTGTGTGATTGTTCAACAATAATAAACAGAGAGGGACACGTTGTGATACGCAGGTGTGCTTTGTGTTCTGGATAACGGCTGCCTCATCAGTTAATCAGCTAAAGGGCTGCGGTCTTATCAGCCGAGAGCTTCAAGTTCCCAAAAACACAAGAAGGCAGGAAGAAAACACAGACACCCTTTATGCTTAAATGGGGGAGGAGGATGATGATGATGATGATGACGACGAACACAATGCGAGAAAGTCAGAACATCCAGAATGTAGGGTTAGTAGTAACAGTGGGAATCTCTGGACACATGATTTGATTAAGACTCAGAGGGCTGTGATGCAGCTAGAAAACAAAATCATTTGTATCTTTTTCTGTCTGTGACTCATATCAGACATGTTCCCGCAATATTTTAGTTCGGTTTGTTTTTTCCTTCACCGTCACAACAGCTGAAGCTATTCCACATGTTTGTTCAAACACCTAAAGGAGCAACAAGCAGAAATTCACCATTTCTAAAACAAAACAACAAAAACTGTCTTTGAGAACAACTAGAAGTGCACTTTCATCTGATGACCAGCTACAGGACCAGTTGGAGGTCCAGTTAGTTAGAAGACCAGCTAGAGGACCAATTGAGGCTGTTTTCCACCAGTACCTAGCCTACCTGACCTTACACAACTCCACCCAGAAACAGAACATTTCCATTAGGATCTGTTAACCCGTGTAGATACTTTTGCCGGACCTATTTAGTTGAGATACCTTGATGACGATGTCTCTTGCACCACGAGTCCATTTACCATGAATAACTGTAATCCGAGCCCCAAGTGAAAAGTTACCGCGAGGTCTTCCATCTTTGTCCGTGTCTTAATCAGTGCACTAACCCTACTTCGCGCTCTATGTTTAAGTGTGTTAACATTAATGTTTGTGCACTACATTCTAGTGCACCACAGTACCGAGACATAGCAACAGCCTTCATGTCCAACTTCTTCATTGGGTTCTGCAGACCCGACACAAATCATCTAGAAAGTCGCATTGCACTGGGTGACTACTCCCAAGTTAGAGGATCGCAACTTGTAATGGAAAAGTAATGTAGAGTACTGCCAGGTCAGTAGAGTAGATTCAAGTAGTCACAAGTGGAAAAGCAGCTTTAGAAGGCTAGTTAGAGGACCAG
>JBAMIG010000009.1:779844-790118 GCA_037177335.1 Kiunga ballochi
GTAGGCAGTGGGCTAAAGCTAACGCATGCAGTGTGCTAAAGCTAAAGTAGGCAGTGGGCTAAAGCTAACGCATGCAGCTGGTTATAGCTAAAGCATGCTGTAGGCTAAATGTTAAAGCATGCAGCGGACTAAAACTAAAGCAGCACAGCGAGCTAAATCGAAGCCATTTAGCAAGCTAAAACATGCAGTGGGCTAAGGCTAAAGCTTTGTTGTAAAAAAATTGGTTGTAGGGATCAAGAAAAACAATATTTCTATAATCTGGTTTTAATTTCAGTCTTGTGCCAAAACAAGTAAACAAAAACATGTTGTCAGAATAAGCAGAGGAATGTAAAAGCGGACATGTTCGACTTACACCCCAGACAATAGCTAAAGGTAGAGTCAGTGGTGGAAACAAGATCTGATAGTCCATCAGACTTTGTCAAAGTTCGTCTTCATCTACTAGGGGATCAATACCCTAACAGTCCCATGGAGAAAAGGCCAACTTCACAGCATAAATAAACATGTTTACATCCTGTACAAAAACATTTTGGGCCTAAAAGGTCAAGTCTGTGGGAGTAGTTGGGGGATGAACACGTCCATTCAGAAGTTATTTAATCTTAAATTCAGCGTAATTAGAGGCGTGGGACTATTGATTAACAGGTATCTAATATCCAGCAGCAAGACTGCAGACTGTAATACAAGCACGGTTTAGCTAGCAGCATGCTTTAGCTTTAGCCCGCGTGACTCGGTTAGCTTCCTTTTGCGCCAGATAAGCTTCCTGTACCTCCTAGTTATGGTGTCAATTAAATCAATCAATTATTATATGGATCACAATAAATAGGAAAATTATATATATTAAAAAAAGGATAAGTCTGTATTATAATATATAAAAGCAGTGAACAAAAGACAAAATCATGACATTGTCAGTGGGTTTAAAAATAAAACCAGTGTGGACTGGGATGGTGTTGACATGGTAACGGGGAAGAGTGTGATTGACGGTATAAAAACCACTGCTGCACATCTTCATTTAATCTTTTCAGAACAGTTTTTCCATTAAAGATTAAAATCACTAAAATTGTTCCCATTTATACTAATTACAAAGCCATTTCAGGACTTTCCCAGGAATAAAAATCATTTCTATAAAAAAAAAAAAAGTGAGTAATGTAGAGAAACATCAGCTGCTGAGTGACAGTCTGTACGGCTTTATCGGTGTGACATGCTAGAGGGAAAAATGAAACGCATCAATACAAAAAAATGTACACCATAAAGCACCTTAAAACGGTCAATCATGATTAATCGCTCCGAGGGATGGAGACTTCCAAGCTTTGGATAAAAGCCTCTTCACATATCGAGCAACAACATGTACAAATAAATGAGTATAAGTCTAGAATGGAAATATCACATGTGGGATACCTCAAGGTTTTTAAGCAGGAGAGATTATTTAAGAAGAAAGCTGAATTTAAAGATGCAGCAAGTTTCTGCGTTTCCATGTCGGAAGTAAAGTGATGGACACCAGATCAATTAAAAAGGAGAATAAAAACATCTACCAGTTTCACAGAAGGTACAAACAACAAATATACATGTAAAGAACACTAGTTTAATAAAGTATGCTGGTGTGACAGTACATGAAGTTGGATATATTTTGTGGAAATCTTTACTTTGTTTTATTGTGAAGCAGGAAATCTGAGTAATGGAGGCAAACCATTACAGTGTGTAGTAATTCAGGTCAGACTATGTATATGTCTACCCACTCCTTTTTCAGAAATGCAATGTTAAGATGTAAATATTGTATCATGTATTAAATAAAATCAAGTTGAATCTTTTCACACAGATGATGCATCAATCACACAGACTGTGAACAAGAAAACATTAGACTGAGGTTTCCCGTCCAGCTTTGTGCAGTCTCTGTGAGGAAGCACTCACAGCAGTGTCACATGAGCGCACCTTACCCGCCTCAGCATCAACCAACAGAATTAGTAGTTTACATTGCCTGCATTGATGCATTTCTTCATCAATATAACTGATAGATCTGTCATTTTTCATCCTGAGTGAACAAATCTCCCAGCAATCTGTCAGAGCCTGCTGTGTGTTTTAGTCAGTTATCAGGTGTTTTGCTAGTTGTTAGGTATGTCCGGAAACCCCGGCCAAGATCCTAAAGGGATGATGCGGCACTGGCGTCCCACTGCCGAGCAGTAACTACACAGCATGCTGAAAAACAGCCAAACACCGTTTACCAACACCGTTTTTTTGGTAAAAATCAAATCATCATCAAATCTTTTTAAATATCTAAACAAATATGCTTTTACTAGACAATGATTTACCCAAAGCAACCATTGGGTTGGAAGGGTTGAGAGATATGAGAACAAGTTGTTTTCTTTTAAAACTTAAACAGGGAATGTTGTGCTGCTTTAACCCTGAAGCTCCAGGCCATGTTATGCTACGGTTCACTAGTTTGTAGGTTAAGATCAGCACTTTAGTCCCAGTCAGCATGCAGACATGGAATTTCCCATGGCTCGCTCGCTCACCAATATGAGACAACTTGTTACAGAAAGGTATAAGAAAAGCTTACCTGAACGTCGTAAAGCGCCACAATGTTTTCATGCTGCAGTTCCTGAGCACAAGCAGAAGAAAATAAGATGCGTTAGCAGAGGAGCTGATGGAGTCGCCATCGTGACCTCATCGTGACCTCATCATGACCTAATGATGCCCGAAGTGTGGCATAAACTGTCTCATCATGACCTCATCATGACCTAATGATGCCCGAAGTGTGGCATAAACTGTCTCTCAAAAAGATCAAAATCACAGTTAAGTTATTTACAGTAAGAATAAAAGTCTGAACTCTCTAAGTGTTTTTCCAGTTACTTCAGATGCTGGTAAATACAAAGTTTTAGCCTAAAGATTTCCAGAACATCCTCAGGGTTTAAAAGCCGTCTAATGGAGGCTTTTCTCACTAAAGGTATAAAATCAGAGGACTCTTTACAGGATGTAGAGAGAAGGTAATTACCCATCCGGCTCACCTTCAGAATCTTGATTTCCTTGCCGAGGAGGATCTGGGACTTTGAAAGGTTCTTCTTATTAATGCTCTTGATCGCCACCTCCCAATCGGTTTTCTTCACATGCAAAGAACAGGACAAATGATAAAAACATTTAAAATGGCAATTTAATCTTGCTTTTATTGTGAAAAGATTCAGTTCCAGTCTGGTGCAGTTACTCGTCGATTTTCTACTTTATCCACCTGTTTAACAGCAGTTATTAGATGATGAGGCTAAAATGATCCAAAATGAATGAAGATGAAGCAGGATGAAGAAAAACTGAATTTATTACTAACAGAATTTTGTAAAAAATAACAAAGACAAAACCTTTTCTGCACATTATTTCCTTCTATCTGAAACACACAGAAACTGTTTCCATATTTACACTTTTACCTCATGTCTTCTACTATTTATCTTCCCTAAACCACCTCCTCCTCCTCAGCTGCATCACAAACATCTCGGCTTTATTCCACCAGAGAGGATCATTATTTTCTGTTTTTCTGCTCACATGCTGATTCTTTGTCTGCTCCTGATTGGACATTACTGTCAGTTAAAGCTCTCTGATTGGTGGAAAATCTGACAGGAAGTGTTTTTAACATAGTCGTTACAGGGATCTTGTTTCAGGACGAAAATGTGAAACATGCCATTACTTGGTTCAAGGTGAGAGTAAAGAGCTGCTCTTTTGGCATGATGGTGTAACTTAGGATGAACAACGGAGGAAACAGTCGGGCAGATCACCTGACTAAGTCTTCTGAGCTGAATGACAAAGAACTCAGATGACAGCCCACTTACTCTGAAAGCCACGTGACAGCAAAGGCACCTCATTTTCATTCATGGAGCACATTTAAAATTACAATTATCCAAATAATAACTAGAAATTATTCAAGAAATCCCTGAAACAAATACAACCAATGCTTAAACAACGAACCCTGAATGAACAGATAGACAGGAAGCCAGGCGAAAGATTTCTATCAATAAAAAGACAAGCCTCCAAAATGAATCTAGGTTAATAGGAGATGTTCTTATTCTGTGAGTGCAGCCCGCCTGGAGCCAGGCAGAGAGGCCAGCCAGTCAAGTGAGACTACATGAGAGTGGCATGAATCTCTGTGTGCGTGCATTATGCAGCAATTCACAGACAACCGAGCTGTATCCATCCCCCAGCTCACCGACAGCCTGCCCAGCCAAGTGTGACCTGGCTGCCAACACTACCACCAAACAGAGAGGGAGGGAAGTGACCCTGATGGGCCACCGATAAAGCACAGTACAGCCAGGAGGTGTGTGTTTCTATTCAACACAACGGCTCGCTGCTGTGCCTCATCATGCAGTTAAACAGTGCAAAGTAAGCAGTTATTTCCTGCTCATCCTTCTGCAAAAAGTGGATCATGCGTTCATTTGCCAGAATAAGGTATGATCTCATTTATGAATCATAGCTGATTATAGCGCTTGCAACAAAGAGATTAGCGTCATTCAGCCTGAAACAGGAGGCAGTGCAGATGGCTGGGAGCACAACACCACGACACGAGTTTTAAATGTGTTAAAGCCCTTAAAATAAAAGGAAGATGTACACAGTCATTACATATTGGAGTCAGACATGCTGGAATGATTGTTATAATAAGACCAGCTACAAATTTGACATTTGTTTCATATCCATATCACTCATTTTATTTTATAAGATTTCTAAAAATAAAACAGAAAAAATGAATGAATTACTGATCATTGGGATTTTTATTGCAAATAATTATTAAGTGTTTTAATAATATAAAATTATGCCTTTTTATTCAGGACATTACATAATCCAATACAGTCCAATATGAAGGATAATAAAGAAATTCATTAGACAGGTGCATCTAAAAGGTTGTCAATTGCAGTTCCTGTGTGGAAGTATTTCTGTATAAGCTTGTGCAGTGAAGGCTTTGGAGAAAATAAACCGATCACGTCAAGCTTACTGTGATGTAACACAGATATGAACAGATGTGCATGCACACATGCTATTTTCAGTAATAAACAGAACATCTGCAGGTTTCAACTTGCAGCGTTTCTCAGGCTTTTAGCAAGTAATCAATCATTATTATCAGATGCAAGTAGGAAGTGTGTGTGTGTGTGTGCAGCTTTTAATGAGGAATTTAAGACCACATACGTTATGGAGACAACATGGCATCACCTTATGCATCCATCACACATGCACAAACCATCCAAAATCTATTACTCAGCTCCAGTTATGAGCATTTGAAATAAAACATGTTTCTGTGTTTGGATTTAAATGAATCCTGTGTAGCTCTTGCATTAGGAAACGCTAGTGTTTTTAAAAAGGCACCAGGAAAAACACTGCACCCAATCCTCCCTCCTGCCTTCATACGTCAGCAAGTCATTCACTTGTGCCTGACTCATCCTTTTCATGAATGAACTCAATAACATACAAGCATTTTGCAGAACTAACACCAAGCTAATCATGACACATTCAAATTGCGTGCTATTTTGCATTAAATGGTTCTGGATTCAAATATTTAATTATAAATAGAGACAGCCCATAAACGCTTTGCAGACCTGCACTCACCACTGACTGACCCAGATTTCCAGATTAGCCTGCAACTTGCCCTCTTTTGCAGAAGAAAAGGGAGACTGACAACCATTCAGTGCATGTGTTTACCTTCCTGTGTCTTCCTTTGAACACCACAGCAAAGGCTCCATGTCCCACCAGGTCCTTTCTGCTGTACTCAAAGTCTCCCACAGTTTCCATTGTGATGGCTCCACTGGTCAGAATCCTTAAATGTTGATCTTCTTAGCAGAATATCCACTCAGTCACAATGCTGCTCATTTAAATAGCCGTAATGTGTTTGTATGGAAAATATAAGAGATGCAGACAGGGCATGATGCGTTCACATGCCCTTAAAGTTAGCTGGGATGTTTGATCAAATGGCTTGGAACATGACTAGCAGCAATCCTGAGCTAAAACTGAATTAATGCCAGTTGTCCGTCTTTGACCCAGATGAATAGCTGCAATCCAGCTTTGCATCACACTCCAAGGACGCTCTCTAACACGCACACATGCCCAGAAAACTAAGCTGTTCAGACGGACTGTCTACATGATGCCAAGCAGGGTGGACGTCCCCACGCAAAGACTGGAGCAGCTGCAGCCTCCGACCACTCTGTTAGCCTGACAGTGACATAACACTGAGGCTAACGTCATAGCTACTACCCATAGTAGCTCAACGCAGGCATCCTATCAATCATATAACATTAGGTTAACTTGTTTGACACAGAATATTTATCTAAAATATAGAAGTTGCAGTAGCACATAAGAGCTAGCCAACAGCGAGTTATCAGAAAGGGGTTAGCTTAAAAGATCCTAAGGTGCAATGTCAAACATGACAACACTGATCACGTTTTCATGAAGTGACGTTAGTCCGCGTTATGTGTCATCTTCCGCAAAACATTTCAGTCCATTAAAAACATTTCTTCCTTCTTTAAAAATCCTTCATGTTTCCCCAAGACGACTAATTTAATCCGTGGGATCACTTCGAGGAAGACGTTTCCTTCGTTTGAACGTTGATGGATAATGTAAGTATCACGCTTTTATTGAGTTTCCAGATAAGTCCAAATGAATTTTAATAAATTAATATAAACGATACGGATTTAATCTACGCTTTTCCGTTTTTACAGTGGAAGCGATGCAACCTGTGCTCGCTGCCGACTACAACAATACAGAAAGCCAGAGCCATGTTCCGCTTTAATACACGATTCCTCCGCCAAAGTAGACCTATGTCCTCCGCCGCTTAAGTTAGTCCCTCAGCTGACTGTTGAAAAGGCTATTTTAATGGATTTATGCTATTTTTTCCAATAATGAAAACTTAATTATTTCTTTAGAATTTAATATATATGAAGAGTTAAATTATCCAAATTGTTCCAACTCTTCTGTTTCTCATTACAAAACTTGTTTTAGCAACTTTTTATTTAATTTATTTAAAAGGATCATTTTTAGGTTTGTTTTTAGGTTTTAAAGGGACTGTTGTTTCCCGCTTCGCCAGATCATTAATAGTGATTAACTCTGTGAAATTGGGTAGTTTTAGATTGTTAACCATGTAAAACAGTTTGACCAAAAACCATTTAGTGTATTCAGAGTGAATGTACGTATAAGTCCTAATTTATAAATCTGCTCAACTTAACTGTTCTTTAATAAGAAAACGTATTGATCATATAAAAACGTGCTTTGTTTCTGAGCAAAGCAGTAAACAAGCTCACGTGAAGTTCCTCGGTTTGGACTGAACACCCTCTGCTGGCTGGTTCTGCTGGAAGCTTTGACTCCAAATAAACTTCATTAAAAAAAACACCTGTTTGTCTTGTCCTAAAATTTAGACAACTGCTTTAAAATTATACCAGTTGTATATGTAAATACACTAATCAGACAAAGTAAATGAGTATTTACATTTTTGTTGAAACGATGCTTCCTGGTAATAAACTTTATGCTGTTAAAAACTGTGTGTGTTTGAAATATAATAAAGACCTAATTGGTCCTTTTGTTGCTACTCTCTTCTGTCAGATGAAGGATGAAAATCTGGTTATATGTGAGGAAAAACACAGGTGTTTGTATAATAAAGAAGTAGACCACGTTGCAGAGGTTTACTGTGAAGCTCAGACTAACAAAAGGTAATGAACATACTCATTATGCTGCAACAGATTTAAGAGTCAAAGCTAATAAAATGCTGACTGCTTCATCATGAAATACTGCTGGATCCTATCACACACAATAACGGTACTAAACAGAAAAATTATGCAGACTAACATCTAATCTGATGCAGAGGGGGTGTTCATGACCCACATGAGTAATTACATGGCATGTAGTTTGTTATACCTCTAGTTAAACTCTCATGATGGTTATCTGTGGTTGGTGTTGAAACACTGATGATGTAATAGAGGTTACAATCAATGTTTGGACTTGAGACGTTTTCCACAGGAAGTTGATTCCATAAAACCAGGACGTGGACATTGAAACGTCCAGATATTCACTTGGTCTAATTAAGAGGCTGTCACCTCACATTAAGATGTTCAGGTTCAGGCAAGGGGTCATCAGATTGTTGTTGGATAATAAAAGAAAAAAGAAAATAGCCAGCAAATAAATGTAGGAAGTTTATCAGCATCAAGTTGTTTTTATAATAATCTGAATTTGCAGTGAAGCTTATGGATGTTTTGTCACAGCAGGGAGACAAATCCACCAAAAACAGCTTTATCTCTTGATTCAGAGTTCCTAGCTTTACAAAACATCTGATTTATCACACACTAAGCATTCATCTGTCACACCAACGTGAAATCGGGGAGGTTGATGCTCCCCAAGCATTTGCTGCATTATGGAAATGGATTAGTATGAGAAATAGATCAAACTTACAGGTTTATCTGTTGCTGAATTCTCTTATCTGTTACTGTGGGTCTCGCTGACCTGTTGTATCTGCAGATAGCAGCGCGATGCAGCATTAACTGTTTCACAGCATATTATTTAGGGACTTATGTTAATTATTTAATATATTTGTTGTATATATGTAATGATTTCTACCACCAAAGCTTTCCAAGTGCTGAAAATGTTCATTTTATGAGATAAAAAGGAAAAACCCAGATGGTTTCTTCTTATATTTGTCCAAAGGAAATGGAGCTAAACAATCAATACAAAGATAAATTTACAACATTTTTTAAAAGCAAACATGAATAATTACCATTGTTTATTTTATACTTTATTTTAATAATGTATTCTCAGTGTTGATGCTGGTTTTAAAGTATATCATCATCATTATCATCATATTGGTTCTTTGGCGCCTTTTTAGCGTTTTTAGTAAAAAAAAAAAACTCAGCTTTGTTTGTATGTCATCTATTTTCTACCACCTACACAGGTTTGAGTTGTGGGAGCAGCAGCCGAAGAATTTAAGCCCATATTTCACATTGATGGGGGGGTAGGGTATGTCCTGAGGGATTCCCAAGATGGCCGAGCTTCTCACCCTCTCTCTAAAGAAGACACTGGCCACCCTGAGGAAACTCATTTCGGCCGCCTGTACCCGGGATATCATTGTTTCAGTCACGACCCGTAGCTCGAGCCCATAGGTGAGGGTGGAGACATGCTGGACAGATACATCTATAGACAGTACATGAGGCAGCTGCTGCCTCATTTACACCATTACTTGCATTTAAAGATGAAGCGCATCAGAAAATCATGTGGCCAACATCTTTAGGGTTGTAATTTCAGACAGGAGCCAGAAAACAGAGCACTCATCCAGATGAGGTTTATCTAATCAGAAAACAGAAGCTGTGCTGAACTTCAGCACCGGTTCAGTTTCTGGCCCTGTTTAACTTATTTATCTGCTTCTCATTTTCAACCTTTGAGCCTAATAATTGAACATGGACATGAGGGAGACTTATTCACTCAGTAATTTATTACAAATAAAGATGCTGTTTTTTAGTCTCACTGAGGATAACAACATGATACAGGTGTTCTCACAGAGGACAATTATAGTACAATTAGAGTACAAAGTTGTAAAATTATCCTAAAATCTGAGTAGATCACAAAGTTCTCTTCTGGTACAGTTTCATTTCTTCTTCTTGGCTTTGGCAGATGCAGCTGCAGACCTGGGTGTGGAGGTGTATGTGGAAGACAGCAGCATGGTGAGGAGGAGCAGCACAGGAACCAGCAGGTACGGAGCATATATGGAAACCAGCCGCAAACGCTCCTCCAGGGTCTGGGGACCTGGGTGGGGTTTTACTGGGAACTGATGGAATAGGATGTGGGCTAGAATTGGGATCAGTGTGGTGGCAACGTGTGTGGAGTACACAATGGCCGGAGTCCGGATCCATTTACAGCCACCTGGAAGATACAAGAGATCCGGAAAAGGTGCAGCAAACGTAGAGGTACAGAGTAACACTCATGAATACCAAATCCTTCCACCAATATACTTTAAAATTGAGTCATTTCTTCATCTCATAAAGATATAATTTATTTCCAGAAGATAAACGAGATATCAGATGATGAAATTGTAAAACGTTAAGAGTAACAGAAAGCTGGAAAAGTAACTTTTACAAATCAGGAACAACTACAGAAACATTACAACAAAGTCTAATTATTAACAGGTCAGTAACATGTCGGCGTATAAAAGGAGCATTTCAGAGTCTCTCAGATGGACAGAGCTTCATCACTGAGAACAAGCTGGAAGCTCCCTCTGCTCTTTAGTCTGCAGGACACGCCGTCCATGCTGTCCACAAAGAATCTCACATGTTCATCCAGGTTTC
>JBAMIG010000009.1:797997-813917 GCA_037177335.1 Kiunga ballochi
CTTAATCCTGCTGGTTTAACATGTAAAACACTGCATCTTCTCACTCCATCTGACTTAATCCTGCTGGTTTAACATGTAAAACACTGCATATTCTTACTCCATCTTAACTAATCCTACCCTAAATAGTGTGGCCAGTGAACACCTGTCCTCTGGCAACAGATGTTCTATAGGTAACTTGTGAAATAATTTAACTCAGTACTTTATATTTTTAGTCCATAAAAAAGTTTGATTTCTTTTTATTTTAATTAAATTATTTTGTCTTGATTTATTTGAGACTTTATTAAAAATGTTTTGCAGTCATTTCTTTCCTGTTTCTTATTCACACAGATGCTCATTTTTTAACTCAGGATGCAGATCTTTTTTAGCCCCAGCGATCAAACTACTTACTTCCCAGCTACACTAGAGCTGCAGCCTGTTTGCTTTTGCATAGAACTGATCTGTTTAGTGCTGACACCATGCATGTGAAAACTGCAGAATTATGAGTGTTGTGCTGTGAAAGACAGTCAGCTACATTCAAGGGCTATATTAATTACAGCAAATAATTTATTTTTTTGTGCAAGTTTAAAATGTTTTACAATTAAAAAGAGTCTGTATATTTAAAGAAATATAAATTAAATCATCTAAATTATAAATTCCCACTAGTCTTATGATATAAGTGGTTAACTGATCACAGTCAGTTATTGTGAAAAAGCAACCTTTGATGAGGATCTGAAGGATGGTGGACAGGAAAAGCCGCTTGCAGGTCATGCAAGGCAAAACTTGCATAATGCAGAAGCAGTCATTTATTCGGGGAAGTTGCTGCAGGGACCCTGTCAGTGTGGTTTCCTCCCTCAGCAACACATAATCTAATGCACCAACACTGCTCTTTCTGCCACCAACTCTGAATAAATTGCTGCAGCCACCAGAAGCTTTCTTCTCTTTATTGAGGCCAAGGGCTGAAAACTCGACATAGTATTGCAACCATCACATTCAGCATCCTCATCCTAATCAAAGTGTGAGTAAAGGATCATCTAACGCCTCAATAACATTTAGACATCACAGCAGTAACAAGAGATTGGCTGATTGAACAGTAAAACTGATCTTATGGGCTTGGAAAATGGCCAGCTGATTACATCAGTGGTAAAATCACACCTTTGACCAACATGGAAGGCCAAGAACCGATGCTTAAATAGATAGAAAATCATTAGAAATTATTGTAGGGTAGAAGATAGAGTGAGAAGCTTGGCAATCTGGAAGGGGCTCAGAGTAGAACCATTACTCCTTCACATTGAGAGGAGCCAGATGAGGCACTAGGGCATCTGGTTAGGATGCCTCCTGGACGCTTTCCTGGTGAGGCAGAAGAAGACCGAGGTCATGCTGGAGAGATTTTATTTTTTCTGCCAGTCTGGGAATGCCTCAGGATCACTCCTGATAAACAGGCAGATGTGGCTGGAGAGACAAAAGTCTGGACTTTACATCTTAGGCTTCTGCCCGACCTTGGATAAGTGACGTACATAGGTACATAGGCACTAAATAGGTAGGAAGGTAGGATAAATGGATGCTTAAACACACTGTAGACAAATACAGACATATACAGGTGATGACCTTCTGCCAGCTTGAAGTGGTGCGCCTTTTCAAGTGGGGGAGATCAGAGCACACACAAGGGTAGTAAGAGGAGAAAAGAAAGTGTTGTATCCCTGTTCTGCACCAGAGATGCCGTACAGCAATGCTTGAGAATAAAAACCCTCAATAATAACGTACATTAACCCACAGAAACACAACATCACACACATTGGAAGGGGAGGACTCCCAGCACACCTCAGGTCATCGCAGCTACAGTGTAGAGTCCAGAAGAGGAGGTAGAACATTTAGGATGAGCGAGGCGGGTCAAAGCGTCTGTCAACACGTCTTCCTTCCACAGGGAATCTGGCATAAGGGAGCCAGATTAGATAATAGCATCTGGGTTTTAGGGGTCGGTATTTGCCGACCCCGAGTCTGTTAGTGGTTCTCTAACCAAATCCAACAATCGACTGGTCAATTTCCAGTAACCGAGCCGGTACCTCTCTACGTCATTACCAATACTAAGACAAGTTCAAGAACCCAGCCAGTCTACCAATCAATGACATCCAGCTTGTGGTTCAGCTCAGTGACACGCAGTTCAGTGTTCAGCACGGTTACACTTGTCATACTTCCTGCATTAACATACATGGTAACATATATCATTATATCATATTTATTTGCTTGTTTTATTTAAAATGTTCTATAGAAACAGAATTAGAACACGTTATGATTTATACAAAATTGTTATGATTACTTTTGTCAAATTGAAACTTGTTTCAGCAACATTTGTTTTTTCCTTCTTTAATGAGGATTTGTCTGAGGATGACTGAATGTCTCGTTACGTAATTACAAACAAAAGTATGTGTTTAGGGGTTAAAAGGATCTGAATAAGATGGAATCATGAATGAGCTTCATCTTATGGCTGTGTGGATGATAAAGAGGTAGTGATGAGCTTATTCACGCAGATGAAATGCTTCACCCGGGACATGATGATATAACCTGATCCAAATAAAAGACGAGTGTCGTCATTTTTCTCTGCTGAATTTAATTTGTTGTGTGGGTATTTTGTTACAGATCAACAATATCACTCCATATACAACTACAGGTACAGTATTTTGTACAGTTCATATTCAAATACATAGTCTTCATTGGCTTATTTACAAAACAACGTATGTACATGTTTCATGTCAGTGCAATGTCACTTTCTGTCAACACCTTACAAAAACTTCTTAAATTAACACGTGTCATTAAGATTAAGTGACAGTTAAATAAAAAGCTGCAGACACAGACAGCAGCTCAGTAGTCGATCGCACTGCCTGCCGGTGCTGAACTCTGATCGGATCGGGCGGTGGTTGGGGATGGGGTTGCGTAGCCCTGTGGTTTTACTGGATCAGTGCCAGCTTCCAGTTAAGTTCTGTTGGGTAGAAATTCTTTGTTCCTGAACGCTGCGCTGAAACAAACTGTTTAATTAAAACTCTGGGATGTGACCGCACATTCACACCATAGGACATCTATTGCACCTTTAACCGAAGCCAACGTTACAAACTCAAGAGACAAATCACTCTAATCTTCCCTTTGAGCCGCGTGATGACGTCTTCAACACTGACAAACCGGACATTGTCTAAAGCTTGGTGCAACAAGAGAATACATAAACATCCCTCATCTGCAAAGCTCTATTTGCTCAACAAACATACTCCTCGCAGAGAAAAGAAAATTATGTTTCATTCAATGACAGAAACGACTCCAAATACATCCAAACGAGGCCTTTTCCTCAACAATACAGCAGCTGAAGGGACAGGGGTGGGGATAGGGGGGGGTCTGCTTTCTGTTCACAGTGATTGGACTGATCGTCCTGCTGGGAGAAGCTCCACGCATGATGCTACGAAGCAGACGAAGAGCTCCGCTGGTAGAGCTCCTCGCAGCGATAATGGGTAAGAGACCTCGGCAGTCACATCAGCCGACTCACCAGAGGTCAAGTGGACATGACACTGGATATTGGACACAAAAAGAAGCAGCAGCTAAAAGAGCTGGGATGTAGAGACATGAACAGATTCCACTTTGGTTCTGTTCTACATCCAACAGGGAAGAAATCCTGCAGCAGGAATCTCCGCCACACCCAGCTTTCCTCTAGTGAATCAAACCAGGCAGAAATTAGAAGGATGTGGTTGAATGCTAGTAGCTAGCTGAAATGATCACATGGTTTAGGGCCTCAGTACTGTGACTGGCTTAAAAACTCTCCTAAAGAGCAACTCCAGCAATCCTACAACCTGGAGTGTTTTTTTCTTTATTGTCCACAGTATACACACACACTGGTAGAGTTGCATTATGGGTAATGTGTCTTTGAAGAGGAAGAAGCAGATTTTCTTTGCCCATGTTACATTAAAACAACTGCTAAAATCCATTTATGACAAGAAATTGCTCATTTTATCACTCAAACTCCCCCCGGTGAGGGTGTGAAAATGTAATAAAGTCATTAGAAGCAGTAGTAAATAAGTGCAGGGGGTTAAAGGTGCACGTCACTGTGAAATCTGTTCGATCCCCGTTCTTGCCCTGAGGAGCCTCCTCAAATCCCCCGTTTTTCCCCTTTTAATTAATTTATCACATCTGTTTTATAGAAAAAATAAAATAAATCTTATAAAATAACACATCTAAACAAAAGAAACAAAATAATTACTATTAAACTGGTCTGAAATCATGGCACCTTCCTGAAGCAACCCGCACTGCTCCTCGTTGGACTAACCAGCACGTTTGGCAGCTTTGACATAAAAAAGCCCGATCAGGACGCAGATGTTCAGATTCTGTTGCCGTTTGTTCTGAAATGTTTGTACCATATTTTTAAAGTGGAAGGAAGTGATTTGTTGTTAAATGTTTCAAGATTCAGATGGTCGACAAACTGAGGGAAACAATGAGGTAGCGTATAATGTTAACCCTAATCATACAGTCGCTGATAAAAACCTGTGTTCTGCGTTGGCCTGTGGCACCGGATTTCACCAGAACATTCTGGTTCTGGAGTTTATTTGTTTCCTGTTGACATCTGTCTCACAACTCATATTTACACCTGGAGCCAAACATCAGGTGTAAACATCCACATACATTCAGATCCAGCAAATATGTTACAAATAGGTACATTATGGCGAGGGGGGAGGGGGGTTGTATTGAAATGCACCAGGTTAGTGCTTTCACTGGGGAGGGGGGCTTCTCTGTTGGCAAACCTTTTCACTAATCAAGAAGAAAAAGTGCTGCAATGCATCTCTAAGACAAAGAGCGCTACCCGCCTGCAGCCGTGAGCAGTTCAGGAGCATCCTCCAGACGTCCGGACACTTCCCGCTCAGAGCGGCGGCTGCAAGTAGCGAGCAAGAGGGGAGGGGGGGTAGTGCTGGCCGATGGAAGACGAAGAGACCTCACTGCAGGACGCAGTACTTCTTATAGTCCGACTCAAAGTCCTCATCCATGCTACTGGTGTCGGCCATCTTTTTGCCGTCGATCTTCGGGAGGAACTGCGAGTAATCGACACCCTGCTGCTCGTAGAAGAGGATGTAGGCGGAGTCTGTGTCGATTTCCTCAGAATGAACTTCCTGTTAGGAAAACAAACAACTTTAACCAGATGACCGATGAAACGCCTCATGATGCGGTGTCACTTTTTATATGCTTTCATGCAGAATTATGGAAACTCACACATTTTCACATCAAATTCACAAAGATGTTGCAAACAGATCTGTTAGTAAAAAACGTTTCTATAAGTTGCAGATAAATGCTGAAAAACAGTCATGAGACTGAGGGACAGTGTGTAGAGACAGGGACATGGATAAATAAACATTATGATGTCACATGAATTAAAGATAAAAAAATGTGAATCCAATTTTTTTTAATGTTTTAAAAAGATAATCTGCTCATAGACAGTCTGGTCCATGAATGCATCAGGTGCAACATCCTGGATGTGGTGCAGGTATGCCTAATAGAGCACAGCGGGTCCCACAGGTCAGTATCCACAGAGACAAGTTAAAGTGTCGAGTTTTTGGACATTTCATTCACACTGCAACTGAAGATTTATTGACATGCAGGTAATATTCATGAGGTTTAGGAGGTCTGTGAACAGGTATCCCAATGACCTTCATTTCTCCTGCATCGTTTACTTAATGAACGACGTCTGAGAAACACCACGGGCTTTGGACTGACCCGGTCTTACCTTACAGCTGCTGTCGTTGTAGCAGTACCACTTTCTGTTGGGATTTTTGGCATACGTCACATAGTGGCCGCCTCCCATGATTCCTGAATGACACTGAAGAGATAAAGCAGAAAGATGGTGATGATCAGGACCTGAAGCACAGATGGGATCAGGCTCTCTGACAGGAAGTGTGTGTTACTAACTGATATTGCATAGAGGTTGTAGATGGAATCCAGACACGTGTTGTCTCTGTGCTGTAGCAGAGACATGTCAGGGTCCATACTGCTCTCCATGCTGCAGTCGGAGCCCAGCCCATTGCTCTCTCCGTTTATCAGGACCACGTCGCAGTGGCTGCTGGATGCCTCGGTACCGCAGGATGACTCTGAAGCCATCGTGTCTCCAGAGCCAAGACCCACCACCTCCACCTGCGATCCACTGTTACGTGAATCAGTCTCTGGATTACCAGCTCCATCCAGGTTCTCTTTGCTATTGGAGAGCCGGTGTTTGCTACCAAGCTGGGGGAGACGTAGTCGACCGGGTCTACGGCCACCCGTCTTGGGGCTGGCGGAGGGGCTGCTGGTCCGACTGAGAGACGGTGCCGATCTCCTGCTGGAAGCCGGTGAAGCTGTTGGGACAGAGTCAGCGTTTGGGGTTCAGAATGCTGCCTGTGAAAGTTGATCCCACCTTAAACCATCATGTGGTACCTTTGGGGAGGTTGCAGAAGCCAGCCGGAGCAGAGATGGAGGACAGGTTGTCTTCTCCAACCCTCAGCAGGTCCTCGCTCTCGCTGCGGGAGTGGAGGCAGTGCTGCTCCAGGTCTCTGGGGGCCAGGAAGGCGCTGGGGTCAAAATTCTCCCGAGGAAACTTTACAATCTTCTGAGACTTGATCCACCGGCCGTTGACGAACTGGAAGCGCTTCAGGTGAACAATCTGCAGCAGAAAACAGCAAATGTTTCATTAGACCCACCACTTTCTGTGACAGCGTCGCAGTTCAGAGTTCCCGCTGACCAGAACGGGCGGTAGCCTCCACAGATCCAGCTTCTTGGTTGCCAGCCGGTGCGTCTTGCACTTTGAGCAGTAGTAGAGCTCGTCCTCTCCCAGCTCCTCCTCTGTAGTAAAGGCCTTCAGACAGCTGTCCAAGCTGATGGGCTCAGCTTGAGCTCGACGGGACTGCTCCACGCTGCAATGCTCCTCCACAATCTGCAAGAGGAACAGTTCATGCAGGGTATGAGTGCATCTGTAGCACAGCTCTCATCAGGCTGAATTAACATGAGGTTCACAGGAAAACAAGTGAAGTAATACAGGTAAAACAGAGTCACTGGGACCAGCAGAAACAACACAAAACCACAGAACGGACTGGATTCACCAGCTTACTGCAGCCAGTCTCTGACAGAGGCAGAACTATATGGAATCCTGTGTAATTAATAAGGACAAGTGAACCACTGTGATGCTGTGCAGAAACACAAAATCAGAGTTTCTCTGGCTTCCCCCATACCAACAGGGACTAACAAAGGGTCCTTCAGTTCCTCTGCTAAACACTGCTCTCTGAGACATCCACATATTAACGTTAGAAGCATTCAGAAATGAAAAAAGGTGAGTTTCTGCAACTGTTTCATCACCTGAGACTAAATCGCCAGCAGCACAGACAGACTCCTCCATCAGAGCGCAGCAGGTTACTTCCAGATGAAAGCTTACTTGTTACAGAGCGATGTTAGATGTCATTAAAAAGCAGCTAGCAGCAGATTGGATGTGAAAGCTTTGTCTCATAACTGTGAGAACCGCTTACAGCTCTGAGACAAGTTTAGTTAACACAAGTTTAACACAACTCTAAATAATATCTCAGCTACATTTTATTATCATTTCAACATACTTATTTTAGTAACATATTGGGCCCAGAATTAGAAATAGTTTTATTTATTACAACAAAAATCTGCCAAACACCACTTTTTGATTTAGTAAACAGAAAATAGATGAATCAATCGGAGTTAAATCGATATCATCCTGTCTCTGCCTTCTTGCACCTTCACAACACTGAAAGCACCATTTATAGGATAAAAAGTAAACTCAATTAAAATCCTGTTAATGTTGAGATGCAGAGCAGAAACGATTCATGATGCTGCTGATGTGAAGGATGCTGTGATACCAGGTCAATAGTCTCAGAACCACTCTTCAGAATCTCACTGTGACAAAGCATCACATCACATCTTCAAATTGCCATAACAACAATTAAAATCCATCAATATCATATTTAATTAAACAGATAACTTTGATAGGGACTGATTAAATATTATTGCAGTATCATTTTCACAAAGCTAGCTGAAGGTTTTGTTGCAAACATTTTTATATGAATAAATAATGTAAAATAAGGTAAATAAACGTATTAATGTGTATTAATATTTTCTTCATTTATTTAAGAGAAACCTACATTTGCAATAATTTTAAATAGCTGACACAAGACTGCATAGATTACTGCTTCTGAATGTCAGTTTTGATTTATTTTTATCCAGCATTACTCCCTGTTATTGTTTCACCGTGATGGACCATGAAAACCAGAGATATGATAGCTTTTATTTGTTAAAAACATTCTCCATTACTTAGAGAATAATCTGTCAGATTAGCACCAGAGGTACGGCTGCTACAGTCTGAGAGCCACGGAGGTGTTTTAAAAAACACATGAACTCGTCTCTGAACCCAGAGCATACAGGCCAGCAGAGTGGTTGCATTTATTTTACCCTCTCCTGTGAGGTCTGGTAGCGGAGGTGCAGAGCCGTGGGGTCCCAGTCCACTGCTATGTATGCATTTCCTACTGAGGCTCTGTCCTCCGTACACTCGATAGCACAGCCTCTGCAGAACCTGGAAATAAACAGAAAACATCCAAGATGTTACCACAGAGAGGAAGCTTTCCACAACAAATCTGATCTACAGAACGATCCTATGATGGATCTGCACACACACTGCACACACACTGTTGGCTTGTTTTCACATGTGAGGCCATCAACATGGACACCTGGGAGTTTAAAGGGAGATCATTGAAATCTGATCCAGTGCTCAGATTCAGACAGACAGGGTGAATGTAGCAAGCTGGAGAGTTTAAGTTTGATCCTGTTTACAAATCATCTCAACTAATGTAAACAAATCCTTTCACTGTGACGTCACTGAAAGAGTGCTAATTTCAGCTTTAAACTCATGAATACACAGATACAGGCTGTGTGCGAAAGCGCACCCTATGCCCTAACCCCTCATTCACTACATATACACTTTTAAGCACCCTACATAGGACCCTCAATCTGTTGGTGATTCGGACACGAAGCTCACTACTTTCACACTGTCGGACATTGCGTGATTACCAGCTGTAACTATGGCAACCTTAAAAACCTCGTTGCAAATACGATCCAAAATCGTCAGAAAAGATTTTATTTCTTCACTTTATATTGAATTCTTTCTTTGTATTATTTCTACTCAATGAAAACAAAATTAAAATGTATGACATATATTGTTTTGTTAACTTTTTTAATGTTTGTGTTATATCCGCCATTGTAAGCTGCCTCCCGCAATGCATTGTGGTCTATATTGTCCCGTCTAGTGACCATCAATGCTCACTGCTTTTCAAGGTGCATTGTGGGTATTTTTGAGGACACTACTTTTTTCTGAAAGTACGTTTGGACACCCCTACAAAATGACATGTCCACTATATAGGGCACTATGTAGGGATTATTTATGTAAAAAAAATATAAATTACCAGCAGAATTACAATCTCAGGGGATAAAACAGGGTTATGCATGCAACAAATCTGCAGGTTAACAGTCTGAACACAATTAAAATGATCTCACAGTGATACGGATACAAACCCCCCCCCCAAATAAACTTCCCTCCATATTTCCATGGCTCAAGAATAAAGAACAGCCTACATTACACCTCTATAAATGCACCTTAAAGCTGCACACATTCCTGTTACCTGAGAAATATTTTATTTTCAATAATAAAGAATATTAAAGAAAGCATATTAACTTTTTCCCTTCTGAGTCAAATGAGGAAATTAAGGTTTATTACTCTCATTTCTCTCCATGACGCAAAACAAATGTGTCTGCCAGTGGCCTCTTTATTCTCACCTGTACCAGGGACACCAGGCACACGAGTTTCCATCTTTCCCAACAACCCGTAAGGTGAAGGGATACTGGTAACCCAGGCTGTCGTCACTGCAGGAGGAAGAAGAAATGGTCTGACATGTCAGTGGCCACGTTTACATGATCGTTTTAATTCCTCTTCAAAATAAGTTAATCTGCTTTAAACAGACGTAGCTAACTTTAAACAGCCCTCTGAGACAGGTTTGTGGAGCTGTGAGGGAAGTGTTTGTGAGATAAAGATCCCTACCAGTCCTGAGCATGGTTGCTAGCCTCTTGTGGTGGCAGTGGGCTGGCCAGCCGCGACACCTGGATCCACACTGCGTCATACAGGTCCTTCTTACTGGTGTGAACGGTACAGGGAACAATGAGCGGCATGCCAAACAAGCTGGGCCGGTTCTTTTGAGATGACAGGAAGTACAACTCCGTACGCATCTGAAAAGGTCACGCGCAGATCATTTACAGGTAAACAAAGCACCAGACAACATAAAACTCTGCACAGATGGATTTATTAAGCACGTTTGTGTAAATACTCACCATCTTCCTGTGCATGGCGATAATGTATCCAATAAAAGGGCTCTCCTGAACCGGCGTGATATGTCCGTTGGCGACCCCGTTGACCAGGGGTGTCTCTGTGTTGCAGGGTACCATGCTGCTGGGCCCGCCGTTGGGGATAAGGTCAGATTTACTGTCTAAGTGCCCATTAGCAGCTGATCCATTGGCTGTTGGGGTTATGTCTGATGAAGGAGAGGGAAAAGTTCAATGTTATTCCGATACCAAGCCTTCACCTGTCAGAAAGGCTCCTATTAAACCCTGTTTATCTTATACCAGGTATCTTTTTTTAATTATTACTTATATGATTTTTATTTATGCTTGTACTGCTTGTAATGCATAAGATAATATTTTATCATAATTACTGATATTATCTGAAGCAGCTTTTAAAGCGTGCACTCGGCCAAATCAGCTTTTCATAGCGTTTATGTTTTAAACACTGGAAGGGCGACCTTTCCACAGATTACCTGCCTCTTGCCTGAATATAGTTGGAAAAGGCTCCAGCTTCCTGACAACCCTAAATCAGACTAAGCCAGATAAAAAAAATGGAGGAATATTTTGCAAGGAATTTGCCTTTCCAAATATGAGATGTACTTATAAATAGACTTATAGATTTTTTAAAATCAGAACCTGCCCCTACAGGTTACTTCTCCAGCCGTTTACAGATGTGTTACTTTATCAGATTCACATCCAGCTCATATTTTCCATCTGATGGTAAAATGTCTGTTTTATCTTCTACTGGGAATACTGGGCCTGGTGAGGTGTAGTAAGCATGGCATTCATTTTTTTTTTTAAATAAATGTGAATGTAAAAGAGAATCTCAGAGGACTTGCACACCTGTCAGCGTGGGCGAGCTCAGTGACGTTGGTGAACCAGGTACCGGGATCTCAAAGGCGCAGAGGAAACCATTGACAGACAACCGGACCTTCTGGTTGTCCTGAGGGAAGTTCTGAAGACAACAGCTCGACACATGAGTTGCTGCTGCGTAAATGTCTCCCTACCCCATGGTGTTAATGTTAGTGTACCTTGATGTTGGAAGCATGGACCTCTGCTAGAAGAATCTGCTCCGGTTTAAGGCTGCACAGCTCACTCAGCTGTTTCTTCAGTCCTGTGTACTTCTCATCCATGTTTAGTCTCAAGCCAAAGCGAACAGGCGTGGAGCCATCTAGTTTAATAACTGCAGCACAACACCACATCATCAATATTCTACTACTGTTCACTAAAAAAGCCTGTTTCAGATGCTTTCCTCCAGCTTTCTCACCGGTGATCTCCAAATGCATGGAGCTGTCCATGGGAAGGGGCAGAGACAGGAAGTTGAAGGGGTCGAAGCGAGCGCTGATATGGCCGCAGGTCTTACACTTCACCTGGGATTTGAGCTGACCGTGGAACAGATCCACCACGATGGACCGGTTCCTGCGCAGGTGGTTCTCCCATGCCTGACCAGGAAGAAAAGAGAGAGATCACACCACTAATTCCACTAATTCCCCCAGAGCAGCATCAAACAATGATTTAGCTCCTCATCCTCTCAGAATCAGCTTCACAGGATAATGATCTGTTCTCATGAAGACAAGAAAAGCTCTACATCATGAAAAAGGCGGCTGGATGTGGAACAACAATGTGGCATCATTTCAGCAGTCCTTTACAAACACTTTTTCATCAATTAACTTCCTGGAGGAGACACGGTTGATGAATCTCTTAAATTCAAACCTTTCACAAAAGCTGAAATTCCCCAAATCAAACATAACCAAACCTCTCTGAGAAGAAACATTTTTATCCTGTGCATCATCTGTTCTTCCTGATGCATGTCCATAACCTGCAACCTGTTGACAACCCTGAGTCGCAGCCTCGCAAAACTCTGGATGCAGCTTCCCAAACCAGGGTCACAGGGTCTATCACAGGCCACAGTCTGAATCCCACATCTGCTTTGAGGTAGCTTACAGCCGTGACTGAAAAGGTGAATTCTGACCTCGGAGGCCACCTCCCAGTCCGGTCGGCCATCGCTGTCCTTCAGCTCCACATAAGGTTTTTCGTGAACTCGGTTTAGGTCTTCGTGGAGACCATCCAGGAGGAAAGCCAGCAGCTCCTGGGAGTCCTGCTGCTGGAAGCCATTAAAGCGTGGGGCATACTTTGCTATTGTCCACTGTAGAGGAAGTGGTAACAACATGTATTAGATATGGTGGTGAGAACGTCAGGATGGGAACCAGTTTGTCAGAAAAATCTGCTCACCCTCAGTTTAAGTGGAGCCACGTTCTTCTGCGTCCCGCTCCACAGCTCCAACACCAGGTCACCGTAACACTTGGCCATGTGACCTCGCATCCCGATCGGGTTGAGTCTGTCAGTGAAGCATCAGCAGGTCAGGAGAGGTCCAAATGTTACACCTGAGACCAGAAAACACCTCAACGCTACCTGTTGAGCTCGTATAGATGTCTCCCTGAGATGAAGTAGTCTGTCAGAGGTTTGGTGTTGCTCACACACTGGATGCTGGAGTTCATGAAACAGGTGTTGCCAAGGTTACTGAGACCAGTGGCACCCTTTTCTGTAGGAACTGGGAGGGAAAGCCAGAACAAACTGGTCAGATTTGAAACACATAGTAAATGTTTGTTACTGAGGAAGAGATGAATATTTATAACTACGTTCAAAGAATACAAACTGAGCACTATCTGGAAGTTTAAGGTTTTTTTTCCCCAATCGTATTTTAGTCCGAGATATAAAATGTATTGATTAAAATTAAATTAGATAATACAGGTACAAAGGATTCAATCAATGATTTGACATGAATAAGGACAAAAGCACGATTTTGAACTGGGATGAATAAGAAGTGCACAGATTTTTTTATTTTACATATATTCATTAAAGTGTTTTTTTATTATCATTTAGTTTTTAAAACAATTGCATAAAACTCTTATATTCTAGCTCTTATATGAAGCCGCAGCATATAATACTTTTAGATTTAATTTATCATTCAATATGACCTATTTTCAGCTGTCATATGGATTTATCTCTATTTTCTAAATAAACTTGATAATTTTGAAAAAACATAATCCTTAACACATATTTCTGAAGTTCAATTTAGTTTGATTAAACTTTAGTGTGATGCAGCAAAACAAACATCAGTTTTCACTGATTATGAGTGTTAAAAGCAGCTTATTTGTCTCCAAACATAAATCACTTTAAATCATTATTAATCATTTTAGATCATTTATTAAAAACTGACAGCTTCATGTGATCAAACTGAGGATCATCTCTATTCTTTGCATCAACACACCAGCTAAAATAACCATATTTTATGACATCTCTGCTTAAAACACATCACCTGTGGTTGTTTATAATGTAGTTTACCTTTGTGTCTGTCCATTTTACTGCTGTTGGCGATGAAGGACATTTCTTCAGGCCAGCTCATGTCTTTGTTCCTCACTGTGAAGGAGAAAACATTTGTTTATTCTCTCATTTCTATGCACTTATTCTTCACTTTTACTTGTTATGTGAGAATAAAAACAGAAACGGCCTGTCATACCCTCAATCACCAGCTGCTGCTCATCCTGGATCTTTAGGCTTTCCAGAGTGTGGTCTTCATCATCAAGAAGAGTGAGATAGTTCTGAAGCACAAAACATAAAGGAAGAATGAATCTTTAATCTCTATGAAAGAACTCTTCATGTCTTAATCCTAAAACAAAAATGGAAACTACAATCCTGCAACTTTTCGATGCAACTCTTCTCCAACACATATGAATCAAATGAATCCAGCTCTGCAAAGGCCTGGTAACCAAACATTCATCTGATTTGTGTGTGTTGGAGGAAAGACTGAATGACTGTGTGTTATTATGGACGTTTGGTCCTGCAGCACACTTTGCAGAGATCCCACTCATTCTTTCTTACTTGCATGCACACCTAAATGAAAGGTAAAGTGAAGCCACTAAACCATAGGATAACATCAAACATCGGATGGTAAAAATGCTACAAACACAAGAGGAACCTGTGCTACAGCTCTAACTTCTCACCTCGCTATTGTAGAGCCACAGTCTCATGTCCTCCTCCTTGATGCGGAGCCTCTGAGACAGGTAGACATGGATGTCCTTGATGGTGGCCATGCGGCTGAAGCAGCCAGTGTAAGCTAGCATCCTCTTCAGAGGAGCATTGGGAGACGGTACGTTGCCTGCTGATCGATGACAACATGAAGGATGTCACTTACTCAGCTGAAAACATTGCAGGTCATCATGGATGTAAGAGCCGATGTGTTATGAGAACGACACCTTTAATCTCATGGACACACAGATGCAAACAGCTGATTGATAACCAACAACAGCATCATCCAGATTGAGGATTAGTTGTAAGAAAGCAGCAAGAAAAGGCCTCCAGGGTCAATCAGTACAGGCTTGATTGGTAAAAAAGGTAAATTTTAAAGATTTAGGACTGAGTGCAGATTAAATCAAATTAATCAAGTTAAATACACGTTATTAGTTCTGGCAATCATTCATTTTATTGATTCTAGAATGATTAATAAACTTGTTGATTTTTTTCCCTCCAACACAGCTTTGTTTTTCAGGTAGAGAAAATGAAGTGTTGCATCATGGTGAGGTGTAAGTTTGTGTCCACAGGGTCTGCTGCATGAGTCACAACAGGAGATGAAACTCGCCTCAGGCAAAAACCTGATGTGATGATGTGATTAAGGTCTGCAGAGTCCTGGAGAGAGCACGGCCCACCTGATTACAGCTCTAACTTCTTCAGATCTGCTTTATGAATGCAGCGTAAATACTTGCAATGTCCAACACTGGAAACATTCACGCTTAAAACTCAGAGCTATTTTTTTTAGTTATTTTGGGTGTTTTTTTTTTATCTAAAACTACATGTAGAAGCTGAACTTTTTTAATTTGTAGAAAGTCTGATGAAAATGGTGTGATAATTCATGATGTTATCATCATGGATCATTGTGGATTTATCACAGAGGGTCTGATTGGAAACCTGCTGGACAGAATGGAAATACCTGGAAAACTGCAGTAGATCACCTAAAGTGTAGCCATCACTGTTTACCCCACAGAGTTACACACTGCTGTTCCTGAAAAACTGGTTAAGATGTCAGCGATAACGCTCAAGTCCAGATTACATCTGACCCATAATGCTGCAGCAGTGATTCTGATGAAGATCATCATCATCAGACATCACGTTTTTCCAGTTTTATTTCCTCGTCAAGGACTTCCTGTTATTTTCAGAATAAAATGTGAAATTATTCTCCTCACAAATATAACTCTGAGTGACCCAGATCCACTGGATCTGATAGTTCCAGGCTTTCCCTTCAGAACTCTCAGAAATCCTGTTTACTGATGGTTCTAAAAGCAGAACCTTGAGTTATCAGAACCTCTCTGTGGAACCAGATCCCAGTGTGGCTTCAGGAAGCAGACCTCTTCTCTACCTTCATCTTCAAACTTTCCGTCCTGATAGTTTTAGTAGTCAGGTCTGATTTGGTCGCCTGGATCCTTTTAGTCCTGCTGCTATCGGCTGGGACCGTTTGGGGGACATCCCATAATGCACCAGGCTCCTCTCTTCTC
>JBAMIG010000009.1:851976-862022 GCA_037177335.1 Kiunga ballochi
ACACACACACGTCTGATATATTAAAAGATTCAGGATTAAAAGACTTTTGTTGTTAATTCACACTATGTGTAGAACATACAGATGAACCGAAATACCTTTTCTCTCTCCACGGTGTATAGAAATAAATTAACACAAACATATAATACAAATAATTTAAATATAATAAAAAAGTAGAATATAAAACATATGAGGTAGCAGAAGTGGAGAGTATTGGTGGAGGGTAGGGTCCAGGAGAGGCGGGGCAGAGCGCCTGGTGGATGAAGCTGTTTGATAGATTGTGGATTGAGCACGAAGGCTTCAGAACCTTCTCCCTGATAGCAGGAGGGTAAGGTGGGTGTGTGTCATCGGTAACGTAAATGTCCGTAATGATCGATGACTGGTGATCATTCGCTATGCTTTGCAGAGACTTTCAGCAGGAGGTATTACATCTCCCATACCGCACGGTGATGCAGCCAGTGAGGACACTCCCGGTAGAAGAAGCACATGATAGTTTGCAGAGAAAGTAGCTGTGTTGTGGTTGTTGTTCAGGAGAGGTCCTCAGAGATAAGCACCACCCAGAAACTTGGTGCCGTTCACACTCTCCAGTGTTACCGGTCGGTGAGGGGAGCTGCAGAAACCTTCTCCAAAGTCAACAACAATCTGTTTGGTCTTGCACACATTGAGAAGGAGATCGTTATCTGTGCACCACTGTGCCAGTTAGCAGCCCTCACTCTCGTAGTTTCCCTCATCGTTGTTGGCGAGACCCACCGCAAACTTGAAGATGTGGTTGGTGTTGTAGTGGGGCAGGGTGAAGAGCAGCGGGCTGAGCCCACACCCTTGTGGGGCTCCTGTGCTCAGCATGATGGTCATGGAAGTGTTGCAATCAGCCCGTACATTTCACGGCCTATGATGGAAAATCTAGCACCCAGTAAGACAGAGGTCTTGAGCTCCAGGTGTCCCGTTCTGTGTATTATCTGATGGGGGATGGTAAATGCTGAACTAAAATCTAGAAACAGCATTCGCACATACAAGCCATACAAAACATCACCGGGTCCGTTGTCCGGTCGCCCTGCATGGGTTGATCCGGGAAAGGGTCTTTTATCAGGCTGACTGGTCGAGACACAGCCTTTTCATATGGATGAGGAGATTTCTTCTCTGCTAGTGTGTTGTTAGATGTCTCCAAGCTTCCAAAGACGTCACTGAGGTGTTTAGTTTGTGGTGAAGATTTATAGTCAGTATGAACTAAACATATAAGAGTTTGTGTGTCTCAAGCAAAAGGAGGAAATGTGGATTTCTTTTTTACTAGCAGGTAATCATGCTGTTATAATTGGCCGGTCCGACCCACTGGAGATGGACTTGTGAATATTTGAAATGAAATTTACATTTACACCTCTGTTTTAGAGTTTCACAGCACTGATCTAGCAGTCGCACATCTAAACCAGCACACACACTGATCAGCAGCTCAGCTGTGTTGTGGGTACAAAGCAAACCATGTGGGTGAGGCTCCTCGTGCTGTGGCAGCAGATGACAGATAACAGCTGCTGCAACATCAACAAACTTGAATTTAACACTGAGCGTGACCGAGCTTTCCAAGTTGTCAACAAAGACACGAGTTGGTCTAAGAGTAGAAATCATGTTGAAGGTAATCTGGTACATGTACCACTGCAGGTCAACAAGGTCACAAAAAACAGCTTGGTTTTGCTTCCAGCTGGTCTAAAATAAAGGGTGAGCCGTTTGTGCTAATATTAATATCAACATGCATATGAACATGTTATTACGAAGACAAATCCAGGAGAACACAGCATGGTGGGGCTGAACGGACAACATCAGCAAGGCATCAGGAGCAAATGCTGCCAGTATTTACGTTCCCATATGAAAACATCCTGGAACATCTCTGGAATATTTCAGGACAGCAATGACTTTATAGCTCCCCTCCACTTGATCGGCTTCACCTGCTGGTTACTGCACATATCGGATCAGCCAATCGCAATATGGGCCTGTATGGACAAAGATTGATGACTGAGTAGCTTCTAACCTGCTGAGTAACGGCACTCCCATAGATCTCTACAGAACAAATGTAATGCGGTCACATGGAGCTGCAGATGGTTCCATCACTTCTCTGTAGTGGAAGAATTTTCTCTGGTAAGTTGCTGAAATTATGACATTTCTTGGAGCTGTAAAGCATTAACTGAATTTTTAGGAACATATTAAGGCAATCGGTTAGTTAATTAGTTGCAGAATTAACAAGTTAGCAGCTTAAACTGTGGTTAGCTAACAGGAGCATGAACAGCATGATGGTGCAGTGGTTAATGCTGTGGTCTCACAGAAAGTAGATCACTGGTTTGAGCTGGGGAGGTTTGTCTGGTAGCCTTTCTGTGTGCAGTTTGCATGTATGAGTTACATGAGTTCGCCATGTATGCGTGGGTTCTCTCTTCCTTACATCCACAAGACAGGCAGATATGTTAGCTATGGTTAAAAATGACTGCTTATTAGTATTATTATTATTATTATTATTATTATTATAAGTCGCATTGGAAAGGAATCTGCCATACAACTGTAGAATAATATAATAATATATTATGTCATCTGGGGTTGGCCCCAGCTATCCATATATAAATGATCTATCCATATTCTTACACATACATATTTGTACATAAATATCTTTGTTAGGAAATAATACATTAATAATAATAGCAATACTCATTGATTATTAATTGTCTAATAAGACCCTTTGCATTCTCTGCAGTGTCAGTGAAATTACTGATTCAACACAGCCAATCACAGAAACACGACATCCCCTACAGGAGGTCTCATTCACACACAGGGAAGACTGTGTGTGAATACAGATGCTGGTTGAAAGTGCTTGCTGAAGTTTATCATAGCACCAGAGGGAGGAAGAAAGAGAGTTTAAAAGAGCTCTTTCTCTCACATATGAACAGACAACAAGTCAGCAGCAAGTGTGTGATGCTTCATGTCAATAACAAGAAAAATCTGAGGAATGTTCCAACACTTTCAATCCATCATAACAAGAACGAAGGCCGGTGAGGAGGAAGGAGGGTTCCAGTGTTGTAACTAGAAGGTGGACCTGATGAAGAGGATGTCGGATGTATAAAGCTTTTTGTTAAGCTTGGTGCATCCTCCACAAGAAGCAAGAAGTCTGTTCTTACTCTTGAGGTAACAATAACAAGAAAAAACTGCGTGATCTGGTTTATTCATACGGTCATCCTCATTTTTTCAGCTTTCTCACTACATCAATCAGCTGTTCCATTAAAAAATACCTTTGTTCCTTGAAGTAAGGGCACTGGATGGAGTATAATGTAGTACAAAGGTAGACATGGAGCAAGAAAAAAAACAATGCATTGAAAATAAAAACTGTACAATCCTGAATTATAACCAATCAAATAGTGACACATCGATGGCACACCTCCTGTGAGGTCACAGCATGTGTAGAAACTTCCACCATGTGAAACAGGAGTTATGTCTGGAAAACCTCATTCCTTCTTCTTGCAAAGGCTCACGTGTTTCACTGATCCACTGAGCAGGAACCTGAACAGCAGATCGTTTTTATGATGACGAGTAATTCTGGATCACTGTGGATTTATCACATCATAATGAACGCTACATGGAGGCGGTGGAGATACAGCCTTTTAAAGCTCACCTGAATATTGTTGATCAAGCATTACCTCTACTGTCATCGATATGATACTGTATGACAATCAGTCCTGCAAACGGCTGTGTGAATATCACCCTATCTGTGTTTTCCCAGCAGCAACCACACCAGAGGTTTTCGCGGCAGCAGTAAACAAATCCACCTCCTCATCCTGGGAGCTCAGGGTAAGAATGCAAAGCAGCAGGCGATCCATCAGCATGATAAGGGCTGCTGCCGTTCTGACATGATGTCGGGAAAATGACATAACTAAACCCAAAGGAGATCGAGCTCAACAAGCTCAAACAGCCAACAAGGCATTTCAGGAGTTTTCCGAGAAATGCGTCCCTCCTCCTTTATCAGCCCGTTAGCCTAGCTTGGGGGTCCATAATATCTTTACAATCAAGGTACATACACCTCAATCAGAGCTGCAGAAGGAGCATGACCTGCTAAAAACCTCTCATCGTGTTTTATTAAAGATCTGTAACAGGAAAGGTTTTTTTTAAAAGCAGTTTAAATGGGTCAGACCTTTCCTAAAAACACATTAAAAGTTGTAAACTTTGGAACACACAACAAGCCAAGAATTTGGTACATTAGTGTAACAAAAAAAAAAAAAAAAGTCACGCAAAAAAACGTTGCCATGACAACAGGGCTCCTGCTATCTTACCCTTTGTGCCCGTCTTTTGACCCGTTTGTCGCTTATATTCGTATTGGATCAAACTCGTGCCATCGATGGTAAACTCTGTGGGAAACTTTCTGACCGGCTGGGGACCAAAAGCCAATAATAGGACAAACTGGCTGTGTCCGAATGTACACCCTAACCCCTCATTCACTACATAGCTCCCTACCTAGTGCCCTCATTCTGTTGGTGATTCGGACACGTAGCTCACTACTTTCACGTTGTCGGACGTTGAGCGATTACCAGCTGTAACTATGACAACCTTAAAGACGTCGTTGCAAATATCATCCAAAGTCGTCAGAAAATATTTATTTTCTTCACTTTATATTTCATTCCATTTCTGTACTGTATCTACTCAATGAAAACCTAATTAAAATGTATGAACTATAGCGTTTTGTTAACTTTTTTAATGTACGTGTTAGATCCGCCATTGTTAAGCTGCCGCCCGCAATGCATTGTGGTCTATATGTAGAAGAAAAAAGCATATTAATAAAAATACGTTAATGTTCATTTTAGTGTTACTGTGTTGTGGAAAGTCAGAGCTATTATTTCAGGAGAAATTAAAGAGTTTTTTGCTTTGTTGTTTTTTTGTCATTGTGGAAGGTGCAAAGAGGCATTTGCAGCTCTGAAGCCACAGGTTGCAGACCCCTTGCCTAGATCCCAGATCAGACACCACCACTGTTTCCAGCCAAACCATTAAAAGCACACAGTAATTATTTAATCTAGGATTAGTCTGAGCACACATCAAAATATAATGTAACCCAAAAGTTTGAAAGCCTCAGCCAAACTACGGGAACACCTCATATAAGAACAGTGAAGCCAACATTATCACCTATTATCAGATTCACAGTCAGCCACCACTTCTTAAAAGAGCTTCTTTATGCAGTTTACTTTAAATATTAACTCGGTTACTTCACACAGAATGACACAACTTCTCTGGCTACACCCCAAAGTTGTAAATGCTTCTTAATTCCTGACAACAGCTGATCCTTTTGTCCTCTCACTGTGCCTTACAGGAAACCACCGAAATAATCATCTGCCAGAGCTCTGCAAGATTCAGCCCTTAAAGCAACATTTGCTGCCTTTATGTAGCAAAAGCTGCATGCTTTGACTTGTTTTAAAGTACGCCAACGTCTTTTCTGCACATTCCCAGACCTGAACCTGGCCTGGAGCAGGGATGGAGGGGGGGATACAGGGTACCCCAGCACTTAAACAGCTAGATAATAAAACAGCAGATAAAGTTTAAAAAAAAAGGAGGAGGTGTTGAAGCAGATGCCAGAGCAGAATCCACACACTGGATTTTAACCTCAGAGAAATGCTCTGTAAAGTGGGTTATGTTGCTTCTATCACTAAATAAATACAAATTTGCTCACCTGTTCAGCTAAATACTCATGTTTTCATGTATAAACATGAGAAGAATATGGTAATGATTTGTTTCCTGTGTATTGGCTGTAAACCACAAGCTGTGGTTGATTCCTACAATAAAACTAATTAAAAATGCTAAACAACACATTTAGCTTGGTATCGCAGCTACGTTAATCAATGTTAGCATTAGCAGCATGCTAGTTACTGTTTTTAAACAGATTTAATGTCAGATGTCATTTCTGCCTCATGATGAAGCTAAACTACGGGAATATCACAAAGCTAACAGCGGGGTTATTTCTCACTGCTCTGCAGCCATATTGCGAATCAGTTCTTGATGGGGTGAGGGGGGCAAATGCATCCATAGAAGGACATGCTAATGACATAAAAGCCCCCTTTCAACCCAGCTGGTTCCAGAGCTGGTTAAGCAGACAGCCAGACTAAGCCTGGGTTAGCTTGGGTTAGCCTGAGTTAGCCTAAGTTAGCCTGGGTTTAGACCACCTAAGCTCAGGCTTCTGGTTCTCAAAAGTGGTTCTTGGGCCATAGTTGAGAACTGCTTCCCATGGCTTGCCCCTGCAGTTGGGAGCAGGATCATGGCCACAATAAGGCCATTGTAACATGGAACAACATTCATTTGATTGGGTATAATTTCATCTTCCTTTCTCTTTGAGGTAACGTTTCTTGTGTGTAGATACATTTTAGATAACATCATGATGAAACCAGAACAAGTTCTTTGGAAGCATTGGAGCTAAACCAGCTCAGCACTGGTTTTATCACCAACACCACTTCCTCTTTGGAAGGAGCTTAGAAAATCCAACTCAGGCTTCTGGATGCAGTGGACCATGATAAGCACAACACCAGCAGCCTGTTTCCAAAATGGCCCAAAGAAAATACAGCATGTTTAACTTCTTTTGGCTTGTTTTATCCCAGGTTAAGTCCTTTAACCAGCCTATTCACTGCATATTTTAGATGTTCTTTGCTTGTTTACATGTACATGGTTACATGTACATGGTTACATGTTCATGTAATAAGGCTGGAGAAGGACAAAGAGCAAAAACAAAAGCTGAACTAAAGGTCCAGATAAAATAGCAAAAACAGACCCTTCTTTGTGCCTGAGGTGGCATATCTGTGCATATCAGAGCACCAATGATTTATAATGTTATATGAATGGTATCAAAGGGAACTGGGAGGACCGGTCCAGTTCTTGCTCATTACAACAATACTGACTAATCTAAAGCTGGAAAAACGGAATACAAAGAACACGGACACGCTTTGAGCTGCAAGAGCGCATGATCCCAAAACAAACTGCCTCGAACCGCACCATCAACCTTACCAAATTGGAAATGAATGGATAAAGGCAGATTAGTACCTTTCCAAAAGGATGCTTGATGACGTTTTTCAACTGGTTTCCCACCATAGCCGGCTTACATGAAAACTGAACCATACTTGCTGTGGTCAGGTCTGCAGTGGGAATTAGGAATGCTGCCATGTGACTGGTCAGATAAGGCTGGATAAGTGTGCAGCTCGGGGATGAATGTGTCCGCTGCAGAAACATTATGTATATGTTCTGCTACCAGCTTAAGAAAAAACCCAAACCACCACGCCACGCCAGGATTTGATATTGAAAAGGAAAAATAATTTGGTCAGTGTCTTGTTCAAATATTGACCCTCAGGCGTAATCAATAAAATCACTAGTAACCTTACCAGTCACACTTTGGCCATTTCCCTTTTTCTACACATTGAAGATAAATGTCAATATAGCTTATACGTTAGTTTACCTTTCTTTTGGGAGGCTGGTAAAGATATGACATAACAGCCACACAAAGTTCATCTGGTACATACAGAGTAAAGTACAAGCAGAAAGCATCTGCAGTGAATTTCCAGACAGATGCCAACTCATATTACATAAGTCTTTACATTAACTAATGGTAGGAGAACACATATCAATTGGCTACAATGTTGTTTTGGTATCATGTATGAATCCATGAACTAAAGCAAGGGAAGATTTGCTCCGGACACATTTGTTGACAATCACATAAGATTATATTAAGACACAAACTGCAACGACAGCAATATGAAGCGATTCCGTTTGTAGCTGCGACGCTTCCTCTATGTGGAAATATATGCGGTAAAGAACCTAGTGGCTTTCTGGAAGAAAAAAATGGGTATAAAGATTGGCTCCTGCCTTATAGCGGGCTATTAACCCGACAGGCGAAGGCCAAAACAGTCTGGAAGCATTCTCCTCTGGGAACTTATCTGGGTGTCAGCTAGCTGTCACTAAACATGTAAGCTAGCAACAGCTACATTAATGTTTACTTCGCAGTAGCTAGCTTGGGTGATAAAGCGAAGCAGCCCACTGTCGTGTTTGTCAAAACAATAGTCAGACATTGCATGTTCCATGTACACATCAATAGCTACCTACAAAGGCTTTAAAGCAAATGCTAACCTATCAACCCACCACTCCTCGTTAGCCAAACAACGCCTTCACACCGATGAAAAGAACGGCATACCAATCTCCCTCTTACCATAGTTCAATTTAACTTAACATTGACTCTAAATAAGTAAACACGCATAAAAAAAAGCCCAACGGCATTATATCAGTATAGGGAACAACAACAATGCACTTCGGCAGGGGATAAAATGTCAAAACTATTATATAAATGTAATTTATGAAGAATCTAAATTGTGATACGCTTTATATCTTAGCCCAACGCAATGTATTTCGCGGCAGAAAAACATGGCATTACCTACTGGTAAACCTAACCAATGGCAAAAATCCAGTCAGTTTTTTCTAAATCAGCGATACCGAATTGATAAGGAGATAATTGTAGTTCAATCAAACATATTTATACATTTCTACAGGATGTCTTTGATGTAGCGCAAACAGATCGGCTTCAACTGCCAGAATCTGAAGGGGGATCAGGACCTTTTCCTTTGTATTTGGGTCGCATAAAAGCAGACAGTTAGCTAAGCTAACGCAGGCAAGGTGGATTTGGCCCCTTGCTCCTCGGCTTACCTCTCTTGACAGCCTCGTCATACGACAGGAATCCTATCCTCGACTCCTTGGCCCCCATGCTCCCCTCATTTCATTGCGATTTGCTGAAATAAATGTTACAAATCGAGATGATCAGGAGAGTTTGATCCCTCATCCGTTTATTGTGAAACGGGTTCCTGGTGGTGTGTGTGTGGTGAACGGGTGAATGTTTTCAGTGACGCCTCCATTCTGTCACATGACCTCACTCTACAGGTCAGTTGATTTACTACCTTCTAATGCGTGCAAACATATTTTAAACACAACCATTTCCCATTTTTATGTATTTTTTTTTTTGTTTATCAACAAAAAGTATTATTTTAGAGGTTGAAAATGTACTTTTTGTCATTTTGCAGTTATGATGAAATATGGTGTATTTTCCGCCACGGATCATAGCTCTATTGAAAAGAGGTGCATGTAGCGCCACCTTGTGGCTGTTCTTTACTAAGTCACAGCCGTCATGAGGTCACAGCGACGCCTAGTGGCGGAACAGAAATATTTACTCTATACACCTGTTCACCTTTAAAATAAGGTTTTGGTTTTTGTTTCATTTGTCAAAATTTCATTAAATATTTTTTTCACAATACTCTTTTCCTAAAAGGATTTTTCAGCAAAATGATTTGGTCTGCCAATCAAAGCTGGTGGATTGGACAGAAATCAATTCGTTTTCCTGGACACTGGTTCTGTTCGTTCATCAGCAGAGTTTCTGCAGCTTTGCTGACTTCAGCAGATCCGATAGAGCGTGACAGTTTGTCAAGAGATGCTGTTATTACTTGTTTGGAAAATATCAAAGCTTGCAATCATTGCAAAGCTTTGATATTTTATTTTCCAAACAAGCAGTTGCCATTGCTGTTCATAATGCAAAACATCCATTATGGCACTATCAGCAGGGGTGACAAAGTCCGGTCTTCAAGATTTATCATCCTGCATCTTTTAGATGCAATTCTTTTCCAACACACCTGAATCCTTCTGCTAGATTCCCTCTTCTGCATGTCATCCAGCTCTGCAGCAGCCTGGTAACGAGACATTTGTTTGATTCAGCTGGGTTGGACACTTGGACACCTGGATACTTTTGTCAGGAAGACAGTAAACCATAATTTCTCGACTTTTATTGGTGCCGTCTTTAAAGAATGTAAAGAAGTTAAATATTAAGGAGACTATATAAGCGATGACCTATCTGATGGTAGGGATATGTACAAATAGTGCCTAGGATATTGTTTCCTCTCAGTGTGCCAAGCCAGAGATTTTGTAAATTTTAATGACTTATTAGTAGGCTATTTCTTTTTCTTTCTTTCTTTCTTTCTTTCTTTCTTTCTTTCTTTCTTTCTTTCTTTCTTTCTTTCTTTCTT